>CAEMYA010000181.1:716979-886774 GCA_903131615.1 Diplodus sargus | reverse complement strand
CATGTTTTGTCTTGTCTCGTCTTGTCTTTATTTGACCGTTTCATGTTTTGTCTTGCTTTTCCTGGTTTTGTTTTGTCTTCTCTTGTTTCATCTTGTCTTTTCTTGTTTTGCTGAGTCGTATCCTCTCTTGTTTTGGCTTTTCTTGCCATGTCTTATTTTGACTTGTCTTTTTTTTATCTTTTATCTTATCTTTTGGTTTATCTTCATTGAGCCTTTTTTTGTTTTGGTCGTCTTCACCTCTCTTGTTTTGTCTTCTCTTGTCTCAACTTGAAGCAAATTTCCTTGTCTTGTTCTGTCTCGTCTTCTCTTGTCATATCTTGTATTTTTATTGGTCTTATATTTTCATCCTCTACCTCCCGTCCTCACCTGTTCGCTCTCTTTTCTTCAGGGACCGATTGCGCACCACCACCAACGTCCTCGGAGACTCCATCGGTGCAGGTATAGTGGAACACCTGTCGCGTCACGAGTTGCAGAAAAAGGACCCCGAGTTTGGCAACTCGGTGGTGGAGGAGGCGGACAAGAAGCCGTACCAGCTCATCTGCCAGGAGAATGAGTACGAGAACGAAAGGCGTCCCGACAGTGAGACCAAGATGTAGGGGGGCCACAGTTTTGTTCGAGGTTGCATATTTTCTTAGAGGAAACATTGCACCGCATTGAACCACATTCTCGATGAAGCTTAATTTGCCAACCTTCAAGGTTAAATTTTTTATCTACAGCTAGAAAATAATTCAGCCAAGATGAGTTCCACTAATGTGCGAGGTGTGAGGTTCTCCTGACACACTTGAAATGGTTCACCGTTGCATCGTTTTTTTTAGTTTTTTTTTATAAGGGTTTGTGCTGTGACGGTTCCCAAGAGTACTACATGTATCTGCCATAGGGTGGCAGCCGTTTACTATTCAGAATGAACTGCTCAGTAGCTCGATGGTCCACGGCCTGCGTGCCACATCCGACTCCTCTCAGAACTGTGTTGACTAATCTCACCCACTAGAGGTCAGTATCGCTGCGAGCCTTAACACTGCAGCACATCACAAACCACACTTCTACAGACTTTGGCTTTAAAGGTGTTGCATTTGTTTTGTTTGAGTGGTGTTGCGTATGGAAGACGTATGTGAAATGGTTGTTAGACTCTATCTGAAGTGAAAAGTGTTGGATATCATGCACAAGCCAACTGCTTTAGAGAGGAAAAAGGGCTGTCTATTTACAAACCTCTGTACAGAGACCGGTGGCTTTATTTGCTATGATGTGGTGTACAAATGCTGAATGAATTTATGAATGAATGATGGCACGAATACGTCTGGTACCTAACTGTCTAAACCTGTAAGTGCTATTATTAGAAGCTGTCCGATCATCTTGGCTCCTGTCCGGCCCCTCAGACCTGTCTCTTCACAATCATTATTAAAACTGACGAACCAAAACACTCGGCGACCTGTAAAGTTGCTCTGCTGAGAATCCAAACTGTTGTTAAATCAGAATAAGCCATTAAATAATAACCAAAACAATGGACCAAAAATATTATCCAAATTTATGTACAACTTAATTGAATCATACCCGCGCAAAAACCCAAACATACCGCTAACCCGCACAATAATTCAGCACTGTTTCCTAGGAAGATAGTACTGACTTAATTCTAACTTTGACCTAGAGCTCAACATTTATTGGTGTTGAACAGTTTTCTCACACTAAATTACTAAAATGATAGTCTGGAAATTTAATTTTCCTTTTTTTGATGATAAAATCTGATGTTTGTTTTGTTTGATTTGATATGGATGCATGTCTTAAAGTCATGAATTTCACTTAATCCCCTGTCTTTTGTTGTAGCTAGATTGAATTTTGCATTTGTTTTTAATTCAGCATGTATAAGAAATGTAACATTTACATAGAAGTTGCTCTGTATAGAAGGTTTTTTTCTGAATATACTGTGCTTGTATAGAGAATTTGTAGATAAACGTGTACATTAATTGTAGATTTAATTTGTAAAGGGGTTACTTGAGGATTGCATATGTGAAGATGCTGTAGCTGTGCTCTTATCGTACCTTGTGACCAAACTAACAATCCCTCTTGTTCCTTTTTTACAAAAAACTCCTGCAAAACTGGCTGATTGTAGGGACCAAATGTTTTTACTTTACCACACTTGAGGAAATTGAATGATTCCTTTTGTTTACAGTTGCTGGTGTCTCTCTAGAAATAGCTGTTTCTCCCATGAATTCACATGTGATCACAAAATGACATGACTGCAAAAAATAGTTGTACTTTTATCCTGCATGGATTCTTTTTTAATTAAAGAAAAAAAATGAAATCAGTGTTTGTGTATTTATCATTCTGACGTGGTTTTATGAACTGATGTGTATACACATGTTTTAATAATATGTCTTTGCATGTTTTAAATCTTTCTTTAAAAAAAGTGCACCTACTTGAGATGTCAAGATGGATGTGATGTACAGATACTAAACAGCTTATTTGCTGTAATCTGAGGGTAGTATCTTGCTTTAAGATCCAGTGTGTATCCAACTGAATCGATGTCCAAATATAATATATTACAATAATATAAGAAGATGACTTTCAAAAGGTTCGGGGACGAGGGAGGGCTTTAAGAAAAATCTCTAGGTAGTTTTATAGATATATGGATGTGTTTGTATGTATAAAATGCGTTTATGTTGTGTTTAGGTAATTACTTCTATAATAAGCTACATAAATTTTGTCAATGTATATATTATGTATATTATATTATAATAATATATTATAATATTATTTATGTATATGTATATGTGTGTTCAGCACATATGTATATATGCAGATATGGGTGATAATGTAAATATATTCATATAGTATGTGATTCATTAATTGATATAGTTTATCAAATTGTATACAGTGTAAGAAGGCACGCAGATCAGGAATGGAAGTAAATCGATTATGATTAATAATTGTGTTGTGGAGAAGAGGTAGGATTAAATATGTGTTTATAACTAATAATAATCTAATAATAATAATAACGTCCTCCTACTCCTTTTCTTGTTTTGGTTTGTTTTGTTTTAATTTGGTTTCACATTTCCGAAATAAATTTGCGTCATTCATTCAGTGTGCAGGGTTTAGGAGGATTTATTGGCAAAAATGTAAAATAAGATTCCTAATTATGTATAATTATTATTTTCATTGGTGTGTAATCACCTCAGACTTAAAGATGAATCTTTCATATCTACAGAGGGAGCAGGTCCTCATCCAAACAGTCCACCATGTTAACCTAACCTTTCATGTTTTTCGTATTATTTTCTATTTTCATGAGGGGTATTCAGTTGGTTGCAATCTACGACCTCAGATGCCACTAAATCTTACACACTGATCATTGCAGTATAAGTGGCTGTTGGTGCCGGAGGGGAGAGCAGCTCGTATTCTCCTGCAGGACTGATGAAGGAAACAGTTGTAACTGTCCTTCTTGGAAATGATGCTTCAAACCAGGAAAGGTTTCCTGCAGTCCAGCTTCCTTCATGCTGCTGCATCTTCATCCAACACAGCACACAGTCTCTCAGAACGCCCGCCATGTTTAACAAATGCCAATGCTGACACCTTGAGGTTAAACAGTGAGTTGATCTTCTTCAGCACCATTTTTGCTTTGCGCTGTCATAAAAAAATAACCTGTAAATTAGGGAAAATGCCTCTAACTGTGAGAATCTTAAATAAACGTCAAAAATGGAAACTTTTGCAACAAGCAATAATACTGATCAGTCGGGATTTAATCTAATTTAAGTTTGATTTAAACTCTATACGTTAAAAAATAACCCAAAATAAACCTTTACACTGCACTACTGCTACTCTCCCAGATACAGTTCATATTGTGAGCCCTCTTACTTTAAACTCCACTTGATTGGTATAAATCAATGTGATTTGCAGATTTGATAATATGGAGCAAAAACTGCCTTTAAAATAGTGGGCGTGCATTCATTTATACTGTAATGAGCATAAATACAGTTACACTTAGAGAAGGGTGATTCCGTATTATGGGTATTTTTAATATTTTTCATATATGTTGCTAATAATACAGTATTTTACTTTAACTTGCAGTGGAATATTTTGAAATAGAAGAATAGTAAAGGCTGAATACTGCTAAAGTAAAGGATGAGTGCTTCCTTTGGGGCCTAATATGAATATATACAGTAAAATGAATGTGTATTATATAGGCAATATTTATTTTTCATTTTTTTGTATTAATATTTATAATTAAAATATGCAGGATTTTTTATTATTATTAATAAATAGACTATGTGTGGTAATTCCAAAGCCTGTTTCCTCATCAGGGTTTTAAAATTGAATAACAATTGTTGATATTTGCATATAATCTGTTTCTGTAGGTGTTTTTAGTCGGAGCAGAGAACATAAAGTTGTATTACAGCGCTGTCTAGCGACACCAGCACGACATGTTGCATGGCATTTTGTTTGGCGCCGATGGAGGGAGTCACTCCTGAGATCTTTGGTCAGTCAGACGGCAGAACTTCCGGTCGGCATTTTGTTCTACGAGAGGAGAGCCTCTTGATGATCGCAACAATCGTCATATTTCTCATTTACTGTCGAAATTGGCTGCACTCATTGTTTACGTCGGCGCAGACCGACTGAAACTCCGAAGAACGAATGTTTCCCCATGAATGTACGCCGAAACATTCACCCTTGAGTGACGGAAGACGAACGAATCAGTCCGACCCGGATTATTGTTGATAGCTAGCAAGCTAGCTCGGCAGCTAGCTGGCAAGCCAATCGAGTTCCTTCTGGAGGAGCTGCGAGAGAGAAGAAAGGGGGAGCTAGAGATACGGACACGGACACAAACCAAGCTAAAACATTCCCCTCCCTTTGAGCACAACATCCGAAGGTAAATATAATCACCCATCTTTCTTTATTAACCAAACTTTTTTAATTGCGATTATTAACAGTAACATTAATCAATGTTCTTCTGCAAGACCACCTACGGCGTCGTTAACCATTGACCGGGAGGTAACGGAAGCTAGCGAACTAGCCAGCCGAGCTAGCTAGGTGTGTTTTTGCTCCACCAAGGCGCACGGCCTCAACTGGATGTCATTTGTCGAGCCCGAGGATTGGGCCGTTGCCACGGAATTAAGAGTCTGTGCCGCTGCATTTACATCTACCCACATTAACCCGTCGCAATTCGAATTTCATTAACATTAATTAACCCCGATTAGCGCTTCCTTTATTATTTGAATTGAACGGTTAGAAGCTAACCCACAACAGTTAGAGAGCTAGTTAGCATAACTAGCTAGCCATTAAAACACGACTATTGTTGTTAGCGAATGTTTGGCAGATAGCGTTAGTAATCTTAGCTGCGATCATAAACGGCAACAGTGGCTTCGCAGTTGGCTCGAAAGATCCAGGCAGGCAACTTCTTAGCAGTGTAGCAGTTAGCGTTGTTGGTTTTGTTCGCAAGTAACGTTAGCGGGCTGCAGCCTGCAAATCAGCTAAGATAAACAGTTAAATTGATGCTAACGTAAATTATACACAACCAAACGGCTCGGTTGTCATTATTTTTATGCTTTTTGACTCGTACATGTGCACTTTAGTTTGCTGGAGCCTTTGACAGGGCTGATGTTGTTTTTGGTTGCTAACCTGTTTTGAAATGTTTTGACTGACGACTGACTGAGCACAAGCTACGTTGCCTTTAGCCACAGTTACTTTGCTCCCAAGAGTTTGCAAGCGAGGTTAATGTTGTTAGCGGGAATCGCCGTTGTTTTTGCGTCTCGCCAAAACAAGCCCAGCGGACACAGTTTGATTGCTTTCTGCATTTAGCTCAGTTTGCAGACAGCGCACGGGGCTGCTGGAGGATGCAGCCCCCCACTACTGCCGCCACCATCACAGTGCATCTGTTCCTTTGTGCTGCCTCCTGCCTGTCAGTCTCACAGCTGTCAGCCAAGCCCCTGCGCACGGAGGAAAAGAGCACATAGGACCGAGCATGCTAACGTTAACAGCTAGCTAATGTAATGTTTACAATATCCATCTGTTGATCCCCTGTAACAGTTCTGTGCTGCAGAAGCTGTTGCACCCGTTCACTGTTCGGCCTGAGTGATCGCACGCCATTGAAGTTTGTTAGCAACAGTGTGTTGACAGATTCGGTGGCAGCAGCACTCTGCAGAAGTTGCTGAACAAATCTTGCATTTCCTTAGTCATTAGAAGTATTTCACAAGTGGCCAACAGTGCTTGCATTAAGGAGTTTGTCATTGCAAATATGAATATATGTGACTCAGAATATTGAGATGCTCTATCTGGTACTATTTTGTTAGCCGTAGTTTTCAAGGATTCCTCCTGCAAACTACATCTAAAACACAGTTTGTATTTGCATTATTTGAGTCTGATGCAGAGCCGTGTTCTCTTTCAACAGATATAAGGAGTAGGAATTTTTATCTGAAATGTCAGTGAGTCCACCCGAGACTGCCCAGAATTCTTCGAAAAGGTATTATTACAATGGTTTGATTCATTTGTCACCCAGTATTGTCACTTCATCGAGGCAGCTTAGAATGTCACTAACATGTTTCGAGGGCTTTGTGGCTTGTGCATGTAATTATTGTCTTTTGCATTTGTTGATTATAATATGTAAACACATTCATCATAACGTGTCATGGAGAGTAATTTGGATAGAAAGAGCACCGTGCGCTGGCCTTCCCTCCGCTTGTTTTAGCAGTCATAGTTATCCATGAAGTGTAGGCTGCGTTTAGATATACTCGGAGCTGCAGCTTGCTTTTCCCTCTGCTTTTCTTGGACCTCTGGTACAGTCTTATTCAAGAGGTCAAGGCCACCTAACAAGCAAAGGGATTTAAGACCAATTAAGTCCTACATAGGAGCCTGATTTGTGCATATCTATCATAAGAAGATGTGAGCGAAGGCTCCTATGCTCAGAAGTTAATGAAAGGGTGTAGGATCTCACAGTAGCAACACAAAGATTTACACCAGTCGTGTACTTATTGAGTTACTTACAGTGCTGGCAATGTTAAGACTATATGATAAGTAAAATTCATTCAGACAAGATTTGAAGAGTAAATACAGGAATGATGGTATGTACCCACACATTGTGTCTGCTGTATTTACAGTCAGAATGTCTCATTCACTAGAGGAAACTGTCACTGAGGCTGGCGATTATTTATAAAAATAAATATATGTACGCCGGTGGTGGCAGCATGATTCACAAGTATAAACATAGTATTTCCTGAAAAGCCCTGTTGTTTTGTTTAACCTAATGAGTCCAAAGTTTTGAAACCCAGTAATCTTAATACTGTGTTGTTGTGTGTGCAACACTTCATAATGTTTTTTGTTTTTTTTCCATGCAGAGATTGCATTGATTTCTATTTTTCTGGTTGCCACCCAGATGTATGTATATTGCATATCTGCTATTGAGGCAATCCAAGTAATCTGACATGAGATTGGAATGTGTTATAATATGCATCTGTCAGTACACTGAGGCTTGAATATGTCAAAACGTTTTCATCAATAGATTAGACTCGGACGATTCATTGTTGAGTTGCTCCTGCTTGCAGTATATACCATTGTAATAACATATCGAGTGGCAGGATAGCGTAACTGTTGGTGACCTTGTCCTCTTACTGTATCGCCTGGATTCAGTCCTGTTAATTTGTTGAACATCTTGAGGGAGAGCACGAAATTCCTGAAGCTGTGTCCCTGTTTTCAAATAGAGAGCACACACTTTGATAGATAACATGTATAATTAATAATATACAAGGTATACCAGTGATTAAAGATACTTCAAAACACATAACTTTATGGGGAGTGAAAGATCTAATAAGACGTATTTATTTGTGGCGTACAGACGATGCAGCAGGCACCGTTTCTCCTTCATAAAACAATATCAGCACCAGGGCAGACGCAGCATCATACACAGCAAATATTTCTGTATTCATGCTGTGCTTGAGTCCAGTCATTGTATCTCCTTTTGAATAATATTTAATCCTTCACTCAAATCTGCATTGTTATACTCCTTGCCTCTCTCCGTCACTCAGGCTTTATTTTGTCCTTCTCTCCTTCCATGATTAACCTTCCTCTCTTCTAGGTGTCAGGAGATGTGAGGACGGGTGTCGTCCATCGACCCCCTGATCTACCTGTGTATCAACACACTCCCCCACCCTCACCTTCAGCATGAATGGGGATATGCCCCATGTTCCTATCACCACTCTCGCTGGGATCGCTAGCCTCACAGACTGTGAGTGACACACAGCCTTGTAGCAAGCACATTGTCACAGTTTTTGTTCCGACTCTTGTATCAGTGTGTGAAAATGCCAAGCTGAAATAATCTGCCCGAGCAGATGAAAATTTGCAACTGTGATTGTAAATTCTGTCTCTCGCCTTGTCCATCTGCTAGTGTTGTCAAAAATAGCGATATTTCTATACATATACATTTTGTAATATTTGAGACGGTGTCAATACTAATTTTCTGCTGCGTCAATACAGCCGTACCAACACAGGGTTTATTTTGTTAGTTTTTGTTGTTGCTTTCCTTGAGTTTACACCGCAGCAGTGCCCTCACAGCTCAAACTCCTCTCGCTCTTCTGTTTGTTGTCAAAAGTAAACTTAACTTAGACCCTCTTGTGCTTAACACACAACCTTGATATATTTATCATTTTTTTTGATAAAAATCAAAAAATCTATGCCTTCAATGTTGTGTCAAGTTTTCCTCATTGTAGCGACTGCAGTATTGAAGATTGCTGTTTTATTACAAGTATTGTACAAAAGTTAGTTATTCCAGTATCTTGACAACACTACTGTCTACATATCTCACAGGTTTAACGTTTTTTTACCCTGTGTCTCTCTTTCTCTGTATTTCTTTATCTCCCCACCGCTGTCCTTTCCATCACTATCTCTCTTCTTGTCGCAGTGTTGAACCAGCTACCCCTCCCTTCCCCTCTCCCGGCCACCACCACTAAGAGCCTCCTATATAATGGGAGGATCGCGGAGGAAGTTACCTGCCTACTTGGCTGTCGGGATGAGAATCTGGCCTCCCAGCTAGCCCATGGCCTCAACCAGGTCTCCACAGAGCACATGTGAGTGTATAAGTGAAAGTGTCTATATGGTAGAATAGTGTCAGAGAGACGGGCACTATCTGAGATTAGTCAGGCTGTCAGTGTTGGACTGCAGGGTCTGACATAACTTGGCTTTAAAAATGAGCAGTAAAAAATGGGTCACAACATAAGAGAAGCCACTGTTGACAGGATGGAGATGTTGCTTGGATTTTCTTCACCGATGGAAATACAAAAATACTTTTTATTGAGATAGAAGGCTTAGCTGTTGAAAATGCATGTTAATTAACCCGAGGGCAAATGTACCCGATGCAGACACAACTCATTAAAAAGTGTTTACAGTGCATTCAAAGTGTTATCATTTCACTTTCAATTTAATGTATTTGCGGCAGGGGTGTACAATGAGGCTAATGTTTTTAGCATGTTAAGTGTTGATTATAATAATGATATGAATCCACTAAAACGCATACCTGACAAATCAATGTCAAATACATTGCTGCAGAAATGCTTTATATCCAATTTACATTTATCATAGTATAACCAAAGATAATAAGAGATGGCTACTACGACTTTTGAACATTTGCATAAATGTGAAATTTTCCAACCCTGTGTTATAGGCTGCATATTTCTAAAATCAGTTATTTATTCATATTTAAATGAATGCAATCAGTGCACGTTTGCATGCTTATCTACATTTTAAACGTGATTCATATTTTTTTATTTCTCCTAACTTAAATGTGTGCTGTCCTGTCAGCATTTTACATTGTGAATGAACTTCTTTGTGTGTGTTATCAGAGAACTGAAGGACAACCTGGGTAGCGATGAGCCAGAGGGAGATGCACCGGTGCTGCTGCAGACCATGCTGGCCAGGAACCCTGGCATCTTCAGGGAGCAAAGTATGGAGATTCATACCTGTTGCACATCATGGCGTGAAAAGCATACAATCACAAAGTCGCACTTCATGTTGATATTCATAAGTAAATTTTTTCTTTTCATTTTGTGAACAGATGTCATGCAGCAGCCAATGGTACAACCGTACAAGATCACCCAAAATTCCATGCATAGCCCTGCCCAGTCTGCAAACTTCCAGCCGGCTGCAATTTCTCCCAATCCCCCAAGGTTAGCCCGCTCTGCAAAATTGATTTTCAAATCAATGATCTGTTGTATTCATATGAAGTGTCATGGATCAATTGAAATATAATGGAACAATACTGTCTTTAAAGCTGTAAGAGCTGTTTTTTTTGTGTGGTTTTTTTGTTTTACTGTTTATTGTGGAGCTTCCTCCACCTTACCTGCTGACTGTTTTTTCTATCTCTTCTCTCCTCCACTTTGTCCAGCCGGTTTGTGTCACCTCAGTCAGGTTCCAGTAGCCGGTATATGGGCCAGCAGAACAGTCCAGTACCCAGCCCCTACACTCCGCAGAGCCCTGCCACTGGTTACATACAGCCGTATCCCCACCAACAACAACCACCTAGCTATAACCAACACCAACAGATACAACAAGGTGAGAGTATATGTGGGTTGCATGTTCATAGGAGACGGAGGTCTTTGCTAAAATATGGATTTGTGCTTGCTTGTTTTGGTGGCTGATGTGCATTCACTTTTAGAATGAAATATATTTTAAAAATGTGTTTTTCTTATTTCAAAGTTGCCTAAAAAGTGTACATAAATGGCCCAAGAGCCCCATTTAGTAAATATATGTGTGAGGAGGATTCTGCGTTATTGATATGTTTTCAGTGGCTTTTGTTTTAAACCGGTGAACTTCAGTTTTGCTTTGTGAAATGATAACATCTAGATTTTATTAGCTAAACATAATTGGGAAGCGCATTTTAATCTGTCAGGGGGCCATATTATAAAACTAAATCCTAAACATTTCTCTTCTGAGTACACTGTGCTTGCTGGTGTCGTACAGTTTGTTGCATGTGATTAGCAGCTCTGGTTTTATGGACATGTTTGTGGATGAAATTCTGTCCCTTCCTTGTTAATTTGCTGTTTATGTGATTATAACACTTCCTTCATTGCTTCATGTTTAAAATAGAGTTTATAAGATCTTTTACTCATGGAAGTAATAAACAGTAAAAACTCCAAGGATTAGCTGAACTATTTAGATAAATAATTGTATTCCAGACGGCAATGTGACTGTTGTGTGACTTTGGCACAGGTATTTAGTAGGTCTGATATTATCAGTCAACATTGGCTTATCGTCATTGCTCTATGTGTTGGCAGATATGTTTTAAAAATGCAGTGCTGCAAATTGCGTCACCTGAAATGATTAATATTTGAAAGGATCTCATGTTATGGCTTTACGGAACAGTAAACACGTGTGTTTTGGTGAGAAAATTGTGGCAGCTACATTTGAACATAAATGATTGAAATGTTGATGCTTTGCTTTAGAGTGCATTAAATTATACACTTGTGATTCACTGGTAAGATATCTGACCAATAGCAGGAGGTCCAGCTTTGTTTCAATCTTGTTGTTGTTGAAAGATGTTTGCCTCTGAATTACGTTCATGGCCGAAATATGTTTCTATGTATAGTGGTTGAAACTTTAGTGATTCTCTTAGCATTTTTACTGGATTTCATGAAACCTCTCTGGCACTCCTGTAAAAACTGAAGCCCCATTTAACCCGGTACACGAAAAATCATTTCTAGTCAAATCTTTGCTTCTGTAAATGCTTATTTATTTTATCAGCAATTATTCAGACACAACCGTAATTTGTAAGAGAATGTATATTTTTTTCTGTCACGCTCAACAGTGTTATAATTACCTCACTAATGGATCATTTCAATTGTTTATTTGGCAGTGTCTGTGACCAGTCCCATGGTTCCAGGTGGCATACGAAATATCCACGAGGGCAAGGTATCGGGGCAGATGGCCAATGCTGCCAACCACCACTCAGACAGACACGGCACTGAGGACTACCTGAACATTGTACATCGGCTGAGCAGTGAGGTACAGAGTCTAGAATGATATAAGCGCGTTTATGACCCAAACAAGGCAAAAAATTATGAACAGACAACCAATTCATTTTTAAGCGGGTAAAAGTTCTTTGCATAAGGGTTTAAAAGCTGAAGAAAAGCATTTTCTCTAAGCCTCATACGGATGTCACTTTGCATTAAAGTTCCCACTCTCATTTTTCTAGGAAGCAAACAGGCAACTGTCAGCATCTGCTAGCGAGCACTCAGATGGGGGGGGGGGGGGACATGGAAAACACTGCTAAGACGATATAAGTGTAGTCCTATAGACTTCACAACCAGATCTAAAAGGAATTCAGCCACAAGATTTTACAAACTGCCTGAGGCTTAAAAGAAGAAAAGTCTGGCTGAAGTTCTTAAGGCCGGTTATGTAATATTTGCCAACCAGGTCCAGGAGCTTCTGAACCTGTTGAGCACATATTTTTGTGTATGTTAAGTTCTACAGTATATACAGTCAGCCTTTATAAAACCCTTCAGAGATCTTTATACTTTCTACTGCTTTCAATCAGCAATTTACCTCACTAGTCTTTTTTTTCTCATGGTGGGAGGATGCCCTCGAGAAAGTGAAAAAAGATTAGGGAAGAAATGCTGTTATAAATGCATTAGACATGCTGAGTAATGTGCACACTGCCAGGAGTGTCTGCTTCACTGTTTGGTATAAAATTAACTGAGCATTATGGGGAAAGTATGTCAAATCGGTCCCCCTGTTGTGCAAATGTAATGACAAAGTAACAACACACTGGATTCAGCAATCGGAGAAGCTTAATTTGCGACAATTGGAGAAAAAAAAGACTTTCCATTACCTGTGTAAGGATATTCTGCAGAACATTTGCATTGAAAGTACAATGTACAGCTCATAACTGTTAACTTACATCTGTCTTTTCTGTGCGATGTCCAGGAGGGAGACTCCGCCATGAGGAATCCTTCTTTCTCTCTGAGGTCTCCACAGCCTGGCTGCTCCCCAGCAGGGAGTGACGGAACACCCAAACGTAAGGATACTGGAAAAGCAACTCCAGGATCTGTAATACTCAGAATTTGGCAGACAGCAACTGAATAATTTGAAGTCATTAAGTCTAAGTAGTGATACAAGGGCACAGAGATTTACTTTTCATATAGTATGGCTCATTATTAGAGTGCAATATCTCCTGTAGAAATGGCACTGTCAGTTGTCATCACAGTGCTATGACTGTTTTTGTGTGTTTTATTTGACAAACCCTTAGAAGGATAACTTTCTTCTCTCTTTGGTGTTGCTTCCTCACAGCGGGCTCTCGTCCCCCGCTGATCCTGCAGTCACCGCCTCCCTATGCGCCCTCACCGAGGGATGGAGGACCCGACCAGAAACAGCAGCTCCAGCAAAGGAAGAAAGCCCCGGCGGTGAAAGAGGAGAAAGATATGTACGACATTGTAAGCTCTCCAAACAAGGACTCAACGAAACTCACCCTCAAGTTGTCGAGGGTCAAGTCGAATGAGTCCGATCCCCCAGGTGAGTGAAGATCATGGATGGACTTACCTGGCTGGATTCCTAATTTATGATTATGTGGTTTCCTACACTTCTAGTTTAAAACTTAGTCGCTTTCACAAAACTAGGTATTTTGTGTCTTTTTTGATTATGAAAATTATTTTTGCCAGCACTTGGAGTACTGGAAACATCATCAGTTTTAAACACAAGCCTGTAAAATTGTTCTTTGTTCATGTCTCAGGTGAGGTTATGCCAGGCATGGACTCTGACAATATGGAGGCAGAACTGGGCTTTCAGCAGGTGCCTGTTCTCCAGCAAAACCTGGCGGTCCGGCTGCAGCTACAGCAGCAAGCAGGTGGTGCCAGTGGTCTCCAGCCACCAAGTTCCCCTTATGACGAGGCAGAGCTTGATGCTCTCGCCGAAATCGAAAGGATAGAACGAGAGGCGGCTAGTGAGAAGTGCTCAAAGGAGGTGCAAGATAAAGGTGTGTGGGATATCTCTAAATATGACCATATGGATAAAAACTCATGTGTGAATGCATCAGAGGTTTTATATTCATGTTGATTTATCTTTACAGACAAGCCTCTGAAGAAGAGAAAACAGGACTCTTTTCCCCTGGAGCCAGGCGCGGGGGGACCAGGTGGCCCTACAGGTGCTCCAGGCAGTGGATCAACAGGAGGGGGCAATGCTGGCAAACTGACTCCGCAAGAAGCCACAGCAGCTGGGAACGGCGCCAGCCGGCCAAACCTCATGGTGAGCATCGACCTCCAGCAGGCAGGCCGAGCTGATGGCCAGCTCGACCCCTGTCTGGCTGCCCCTATTCCAGCCCTTGAGGCCCAACGCTGGCCTGAAGAACCAGCTAGTGGTCCAGCTGCAGTGGAGGGTTCTGACACGGCTTTGCAGTTGAAACCAGACGGTCGGCCGGAAGTCATCAAGAACAGGGTCGATAAACATGATGGCAGGAGAGAGGGTCGGGATCCATCAAAGCACCGGCATGATGAGAAGTCCTTGGAAAGACGGGGAGACATGCCAAAGTCATCAAACCGAGGGGAACACGGACGAGACAGAGACCGAGAAGCTGATCGAGACAGGAGGCATCGAAGCGAGGCTGGTGGTCGAGATCGACGCTCCCCTGACTCTCGCTGCCGAAGTGACCGAGATAGATACCGGTCTTCTTCCACTGGAGAACCTGGTCGGAGTGGCAATAGACAAGATGGTTCCAAACCGGCGTCATCTGCCTCTGGTGCTAAACTTCCAGATTCTTTCCCTGCACATCTCCTGGGAGGGCATAGTGGCGCACTGAAGAACTTCCAGATCCCTAAGGTGATCTGGTCCGACCCAAACCAAATATCTACCCACCTACCAATCATTCAACTCTCACTGCCTGCAATCTCACAAAAACCAAATCACACCACTGCTCACTCTTGTTTACTTTTTTGTTTTCCCATTTGTAAGCCTTTTCTTTATTCCTGGGATTGGTTATAAAATTCTGTTAACACATTAACACACACCTAACCATCTGTTAAAGTAGAAGAAATTGTTTTGTCTTTAGTCCTGTGTGTGTGTGATCAAAAGCAAGTACCTTAAAGAAAGGCTCCACTGATTTTTCCGAGATTTTGCATGAGGCTAAATGTGTACTGAAGGAATTCAACATCAGTATTGCAAAGCCCAAAAATTGTGACTTAAAGGAAACATTTTTATAAGCACTCAAACTTCTGTTGTTTTCAACCCTTTTTACAGTATTTACTGTCAACAGTGTTCAGAGATGCACCCCCCAGCCTCAGGCCATTATGCAGTTAGTTACACACCACAGCTTATGGTGGTAGCTGCTTTGTGGTAGCCATATTTTGCACCCAAGCCGGTTGTTTTTAAGTTTGTAGCTTATCACTGACACAGTATACCAGCTATGAATCACATGTCCACCAAAAACGTGGCTGTTTGCCTGAAAGGCCCTGGTGCTTTTGAGTTGAAGTTGAAATAGAAAGTTTTGATAGTTGTCCTGGTTGGAATATACCACTTATGCTACCTCTGAAGGGTTGAAAGTGGCTCCAACAGATGGTTAATAGGCCACAGGCACAAAGGAAGATGAAGTCGACCCATAGTAGCAATCGTTATCGTATCTGTCGTTTGTTACAAGTGCTTGATGCTGTTCTTGTCATCAGGGCTAAACAATGTTATGATTAAAATGTTGATCAATCGGTTGTATGCGACTCATCGAATCTGTGAGGACCCTGTGATGTAATAAAATGTTTGGGATTGGCTAAGGTCTTATGACTTCCTGTGGAGGAATGATTTGGATTGAGTCCCAAATTGTACTACCAAATGTAAGTCTTTAGGCGTACATTTAAATAAGAAACTAAAGGAATTGATTAGTATACTACATGATGAATTGCATTGTTGGTAAACGAAATGACTCGCTTTATTTATGAAGTATAAATGCAATGTTTGCTTGCTGGTTAGTCAAATGCTCCTCTCTCTTGATTTCTTTCAATCAGTTAAGAATTGTTGTGTACACTGTTTTTTCAGTCATGCAAACCTGCATCTTTGTTCTGTCTGCTGCCAGTCTGTGCTGCACCTGCATGTGTGCTAATATATTGCAGTGTAACTTTTTGATGAACACATTCACAACCAATTTGTTGCCCCTCGTGGTGGGGAAGTTGCTATTTACTGGCACTGCAGTGTTGACAAACGCAACATGTCCTGACTGTTATTTGAAACATGTAGGGAGATTTTAGAAAAACAGTGGAGTATTCCTTTAAGGATTTTTATATCAGAACTATACTGGAAATTAATTTAAAAATCTCTTATCTCATGTCAGTTTGATCCATTGTTTACATTTTGTTATCTTGTGTGATTTTTCTTTCTTTCTTTTTTCTTTTTCTGTAAAAACACCTTTTGTATTTCTGTTTTTAAAAAAAGTGTGATTTTTTTATTTACATTTTTTAAATTTGTTTTTATTGAAATTTGAATTTCAAACTGGACAATCTCAGAGAGCTTTCCTGACGCCTCTTCTGTTTTTTTCCCCCCTCAGATCAAACGTGACAAGGAGAGCAGTGGGCCACCTGAAGGTCAAATGTGGGGCCAGCCAAAGGTCAAACTGGAGAGGCTGGGTTTGGTGCAGGACTTTGAGAAGAGGCCCAAGCCTGTAGTGCTTGTGAAAAAGCTCTCCATCGACCAGATCCAGAGGATCATCCGGCACAGCAAGTCTGGAAAGAATAGGATCTCCAAGTCTGGCAAAAGTAAGCACAATTTGTAACAACATTACAGTATGCTTCACTTTATCTGTATTCTGTTTTACAAGTGCTTAAAGTTATTGATTACTAACCTTTTTGTCAATAACTTAAAAATGTTACGTACTATTTTTTTCAGGTGGTATGGACCCGGCAGTTCTGAAAGAGCTGCCCCCAGAGCTGCTGGCCGAGATTGAATCAACCATGCCCCTTTGTGAAAGGGTAAAGATGAACAAGAGGAAACGAAGCACTGTAAATGAGAAGCCCAAATACGCTGAGGTCAGCTCGGATGACGACTTTGATCCAAATGGAGAGTGTGAGTCAAATAATGCGCTTCTTGTCGGTTCTTGGTGGAAATCTTTGCACAAGGTTTTGTCGTTTGGTCTCAGAAATATTCTTAATATGTAATGAACAGTTGAAGCCTGTTAAGATTACTATTTTCTACACTTCTATTTATTTTTGGATACCAGTTTGCCATTGTAAAGGGTTAGTGCTATTCTCATATAACAGTATTTTCTTTATGTCCAATCTCTACAGCTGCAAGGAAAAGGCAACGTCGGGACAAAGACAGGGCCTGGGACATGGAGGAAAGGGAGCGCCGTGGCTCGGGTGAACATCGGAAAAGTGGGCAACGGGACAGCCGACGAGGCTCAGGTAGCCGCTACCGAGACTCCTCAGATGAAGAGTCACCACCACCAAGCATGAGTGAAGGTCTGTATAAAAGTCAGGTGCCGCAGCATTTTCAAATTAAGTTTCCCTTTCTATTGAGAAGTGTGTGATGGTGATAGATCTGCATAGAGCATCTTTGTTTGGTTTTCAGTTAAATCTAGTCACATTAGATTGGGGAGCACTGGTCTCATATCCATATACAGAACATTAAATACATAAGGGTCTGTGTCCATTAATGAAAAACACTGGCGGGGCTGAAGCACTGCGGTGAGGGAAAAAATGCTGCATGTTTAACGATACGTTGACAGAGGCTTGACTGCATAGCTAACTACAAGCTTCCAACCTGCAGCGTCATAAAAGCAAAACACTTACCAGCATCATTCAGTGTGTAACTGATCTGTTCCCTCGAAGAGGCTTTCCTTTCTGTGCTATGATTTTCTGGATAGAAAGACGCATCCAGAACCAGCTTCTCCATTTTCTTGATTACCAGGGTGATAGATGACGAGTTCTGCCCCATTTAATGTAGGATTGGTGGCTGAAAAGGAAAAGTGATGACACCAGTGCCTTCCTGAAAAGTTCAGATATTTTCAACTTTCACTGCAACTGCACACTGAAAAAATGTCATGGAGGTCAAAGTGACACGATATCATGATATATCTTACTTTAATTAATGTAACTAATTGAAACCTAGAAAACAGAGTTACTTAAAAGTGTTTGTTATCTGGCAGAGTGTTTTGAGTCCTGCTACAACTGTTTTGGAAAATCGTGTGTTGCTGATGAGTTAAGGAGTCTCACAGCCTGAGGAAAGAAAGGAAGCTGCTCTGTAGTCCGGTTGTACGACAGCAGATACTTCTGTATCTTCTGCCAGATGACAGAAATGTGAACAGATTAAATGGCAAAACAATTAATAGGATGAAATGTGTCTTTACTCAGTTGCCAGAAAAATGAAAATGAAGGAAAAGCAGAAGAAGCGGAAAGCTTATGAACCCAAGCTGACCCAAGAGGAGCTGATGGACTCTTCCACATTCAAGAGGTTCTTGGCAAGCATTGACAACATACTGGAGAATCTGGAGGATGTGGATTTTACTACCATGGGTAAATATCAGTGCTGATAAGTCAACGTTGAAATCCTGAAAGGAACCTTGCTGTATTTCATTTTGATTTTTGTGCTATGTTTTTCCCAACAGCAGATGATGATGAGATACCTCAGGAACTGCTGCTTGGTAAACACCAGTTGAATGAGCTCGGCAGCGAGTCTGCCAAGATCAAGGCCATGGGCATCTCTAGCAGGGTACTGCAGTTTGTTAATATAAAAACTTGTGTTAAAGAGTTGTGGATTTGTGGTGCTGCTTCAGATTGTATTTCTAAATCATTGTGTCTGTTGCAGATCCCATCAGACAAGCTGGTGAAGCTGCTCAACATCCTGGAAAAGAACATCCAGGATGGGGCCAAACTCACCACGCTGATGAACCATGTGAGCTCCCTTACTTTCTTTCTGTGTTGAATGTGCTTTGCAGTGGTAGTTAACTAAAACATTTGTTGTTGATGTAGTGCAGAAATCCATTCAGTATCTGTGTACAAAAATAAACACTGATTTCTTGTAGAGCTGCGACAGAAGAGTTTTTTTGCTGGGATGAGTAAAAGTCTTCCACCTCCAGATCGTGGTTTATTTCTGTAATAACACATTTGCCATTATTTTCCCTTCTAACCTCAGGACCATGATGCTGAAGATGAGGAGAAACTCTGGAGAGACCTGATAATGGAGAGGGTCACAAAGTCAGCGGACGCCTGCCTGACAGCTCTTAACATCATGACCTCGACGCACATGCCCAAGGCTGTCTACATTGAGGACGTCATAGAGCGAGTGCTGCAGTTCACCAAGTTCCATCTTCAGAACACACTGTATCCCCAATACGACCCAGTCTACAGAGTGGACCCACATGGAGGTGAGGATAAAGAGTGGAACTAAATTGTGGTATGTGGCTGATTGTGTGAGAAACATCAACCGGCTTTCTCGTATATAAATGAGTGTCAACATGATGATCCAACAAACTAAGCTGAAAGATGGATAAACAAGTCAGCAATTGATCCCGGATGTCTGAAAATTACAGGGTTGTCATTTGAATTTTTTTTTTTCTTTTATTGGCTTTGCAGACTCGTCCTGCATGGAAGTACATACCTTTTACAAATGATGTAAAAATTACAGCTGTCATAAATTCAGCTTCACGGTGAACAGAATGTCTCGCGCTGTGGGCGGAGATACATTTAAAGAAAAAACATCATGAGCCCCTGAATTACAATTAAGAAATGTCTATTCTAACGCTGTCAGCCATGTTATTATATACGATAATGTCCCCCTTAGAACATTGATGTGGTTTTGTTTTTATCCTCTTTTTGTTTATTTTTTTTCATTAATGGAAATGGAAGGAGATTTTTTTGGTGTGTAAAATCATGGCACGTGGTGAAAAGTTTTTAACGAGGCTGCTTTTTGTCCATCTAGGTGGTCTGTTGAGCTCCAAGGCAAAGCGTGCGAAATGCTCCACACACAAGCAACGTGTGATTATCATGTTGTACAACAAAGTGTGCGACATCGTCAGCAACATCGCTGAGCTCTTAGAGATCCAGCTACTTACAGACACCACCATCCTCCAGGTAAAGACTGTAATGATTGTAGCTATCAGGCCAACGTTTTCACTGCAGTCCATATGATGATTCATATAATCCTCTTTTTTTCCCAGGTTTCGTCGATGGGAATCACCCCGTTCTTTGTGGAGAATGTCAGTGAGCTGCAGCTGTGTGCCATTAAACTCGTTACAGCAGTAAGTCTAATTTTTTCTCTCACTTCGTCTGCTCCACTACACCACAGTTTGGTTTTTTTTAGTTTTTTTTTTACACTTTGACTTGTGTGTTTTATCCTTACATGCGTATTTGATGTTCTACAAAACTGAAGATAGAGACAAACCACCTTTATTATTTCTTGTCTCCAGGTTTTCTCGCGTTATGAGAAGCATCGGCAGCTGATCTTGGAGGAGATCTTTACGTCTTTAGCCAGACTGCCCACCAGCAAACGCTCTCTCAGGAATTTCAGGTAATTTGTTCATGAATTCAAATTGAAGTGTTGCGATACAGCATCTAGTGAGGGACTTGATTAATGTCTGGCTATCAATGTAACAAAATGATAGAAGAGGCAGAGCGGAAGATTCTCTGGTGTAAAACTGTATTTTCTTGGATAATACCGATAATATTAATTTATTATTAATCCTGAACTTCTGTGTCCTCAGGCTGAACAGCTCGGATGATGACGGAGAGCCGTTGTACATCCAAATGGTGACGGCTCTGGTGTTGCAGCTAATCCAGTGTGTGGTTCATCTCCCCAACGATAAGGACATTTTCGACGAGTGCGACAAGGTAAGAGTAAGCCTACATATGCAAACAAGCAAATATAACATTTATACAGATTTTAAGTCATATTCAGATATACTCATGAGTTCTTTGTCTAATTGTTTTTAGGTGGATCAAGATGTTTTGATAACCAACTCGTATGAGACGGCGATGAGAACAGCACAAAACTTCCTCTCAGTCTTCCTCAAAAAGTAATTACCATTTTATGTATTATTTTTACTTATTTATTATTATTTATACTTTCTTATACTACTAAAGCTGTATTGAAGTATTTATTAAATCTTGTAAAGTGCAGACAAATGCAGAAGAAAAGGCTGAAGAACTACAACTTTGTCCATGTTTCACCCCTTTTTCTCCTCTTCCACTTTCTTCGCTTTTCCCCTCCCTCAGATGTGGCAGTAAGCAGGGAGAAGAAGATTACCGGCCGCTGTTTGAGAACTTTGTCCAGGACCTGCTCTCGACAGTAAACAAACCCGAGTGGCCTGCAGCAGAGCTTCTCCTCAGTCTGCTTGGTAGACTACTGGTTAGTACGACAGAGCTCTTTCTTTAAATTAGAGATTAAAGTGTTTCTGGGAAATAATGATGAATTGTTTGCATAAAATGCTATTGAAGTGTGTGTACTTGCTCAAAAGTCTGCAATGGACATAATTACTTTTTGAGTACTTACACACTTACAAAGTAGGACATAATTTGTCTTTAATGCGTCAACGGGATCAGTTCATTTTTTGCGTTTCTTGCTGACACCTGTTCTTATGTTCTTTCTCTTCCTCCTCCTCCTCTCTCTGTCTATGCTTCCATCAGGTTCACCAGTTCAGTAATAAGCAGACAGAGATGGCTCTGAGAGTAGCATCTCTAGACTACCTGGGCACAGTGGCTGCTCGTCTGAGGAAGGATGCAGTCACCAGCAAGATGGACCAGCGATCGATTGATCGTATCCTGCAACAGGTAGAAGATCAACTTCACATTTGATGTTTTATGGTGACAGAAATAAGTTAAATGGTACAAGCAGAACATTTGTGCTACAGTTGAGTTTTTCTGCTGAATGTGAATTGGTTTGTGATCTCTCTCTCTCTCTCTGGTCATATAGTCTCAAGGTAACGATGATACCCAGCAGCTGCAGAAGGCTCTACTGGACTACTTGGAGGATAATTCTGAGACAGACGCCTCACTGGTGGTGCGTTTACATTAAACTGACTGAGCGACTTCAAACACTCTGGGCTTTATATCTGAAACCTATGTGCATGCTTTTCATTCCTTAAATGGGCTTTTAAGTCACTTTAAGTAACTGGCTTGTATAAACAAAACACTGAAAAGTATATTATAACACTGCACTTCTTTAAATAAGCTGCAGAATACTGAGACTCCTTTTCTACTCCAGTTTGCCAGAAAGTTCTACATTGCCCAGTGGTTCCGGGATGCCACCACAGAGGCCGAGAAGTCCATGCGGACCCAGAATCAGAAGGATGACGACTCCTCTGAAGGACCACAACATGCCAAGGAGATGGAGACCACCGGTGAAATTATGCAGCGTGCTGAGAAGCGCAAGAAGTTCCTGCGCGCCATCATCAAGACGATACCAGCTCATTTCGCCACACTGAAGTAAGGATGCGTTGCAGCATATATCTCATATAACATAAACTTATTTGATCATCCCTACCTTTCATGGTTGCTCTGTGCTGTGCTTTGTTTTTTTAGTCCAATAACATTCTGCCTCTTTGCTCTACTCTCCAGAATGAACTCTGACACTGTGGACTATGATGACTCCTGTCTGATTGTGCGTTATTTGGCCTCCATGAGGCCGTTCGCCCAGAGCTTTGATATTTATTTAACACAGGTATGATTTCAGTATTCTTACCATAAGTATCTTTGTCTTTTTAATGAGTCAGCTAAATGAAAAAAAGAGCATTTGTTTCATCATAGTCTTCTGTATGTAATTTTCTTTATAGATTTTGCGAGTCCTTGGGGAAAGTGCCATCGCTGTAAGGACTAAAGCCATGAAATGTCTGTCTGAGGTTGTGGCTGTTGACCCCAGCATACTGGCAAGGGTATGTTAGGATCTGTGTTTGCAAAGACACATTTTTCATGCCTGAATTGCAGCTTAATTTCACATAGTTTGCATAATGCGGGCTGTCTCAACCTCTGTTCTTGTCATATTCTTGTGAAGTCATTTTTCCCCAGTGTACCTGACACTCTCTTGTCCACTTTTGCAGTCCGACATGCAGCGTGGCGTCCACGGTCGTTTGATGGACAACTCCACAAGTGTGAGAGAGGCAGCTGTAGAGCTGCTGGGAAGATTTGTGCTTAGCAGACCTCAACTCACGGAGCAGTACTATGACATGCTCATAGAGAGGATACTGGTAAGTTGACCAGTCAAATTCATAGACGTTGTGTTGTGAAGTTTTTGAAGTATTTGCCATCAATGGATGAGCCGTGTTTGCAGTGTCATTGTATACTATCATCAATGTGGATTTGTAGGTATCGGTGTGCCCGTTCAATACTCAACAAAACAACCACATGCCTCTAACAACCTGCACATTTATATGCAGGCTCTTTCTGCCACATTGTGCTGGACACACCCCGCTGTGTTTCCATACTTTTCCGTAATGTGACCAACTGCTTTGAAATGTTCTTTGCACTCCACTGTTACGTTGTGAGCTAAACTATCGTGCTGTACGCTGGCAGTTGATCGTTATGACCAGAACCCACCTGACGCATGTCCAATTTGTCAAGAACCTCTTTCAAAAAAGCTTTTTGATTAGGTATCCTTTAATTGCGGTCCACTCATTGTTGGCACACTGTTCACAATCGTGAGTGTGGAAATGGAGCTGCCGTTACACGCACCTGTTTTACACATATGCAAATGACCGAGTGAGGCCACTTCTTTTATTGGGCGAGAGTTCTAGTTTTCTTCTGGCCACTGAATTTACACGGAGAAGCATTACAGCGACTGAGTTTGAAGAAATGTTGCTTATATTGGGTTCATTTGGGATGTTTCAGGTTTTTGTTTACATGATTTAAATAATTAAATAAAGAGGAAGTTTAAGCGCACAATCTAGGATTAACACATCATTGTATCAGCTGTGATAATTTAAGCTATAAATATTTAAATTCAGTCCAGTAGACTCGCTTTGCACTTATTCTTTGTACTCAGCATCTGAGAAGTGAGCACATTGAAATTGTTGTGCCTGTTGTCATGTAAATGTTCAAGAGGGTTCATGAGAAGTTCAATCTTCATTACAGTCTCACACTGCCACCTATTGGCAGAAAAATGATATCGCATCCCAGGTAGAAGTCTTAATCAATGACAACAGAAGCCTCTTGTGGTGCTTGCCGAAGCCTTAATGGATTGATTTTGTTTTGATGCACAGGACACTGGTATCAGCGTACGAAAACGGGTGATCAAGATCCTCAGAGACATCTGCCTGGAGCAGCCGACCTTCAGTAAGATTACTGAGATGTGTGTGAGGATGATCCGCAGGGTCAATGATGAGGAAGGTATCAAGGTACGGAGTCAGCTGCACCTTCTCCACTTTCTGTTGTTTTGACTGTGTGACTTTCATCATTCATTATTATTCTATGTATTTATCTTTTTATGCGCATCTCTGTGTTGTAACATATTCATGACAAAGCCTTGAGTTAGAACAATTTATACATGTATGTAAGTGTAGATCAGAACTAAAGATCCAAGACTAATGAACTTTATGTTCTTTATAGAAACTGGTGAATGAGACATTCCAGAAGTTGTGGTTTACTCCAACTCCAAACCATGACAAAGAGACCATGACCAGAAAGATCCTCAACATCACTGATGTTGTAAGTTTAACTGACTTACCACTTTTTTTATCCTCTAAGCTAAATTAACTACCTCAAGAAAAAGACAATCTCATCATTTTTGTCACTGAATAATTTTTGTCTCGTGGTGAATTTCTAACCTCATGTCAACTGTCTCGTTCAGGTTGCAGCGTGTCGAGACACCGGCTATGACTGGTTTGAGCAGCTTCTTCAGAATGTAAGAATTTGATTTGGTGTTTGAGCTTCAACCGGTCGTGAATATATCAGTGTTTATTCCTATTTTAAAACAAACATTGTCTCTTTTGCTCCAGCTTCTCAAGTCTGAAGAGGATGCATCGTATAAGCCAGCCAAAAAGGCCTGTGTTCAGCTTGTTGACAATCTGGTCGAGCACATCCTCAAGTATGAGGAATCTCTTGCAGGTATGCAGATTTATCATTTCACACCCACTTGAGCCACTGTCTACTCTTCTAGTTGACGGAGTAAAAAAATAGTCAAACAGTTTTGAACAGAACTTGGTGTAATCTTTATTTCCTCTTCCCTCTGTAGAGAACAAGGGTGTGAACTCACAACGGCTAGTGGCGTGTATCACCACCTTGTACTTGTTCAGCAAGATCAGGGCCCAGCTCATGGTCAAACACGCCATGACCATGCAACCCTACCTGACCACAAAGTGTAACGTAAGTTATGTTTATCAAATCCATTTTGTTATTCCATTATTATCAAGCAAATCAATTATTCTTATTGGATAATTAACAATCAGCATGAAGAAATACACAGTAAAGAAATCATGTCATTATCAGACTTTCTTCAGTAATCATTGTTATATTTTTCCCCTGCAGACTGCCAATGACTTCATGGTCATCTGTAACGTGGCAAAGATCTTGGAGCTTGTGGTACCTCTGATGGAGCACCCCAGTGAAACTTTCCTTGCCACCATCGAAGAAGACCTCATGAAGCTCATCATCAAATACGGCATGACGGTGCGTGGGAGAGAGTTTTTTTTGTTTTTTTTAAACGTACCTTCTGTCCACCATTGTGGAACCAGCTTGCTTTGTGAAGGTGTAACCAGTGTTGGTACACAGATGACATGATTGTCTTCCTTCCTGTCTTCAGGTGGTCCAGCACTGTGTGAGCTGTCTTGGAGCTGTTGTCAACAAAGTCACGCACAACTACAAGTTTGTCTGGGCTTGCTTCAACAGATTCTATGGTGAGACATACAGTTAGACAATGAGGATTGTAAGACAATGACACTTACTTTGGCATTCAACTTTCCAAACAGGTTAATGATTTAAGTGTGGCATTTCAGATTGACCTTGAGAGAAAAAACTAGGACACACAACGTAGATCATCTGAAAAATAACTTTTTGTTCTAGGTGCACTTAACAAGCTGAAGGTTCAGCATCAAGAGGATCCTAACAGCACAACGTTGGTAGCAAACAAGCCTTTCCTGCTGCGATCGCTCTTCACTGTGGGAGCCCTGGCCAGACATTTTGATTTTGATCTGGAGGAGTTCAAGGGCACCAACAAGGTAACATTGCAGTTGATATGTAGTAATATTTAAGATTTGAAATGAATGATGTAGCAAGCTGTGGATTGCAACTTGAAGTCATTTGTGTTCGTGCCCAACACTTGATGCTGTCTCACAACTGTGTGTCTGTATATTTTGTGCAGGTGGTCATCAAGGAGAAAGTTCTCGAGCTGCTGCTATACTTCACCAAACATGAGGATGAAGAAGTGAAGACCAAAGCCATCATCGGCTTAGGCAAGAAACACATTTTTAAATATTATTGGGTTTGACAAATAAAAAAGTCACCATACGTAATGTGTGCAAAACGTTGTCCTGACAGTAAAGGAAGGCCAGAAAAGCTGCTCTTCTTGCCACAGCAGGTGGAGATAATGTAGAAGAAGACTGCTTTGTTTACTTGTTCTTACTTGTCCTTGCTGTTTGTCGTTCAGGCTTCCTTGTGATCATGCATCCCAGCCAGATGTTTATGCCGGATGTGAAGAACTTGTATAACGGCATCCTGGCTGACAGCGCGTCCTCCATCAACCTCAAAATCCAGATCCTCAAAAACCTGCAGACGTACCTTCAGGAGGAGGACACGCGGATGCAGGAAGCAGACAGAGAATGTAAATGAACTTGTTGTTGCTGCTGAAGTGTAACAGGATTAGGTCCTCTTGATTTTGTTGGTTGCACCTCCAACAATGCACAGTGATAATCTGGTAATTAACACTTATATTGTGTGTTGTTGCAGGGAAGAAACTGTCCAAACAGGAGGATCTGAAGGAGATGGGGGACATCTCTTCAGGGATGAGCAGCTCCATTATGCAGCTGTATTTAAAACAGGTGCTGGAGGCGTTCTTCCACACCCAGTCCAGTGTACGGCACTTTGCTCTCAACGTCATAGCCCTCACGCTCAACCAGGGTCTCATCCATCCTGTACAGGTAAGTTGGAGAACCACCCCACCAAGTGCTTCAGCTTATAGTATGGCCAATAGATTTATTCAAAATATATCAAACAATGGAGTTTTCTTCATCATATCAACACTGCAGGCGATCCACTTTCTGTGTTAGCCTCATACATCTAAAAATGACCCAACAAATAACCAATATCAATACCATGTGCTGTAATGTAGTTAAACCCTCATTCATTTCAAATTCTGCTCCCCTTTTTTGCCTGCATGTGAAGATAACATCTTTCTTGTCCCATCTGTGCAGTGTGTACCCTACCTCATCGCAATGGGAACAGACCCAGAGCCCAGCATGAGGAACAAAGCTGACCAGCAGCTGGTGGAGATTGACAAGAAGTACACAGGATTCATCCATGTGAGTCGTTGATCAGCGTCCACAGGGACCTTATTTTCCTCTGAGAACAGCTTGTTTATTCAGTTATGGAAAAATAATTGTATTGTTTGATTGTATTATTAAGTCGTTAGTATTGTAAATATTAAGATTCTGAGTTTGAATTTCCCATCCAAAGCTACATTGTGCACCTTAAATGCTAAACAGGTCACAGCCTAACACTTTTTGTTTTTCTGTTTGTTTTTTTTTGCTGTTTTGCAACATGAGTGTTAGTCTCCACAAGCCCACAGCAGCAGCTCTGTCAACAGTCATCTGAAATGCAATGTTGTTTTTTTAACACGTCTCCACATATTCTTTCACAGATGAAGGCGGTCGCCGGGATGAAGATGTCGTACAATTTGCAGCAGGCCATCGAGATGTCTCGGAAGAGCATCATTAGAGGATTCAGACAAGACGAGACCCACTCAGCACTGTGCTCGCACCTCTTCACTATGATCCGGGGGAACCGGCAGCACCGGAGGGCTTTCCTCATCTCACTGCTGAACCTCTTCGACGACAGTTCTGTGAGTAAACCTGCAGTATTCTCGACATGTCTTTTCGCTGAGAGTGAAGTGGAATTTTCTTATTGACTGCATGCCAAGTAAACACCTGCTTCGGATTTTTTTATTTTACACATTTGAAAGCTTAAGAGTGTTTTAGCAAGAAGTGCAATAATTAGTTCTTATGTGACTCTACAATATGTGTCAGATAGCAAATAGCAATTTTTTTTCCATGAATGGTTCAAATTTGCAGATTTGAACACTGCAATGCAAGTTTGTACCAGGCACTGACCCTCCATTGTGCTTTTCCCTCTTTTCTCTCTGCAGAAGACGGAAGTGAACATGCTGCTGTTTATAGCAGACAACCTCGCCTGTTTCCCGTACCAGAGCCAGGAGGAGCCTCTCTTCATCATGCACCACATAGACATCACCCTGTCTGTTTCTGGGAGCAACCTGTTGCAAACCTTCAAAGAGGTTCGATAGCAGTTCATAATATTGTTTGTCTTTTCATTAGGGTTTTTGAAAAAACAGCACGCCATAGAATTATTTAAACAGTAATAATTATATATTCAAATCTTTCTACATTTTCTTGTCAATTTCTTCTGTCCAGCTTCTGCTAAAGGAGCCGAGGCGCAAGGAGAAGAAAGTGAAGAAAGAGTGGAAGAACACGTCGGAGGGAGAGGATGAAGAGGCAAAGATGAACTGTGACTCTCCCAGAAGTCAGGGGGACGTACACAGCGACCAGGACCATGACAATGAAGATGTGGTACGGCGGCCGAAAAAGACCAGAAAACCTGTCGCAGCCAGCTCAGAGTCCGAGTCTGATATTGATGACTTGGATTTGGAGGATGTGGACAAAGTGATGAGGCTGCTCCCAGACAATCCCACGGGTCTCCTGGACTTTGCAAATGCTGTTCAAGGCATCCTGTTGCTTCTGGTGCTCAAACAGCACCTGAAGAACCAATATGGATTCTCTGACAGGTAAAAGCTTCATAACCTTTATTTCTCTAGAGCCTTTATCGAAATGTATGTATAAGCATTTTTTTGTGGGGATTACGTTGACCAATTCAGACTTCCCATGACATCTGTAACTGAACATGTTTTTTGTTTTCCTACAGTAAAATTCAGAAGTACTCTCCAACTGAGTCAGCCAAGGTGTACGACAAGGCAGTGAACAGAAAAAACAACGTTAACTTCCACCCACGACAAACCATCGACTTCATCTCCAACAACATGGCTCACGCTACCCTGTCGAACGAGATCAAGAGGCGGGTAGTCAGACAGTACCTAGATGTAAGTAATGGAGCAGGATGTTTTATGTACATCACTGACTGACAGTTGATACTTCAGCAACAGCTTTGCTTTCTAATAACTGTAATTTCAATGTCATCTGTCTGAGAGCATGGCAGCTGGATGAAGATGTTTGAGGCAGATGTTTAACTGCTGTGCAGCGTATTACTTGTGTCCCAGTCAGTTAGTTTCTTGTCTCTTTATTCTGCACAGTTCAAGGTTCTGATGGAACATCTTGACCCAGACGAAGAGGACGAGGAGGGAGAAGCGTCTGCCAGCGCGAACATCAGAAACAAAGCCATAAACGCCCTACTGGGAGGCCCCGGCCCCTTGTCGGGTCCCAGTCCACGCAATCAGGCGGGACCAGAGACAGATGACGATGATAGTGATGGCGACGAAAGGACCCCAGGGGTGAGGAGACAGACGGATAGCTACACACACTGTTTATTCAAGACAAGTTTAAAATATGTGATAAAATATTACAACCTTTTTTTTCCCCCTTCCTTCTGCTCTCCCTGCAGTCCTCTCGAAAGTCAAGGCGAGCAGGTGACTCCTCGGACCCCGGCCGTATGAGCGAGACAGTCGATGCTATGGACGTGATCGCCCTCTGGTGCCCCAAATACAAAGACCGGCCGCAAATAGCTCGAGTCGTCCAGAGGACCTCCAACGGATACAGCATCCACTGGATGGCCGGCTCCTACTCGGGGCCCTGGGCCGAGGCCAAGAAACGCGATGGCCGCAAACAGGTGCCTTGGGTGGACACTATTAAGGAGTCGGACATCATTTACAAGAAGATTGCCTTGACCAGCAACCACAAACTGAGCAACAAAGTAGTACAGACTTTACGCTCATTGTATGCAGCTCGGGAAGGAGGGGCTAGCTAATGCCTCTCGTGTGGTGTTTATCCCCCCCCACCCCAATATTTTTTTTTTTTGGGTCCTCCTGCTCCATTTCTACTTTATCAAAATCCTCCTCTTCCCCGCTCCTGCTCCTCCTCCTCAACCTGCCACCTCCAACGACACAGCCAAACTTCACTGGATTCCTACCCCCCCGCCTCTCCTTCCTCATTTTTTTAAGAAAAACACAAGAGAGCAAGAATATTTGACACTACATACTTTTACATGAGTTATTCTTGCAAAAATGAAAAATGACACAAAACAGAGGACTTATTATATTAGAGGGACTGCTCATGTTTTGTTTGTGTAAAAGTGCAGAGGATAGAATCCAGAAGGCATTAAAGGAATAATTCACCCAAATTATCCCTTCAAAAGGCTATCAGAAAAGAGACCTGGAGGGAAATGTTTTGTCAACATTGTTGTGGGAGCTCCTTCGCTGTTGTGCAGCAGATTCTAGTCGCTCATTTCTACTCCCACTGTATCATAGTTTAACACGACAAAAAACTAAAATGTTTATATCTCTGAAGACAAAAAAGCTGTAAAAAAAGAATAAAACCTTAAGTGAATGTTGGAAATTAGTCTTTTTGATGTTCTTATTAAAGTGTTTTTGGAGTTTATTATACTTACTAGCACCCTGATGGTTTTTCCTTTTAGCTTTTAGATATTTGAAGGAAAAAGAAGAAAAAAGAAAAAAATAAGAATTTTTATTTTTGTTCACTTTTATTTGTCCATGCTGTACAATGGCAGAGTCCTCTGAATATAATTTATTCTATTTCGAACTACGCATGCAGTATATGTGGCCTATTGCAGGAGGATATTTTGTAAATGTAGATTTTGTTGTATTAGGTCACCCTAGTAATAAGAGGAAAGGGGATTCATACCCTTTCGGTGGAACAAATACTGCAATAAATTTTCTACTTCTCTTTGTCACTTGTCTGCTCAAAGTCTTAATCTGATCTTTTCATTGTGCAAATGAAGACCAGTATAGGACCTGGATACTGCTTAAGCACAGACAGGCCTGACGGGACTAGAGGGTTGATCATTTACACATTAAGGGAGCGAGAGCCAATGAAATGATGCCAGACAACCCTTTTATTAATGTCTATTCATAGACTTAAAGGCAAATGAAAGCAGAAGTATAGAAGTGATCAGTGAGTTTTTATAGTTGCCATCGTGTAATTCACACAACCAATAGTTGCGCAAGTGACATTGCGTTGTTAACGTTCACCAAAACCCGAAACTGAAACTTTATAGAGCCAGTCGGGTGATCAACTCGATCACCAAACTAATTCTTCTTTAGCTTTCACTGCAGCTGTCAATAATTTCAGATTTGCACTTTTTTAAAATTCTTTTTCTGAGCCGAGGTCACAGCTGTGTTGGTGTTGGTGAGGGAGACTACGTAGTTCACTGAGTCTGTACAATAACCTGCAACTGTCTTGAGTTTAAAATTTCGAGTTGAAAAATGTTTTGATTGACAAACATCACAACTTTTTTTTTCCCAAAATAAGGGTGCAGACCGGAACGGGCGAGACTTCGCCTCTGAAACTTCAGCCGTGACAGAAACAACAGATCCGCATCATTACGAAGAAAATGGAAACTTAATACCTCTTCATTTTTTCTTTTCTCTCTTTTATTGCCTTTTTATCCAAATTTCCTTACAGCATTTTAAACAATTGTTTCACATTCAATTACAGTTTTTAGCACTGTTGAGCTGCTGTATCAGTCACTTAATGTCCTTTAACTCATGAGACTCCTGGGACAAAGCAAAAGTTCACACACATTTGACTGTCAACAAACATTATTCTATCTCTGATAGCAGCACACAACAACACACTGCATACATGATGTTATCAGTGGAAATGTGGCTTAAATTATAGCACATCTTTTCATACAGCAGCAGAATACACCTTATATTAAATGTCAACCATCCTGTCTGCAAAAAAAATACATAAAATACTTCAGTTTTATTTATTGCATCAGTTCAGTTCAATAACTACGATACAGCACATCTGTTGATACAAGGAAAAGAAATTGCATCTAGTTTGGTTTGTTATAAATAACTAGATGGATGAAATCTATCAAAACTACTCAATAACTTTGTACATCATATACATTCCTACTCTGTTCATCTTACATAAGGAACTACTTTACTGACACAAGATACAAAATAAATAAATGTGGAACAAAAATATATCAAAACATTACAAAATCTACAAATCTATCTATTCAAGTAATGCACTTAAAGGGTAACTTCACCAATTTCACCCATTTAAGTGTGTAAACAGATTTTCACAATTCAGAGGTTTGTGTTTTACTACCCTTAATACATGAGCCTACCTGTCGAACTTTATCAACTTTATCAATGTTGAATTCTTGGGGGAAACAATGCTTCTCAGAAATGTTTATTCTTTTAACAAAATCATGAATAAAAAATGAAACATTTCGCATCAACTTCCTCTTCATCATCTGCTCAAATTAGTTAATCCTTCCCCGTTCATATCATTTGTGGGTTTTCACGTTTTATTTTTGTGACTTCTTGTTGTGTTGCATTGTGCATATACTGGAGAATCTTGTGTTTTTACTTGTCTTGTTGTGTTGTTACTGTGTTTATGTTGTTTTGCTTCCTTTCTGCAAAATTAATTCCGTTTTTGAGGGCCAAGATATATCCATGGACGAACCGAACATGTTGTAGATCTGTAACAGAATCAAGTTTTCAACTGCTTTTAGAGTCTACAGCTACTCGCTCTGCTACAACTTCATTTATTCAATTGTTTGTTGTTATTGGTTATTTATTTCATTGAACGTATCAATTTGTTTTCAGCTGCCTCTAACTCACCAGCAGGTTCTCTGCTCTGCAGGCCTCTGTTTTGTTCTAGGTTGTTCAATAAAGTTTTTTATGGGGGAAAAATGGGAGCGGGGCGGGGCCTCGGGTGACGTCACCGTCATCCGGTAGTTTGTATTGTTTTGGCGGGGTTCACAACTGTTTCGGATTTTCGATTCAAGTTGTAAACATTAGCGTTTCACCGAGGAAACATGGAGCGGTACGTCTCAAACTCGCTAGAAAGAAACACTTTGAGTTATTTTGTCTGACAGAGAATGACCAACTCGCAGTAATTCTGGCAGAGCGTAACGTTAATGATTTTGGCGACTCGGCGAATTTGTTTTTTGAGGCGGTCGCCCTTATTGCGGCTGGACGTTAGCCACAGTTAGCTACTGCTAGCTACTGTTAATCTAACCGATGCTAACAAACGTTGTAATTACTTTACGTCAAATACTTATTAATAAATCGTTTTAGATTTACAGGTGAGTTGTGTCCAGTAAAGTTGGGTCAGTGAGCGAACAGCTGCCCCGCTAGTTAGCTTGCTAAGCTAAATTAACGTCTCTGCATTTAAGCTTACGTACACTGCGATTCAGTCAGACTTTACGTCAACGATGACTAACTGTGGCCGTAAATACTGTCATTAATTTAAAATGTAATGTACCACTTTCGCTCTGACAAACAACGTTGTGTATTCGGGGGACTCTGTGAAGCAGCAGAATAACTTTATCAACGGTCTCTGTGTTTGTTTTCGTCATTATTTGTGTCCAGTACAAGGATGAGTCGAGCAGCGAGCAGCAGGCTGTCGGAGCTGCCTCTGCGAGTGCAGGACAGCAACAGGATGAGCATGGTGTACACAACGCCCCAGAAGTAAGTTGAAAGCAATTAAATACAAATGAGACTGTACAGTTAATCAGTAAAGGTTATGCTGTTTTATACCATGATTCGATTCCACTCTTGTATTACACGTTTTGAGTATACTGTAAATCAGACTAAGATATAGGATTTGGTTTCATGGTATTTCATACTTGTGTAATGACAAAACTGGGACAGAAAAAGTATATTTAATAAATTGGATGACATGTACAAACATTACTTGTCACTATGTGATGACTCGAAAAAAATAGAGTATAGGTAGTGTAACAATATTATTGTGTTGTGCTTGATTTCCTATTGATTTTGGAGGGTGTGACACTTATGATGAGAAGCTGGCTAAAGTGTCCATAATGCCATGTACTACAAGCTATGACTGAGTTTAGATTTGAAAGCAGATGAAACGCTTTAATCGTCCATTCTGTACAATAAGTACATTTGTCACAAGAGAGAAACCACGACATATCACCATCGATCCGCCATCATCTGAGGATCATAACTGCTATTTGTCAAAAATTCCTTAAGTGTTCATATGAAAGTCATGAAAGTGGAGCACATCCATTTGTTCACAGTGTTGTTTCTTTACAGCAAGCAGCCTTCATTTGGAAAGCTCAACATACCCAAACCACAGTCTGTGACCTCTGAGAGGCGGACCAGCTTCTTTGGTGCACGGTGTGTGAATAATATTTCTTCCTTACAGAAGTGCATCACAATGTATAGAACAGCTAACAAGTCTGACATATAAAACATACAAAATAAATTGACAAATAAAGCAAAACACAGACTGCGCCAGCACAGTTACAGTAGTAGTAATAAGATGACATAAAGATGGAAATGAATTTACAATGTAATACTTGATACTGTGGTGGTTTGTGAATATATTGAAAGCAGGACCAGTGGAGCCAGCATGTCTCGCAACAGCATGATGTCAGGATTTGGAGGAACTGAGAAGATGAAAGATGCTCGACCGCTGCATGATAAATCCTATGTACAGCAATGTATCAGGCAGCTACATGAGGTAAAAAACTCTATTGAAGATTCAAACACTAAAGATTTGTCTGTTTTAGATGGTTACACATTTATTTTCAGTACATTAAACCCACTGTTTGTTTTTTAAATATTCAACCTTTGCCACATAGTGTTTGAGTGCAAAAAAGTTGCTGTGATATATGACTGAATGCGGAATTGAACTAGTAGTTTAACCAGAATAGTTTCTGTGTCATTATGAGTGAGATAGTTCTGTCTAGCCTGACATCCTCTTTTTTATTTTTCTAGTTCTTGACTGAGCAGGGTTACCCTGGCACATTGTCATCCAAGACCCTCCAGTCTCCTTCCACCAAGGAGTTTGTGAAGATGTTTGAGTTCATCTACCGCCAGCTAGACCCAACGTTTGAGATGCCAAACTCAAAAGTGGAGGAGGAGGTTCCTGCTATCCTAAAAGCTCTGAGGTGAAATACCATCTTTTTGTATCAATCAGTGTTTTATATACTAGTATTTCTTAGCTTCATTTTTATAGTGCCTCTCCTGGTTTAAGTCTTTTATAACTCTTCCATAGTTAAAGACGCATTACTGACTGCCTCTGTCTTTATTTCACTCATGTTCCTGGTTTTAGGTATCCATTTGTTCTCTCCAAGTGTTCAATGTATTCTGTTGGAGCTCCCCATACCTGGCCTCAGGCCCTCGCTGCGCTCATGTGGCTGATTGATAACGTCAAGGTGAGAAGCAAAGCAACACTTAACACAAAAAAACATGCAAACAACAAATAAACCAAACCAAGTTCAGTTTTGTGTAATTAAATGATTTTAAGCCAGTGTTGTGCTTATTGTGTGTGTGTCTCCGTATCAGATCAAGTGGAGTTCGAGTAAGCAGGAGCTGCTGTTCACTGACTTCTGTGAAGACAGTGACAATATTGAAGAAGGAGCTGAGTACAACAAGGTACTGTGACTTCTCTGAACAGCATCATCATGAAACATAAACATTCCACTGTTCAAAAAGCCATTCAGGCAAGAAAAATCCTGAACAGAATTATATTGCTACTCTTAATGTGTCTGCCTGAACATTTGTTAATTGTTTTGATTCATATGTATCTTCTTCTTCACTTTGTATCTGCGCAGCTCTTTGTGGACTACACAGCTGAGACTTACTCCAAGTTCATGCAGGGTGACGACACATTTGAGGATGAGGATGAAACATTTCTCATTAAACTAAGTAAGCAAGGTGTCCCTCTGTGAAGTGAATCTTTTTCTATATGCTTGTATGTATATTTGTGCGCAAAGTGAAGACATTTGTTTCAATTTTATTTTGCTATTTTATGGGGAAATTCTGATCAAAATTGATATTTAGACCTTTAATGTGTGTGTTCTCACAGAGAGGCTGTACAATGTTGATGAAGCTGTGCTGGCCACGATGGAGGAGAAGTACAAAATACTGAGTGATGAGGTTGAACGACTGGAGAAGGAGAACCAGACGGTCAGAAGATTTTTAAATTGACACCTCCACATGTGCACAGATTTGATTATTATTTTGAATTCTTGATGCTTCAGTCCCCATTTGTTATATACAGTGATCGCAATTAATTCTAATTAGGAATTCATTACTATGTTGTCAAACAAAAAATAAACACTGCACCGAAGGAAAGGAAACTGATATATTTCTGGTCGTTGAAGTTGGAAACGATAACTCAAATGTATCATCGCCTGTTTCCTTCTGGACAGGACCGCCTAATGAACAAGAGGATGGAGAGAATGAAGCGGCAGGCAGATCTCAAGCAACTCCAGAGTTATTCAGTCAGCCTGGAGTCCTTTAAAACCAACCTGCAAAATAAAGCTTCAGAGCTGAATGATGAGCTGGAGCACACCGGTAAATATGGACAATAACGGGCTCCATGTAGCTTTGTTAGTCAACCAGATCTTTAGCAGGATGTGCTGGATCCTGTGGGCATCTGGATATTGGGTCACCAAAAAGATTCATGTGTAACAATATGATAAGGACTATTTGTTTTGAGTGAACTTTATTCCGGTTTTGGCTGAGATTATTTCTCAGTTTGAGTCACTGTCTAAACATTTTCTAAATGAATAAATGACCAAAGACCATACTTCGCTAGTGTAGTAATGATTAAAAGTATCAAGGTGGGACATGGATTTGATTTCAAATGCATCTTGTTTTTCCTTTCCATCTTCCTGCAGTCAGTCACTTAGACACTCTAAAACATGAGCGAGATGAGCTGCAACACCGTCTGCAGAACCAGAAGTTTACTCCAGCTGATGTGGAGAGGATCAACAGAGAGAAGAGGGAGCTCCAGCAGACCATCACGACCCTCAGCAAGTCTCTTGAAGATGCTGAACAGCACAAGTGGAATGAGGAGATTGCTTATGCCAAATTGAAAGACAAAGTACTGTATCTAGTTTCTATGCACATTTAGAGATTTGATCTGTTTCCTTGCCCCTCTTATGTCTGTCCTTTTATTTCCCTCAATCCCAGGCGGAGCTGAAGCTAACAGAGTACCACAAGCTGGCACGTAAACTGAAGCTGATCCCGTTGTCTGCAGAGAACGCCTGTGGTCACGATTTTGAGATCAGGCCTTTTGAATACGGACCCGGCAGCATGGTTCAGCACAAAACACAGATACAGGTACTTCAAGCTGATGCTCCTGTTTACATTTGATTTTATTGTTTAGGTTAACTCCATATGTAGATATTTATGTTTAAACTTGAACTCTATTGAACGCCGATGGGAAATTGAATTCTGTCACTGTGTGTGAGATTGATTTTGTTGTTCTGTATGCGTGTTCTTATCAATGCTGTGTGTTGTAGATGCTTCTGAGAAAATTGATCGGTGATGTGGAGGAGGAGAACAGTCGGTTTGCCAACATGAAGCTCAGTCTAGAGGAGTCTTCAGAACAGGTACCACAAAATAATTTAATTTAGAGTTAGCTCGCAGATAATTTGTATCTTTTGTCTCACAGAACAGAACTTAAACTACATAAAACATTTCCATTAACATGGACTCTCTTTCCCACTGACACACAATGTTCGAGCCCATCCTATACTTGATTTGCACTGAAACATTAAACGGAACTGTGAATTTAGTAATAATAATAATTTAATTAGAAATTACCCAAACTCGCTGAAACAAATCCTGCACTTTGTATATATTTGGGTAATCACCTAGTTGTACTAAATTGTCAACGTCACTGGCCAACGAGTATATCAGTCAGGCTCTGCACAGTAACACCAAGGTGTATCTTTTCTACAAAAATCACATTTATCATTGTTAAATGATTAAAAAGTTGGAGTTGATCAAAATCTGTCACAGTTTGATATCATAAATGTTTGTGTCTGTGTATCTTCAAGGTGAATTCTAACATCTTGGACAAATCCAATGACATGAAGCAGCTGAGGGAGCAGATTCGCAAACTGGATGAACGGCTGGATTGTGGCATGCAGGTATCGTCCCTCTAGTTCAGTCTGGTAGAAATACCATGTTACTACATGCACCATGGAGTGGTACATATGAAGCAGACCTAACCAACGATGGCATTTGTTTTCATTAGTGTCGGTTCAGCTCTGAACTATTTATCTTCAACAGGGTTAAGTTATTATTTCAAAATGCCGACAGACAGAAAACACACAGTTGCATCTTACATGTCCTAATAATATTGTGTTTATGTCTGTAGGAGCTCGCCCGAGAGGAAGACGGCTGGGCAGAAGAGGTGGAGTCGGTGGAGAACCACCGTAAGCTTCTTGAGAAGAAGGTTAACTATGGTTACGATGAGGCTGTGCAGCAGTTGAAGGCAGCTCAGCAACAGTGAGTTAGCATTATACTTATATCAACAATATGGCCACTACAAAGCAAATCAGTTGGCCCTGGACAACTTTCAACTTCATACCACTTTTATTCACATCTTGATATAATCAGCTCTGTGAGTTTTACCATCCTCAAGGTTTCTCTCAGTCTAAATGAAGAGTGTTTTGTTTGAGATTAAACGCTCGTCTCTTCCTCAGATACCACCTGGTGCTGCAGGAGACCAATGAGGAGAGACGGACAGTCGCCAACAACCTTGCGTCTGTATTTTCCACAGCATACGACCACTTGTCAGTGACAGAGGTACGTTTCTTACAACTCTGCGTCTGTCCCTCGAACTGCAAGGGTTCGAGGGTGCAGGGTTTAGTCATTCACTTTTTCCCCCTAGTGCAAATATTGTAAACATGATTGAGAAGATCTGTTGAGATGTGACTGTAATCATTTGTGACTCAATATCTGAGGGCGCTCCACGCAGAAAAGATCAGATTGTACAAAATAAATGATAAATTGTTGCAAATCACTGTACCATTAATGTAAAATATAACCCGTTTGTTCTCGTTGTTCCTGCACAACAGAAGTGTGTGGAGGATCTGCACCGCAGAGTCCAGCGTGTCTGCTCGAAGGCTGTGGAAGAGGATGAGGCTGCTATACAGAAGCTGCGGGAAACTTTAAAGAGCTTCATGTCCAAGGCCAACAGTTTATAAAGTGAAGGGGAGATGATTTCAGAGACGATAGAAGTGTTTGGGATTTTACCCCTTTCTACACCATTTGTGTATTTAGTTTGTTTCCAGCTTGGCATAAAATAATCTGAGTTTAACTTCCATTCTTAACAGTTTAAATAACAAAACTAAGTAGAGAGCTTGTTTTCCAGTGTCAATGATTCTGTTTTTAATGACAACAGCAGTGTTTTTTGCATCAGCTTTGCAGTTTTGAAGCCCTGTTCTTTTAGTTATCTGCTATTTACAGACTGATTTTCATATTTTTGTGTGTGTGTGTCATTCTGTATCCACACTTTCCTGTTTTTATTATTCTCAATAAACCTTCACATGCAAAATTAAAAGACCCTCAGAAGCCTCCAATTACTATTTAAAATGGTTTCATGTGTACCACTAAGGTGCCATTTTTAAAGTATTAAAGAAATGATAAATCATTTAACAATTGTACAATAAATACATACATTAATAAAATAGTGTATTAATAATAATAATAATAGTAATTTATTTCTAAAAAACCTTAAGCTATGCATGCCAAGATGAATGTCACCATTTGTTTTGAAAGATGTGAAAAAATTAAAAGGACAGAAAGTTGAATTAGAATGTTTAAGTAAGGGATAATGCCTGACAAGGTGTCCATAATCAGGAATTAATGGATGACGCGCAGGACTAAGAACCGTCCGACGCGCAGTGGGTTGGAACAAAAAACCTTACAGGAGGGTAAAGATTGTTCCAGGTATTAGTCAAACTCTCAGGCGTTACCAGGGAAACTAAATTATGGCTTGTGCCACTAGAGGGCAGCACATACTGCTCAAACTCTTCAGGATGTTACTGACTGATGGAAACACTTCAATATGTTTTTATCAAACTTCTGAACTGCTGGTTATTGTTTCAAAACGAGTTTCTCGAGTAGTTACCTGGTTCACTAAAGTACTCCAGCATTAACTAAAGCTTTGCAACCAGGTTCTTTATCTGAATAACACATTTATATACTGACTGTGGCTGAAGGCAATGCAGTAATCATTCAGTACCACCACAATTTTAATTCATATACTTGCATGACTAAAGATTGTTAAGTTAAAGCCTTTTAATTGAGCCGATATTTTAGTTTTTTTGTCTGAAACTATCTTGATCCAGTTGTAATATATCACTTTTTGGGGGGTATCTGTATGCTACAAACTGATATGCTGTGAATTTATGCATTAGACTTTAGTCAGATATTGTTTAGGAAAAGTCCGGCATAGTTTCCACCCGTGTCAGTCTCATTTATCCAGTTTTTACCGAGCGCATTAAAACATTTACATTCCACGAATCAGCCAAAACCCATAAAACTAACTGGCTCATTAGCAAATGAAGCACTTATTTATAGACCGCATCTCTGGCAGGAGGATTTATTGCAAATCGGTTGGCCAACGCAATTTTAAAAAAGGGAATTTCTCCATGTCATGGTCAACATCCCTCATCACACTGTACCTGTTTCCAATGAACGCTGCATGCTTGGCCTTCAGTGTGAGATTTCTTTTTTTAATAATGTTTCTATCCAGTCCAGAGATTCAATCCAGATATCCTGTAGCAGTCTGTATACAAGGCGAGCCACAGTTTGGGTTTACTTGAGGCTTTCACAAAAAACATTTTTTGAGAAGCTTTAAATCTTTTTGTATCCTATAATATCAGCCCTGACCCAGCTATAAAACTTTATGATTCAGACCCAAAGGATCTCTTTCTGATGAAGATATCTTGCTCTGATGCAGCTGCACTCGTTGGACACGGTGGTGTTGATTTACGATTTCACATAAACGCATCCTTTTCCAATTCACTCATGCTGTTCCACTTGGAAGGGAGAGTCAGCCCTAAACCCAAACACCTAAAAGTGTACAGGAAACTTTCAACAATGTATTTACAAGTTAAATTTTCTATATTTATTTTGATATTTTCTCCAGTTCCTAATGAAAAATGTCGTACGTGACTTCATCAGCATGGAGAATTAATTCTGCTGCAGCATTTAATTGAAGTCAGAAGATCAGGAAGCGTCCAGACAAAAAGCTAACAGTTGCACTTTTCTGTCACTTCACAGCTTTATGACATTTACAGTTTTTACATTTAGTTTTTCTCAGCCACTGCAGATTGTGCTTTCTATCCGCCCAAGGCTGTGTTGCTGTTGCTCCTTCCACCTGTTGTGGAGCATTGTGGGAAATGTAGTTGGAAATTACTGTCCTTGTTGAGACAATTCAGTCAAATAAAGTCTAATTCATACAGCAGAATAGTTGTTGCTGGTTCCAGTCTCTCGAGTGTGATAATAAGTTGATTTTCTCTGTTTTATATAAGAGTAAACTGAATATTTAAATGTTTTGGGGGTTTCTGATAAAGTTCTCACAGTCCATAAATCCTGTGGTTTTGAATTGATTTTAGTTTAATCTCTTACAGCTCATCTAATCTTCCAAGAGTCCACGTTCAAGGAAGCCACATACACATATCATATACACTCAATCCAGGCATTTAAAGGGGCACTCCGTATACACACAAATATATGTACATATTAATAAGGTAAATACACAAACTTATTATTCATATTTTTCTGACTAAACGTTGGTATTTAGGCTAAATGTGTCTGTCTACAACATTGTTGATGCCTGATACTGCAAGACAACCTTAAAGCCTGATTGTTCTCATTCATCTTGATCTGTGTCTCAAACTATGCTGGTTTTCGTCCTTGAAATTGGAGCAGCTGGGCCTGGATAGTTCTTGAAAAGTCATTGAATTTGCTGTTATAAAGGTGTGGAAACCCCGTTTTTGATTGTTGGTCAAACAAAACAAGACTTTAAATATTTTCTGACATTTCCTAGACTAAATATTCATTCAAGGAAATCACGAGCAGATGCGTTTGATCATAATAACTTAGACGCATCGACACGTATCACTGCAAAACTCCGCAAACGAGGCTGAAGTGTCATCCTGGGAATTGAGCCGTTGTTTGGGCGGACCCTGAAGTTCTTCGTGTCAATACAGTAAAGTAAAACCGTTTGAAACCTGTCAGCGGTGCAAGCGTGAGAGAAATGTTTTGGCAGATGTGGTGAGGAGAGATGAGGTGATTGTGAGGGGCTCCACAGAGAGAGGGGATGAAAAAATGTGATGGATAACGTCCACCGTGAGCAGAGGCAACCCCCGTCTGTCTATGTGTGTGTGTGTGTGTGTGTGTGTGTGTGTGGTGGGTTGTGATGGAGGGGAAAGGCTGGTACCATGTGTTAACAGCTACAAGGACTTAATTCAGCTAAACAAGACGGACCTTGGTGTGTTTAGCGGATCCCATATGGACAGGTGGCATCCATAAAAGACATTTTACAAGACTTCAAACTGAGTGTGTCTGTGTGTGTGTGTCTTTGCATGTGTGAGAAAATGAATGTCACGACTTGTGTATCTCTGCACCCCCCAGAGGCAGGTCCATGGGTGGGCTTTAATGTGTACGTGTGTGACTCCTCTTCCGGGAATTTGCGTGCTTGTTTTCTGCATAAACCTGTGCTCTTATTTGTGTTTTTTTTGCCTGTTTCCATGCGTGTGATGTGGTTCGTTCCGGAGTGTGTGTGTGTGTGTGTGTGTGTGTGTGTGTGTGTGTGTGTGTGTGTGTGTGTGTCTTCCCATGTTGCCGGCGCTCTTCGGCCTGTATGGACCTGTTTTTATCACGGATCGTTGCATTCGAGGACATGCGCCATGAATTCTTAATACACTGTATTTTCCAGCTCTCACACAGGGGAAGTGACCCGGCTGAGGGCAAAACACTCTTCCAGGGATTGTGTGTTTGTGTGTTTGTGTGTGTGTGTGTGTGTGTGTGTGTGTGTGTGTGTGTGTGCGCGTGTGTGTGTGTGTAACTCTCTCAGGGCCTCTCGTAAGACAGCAGATGTAAGGAGGAGGTCATGTGATTGTGTGGATGTGCGGCCTGCACTTCAGACGGAGACTCAGGTGCCGAGGAAAGACCCAAGATGTAAAAAAAAAAAAACCAGGCTGAGGTTATCTCGTTCCCTCTCCGTGACCTGGAGAAGGTGTGTGTGCTGCTGCTTTAACTTTTACCAGAGTGCTCGTGGCAGCCGATCCGTCATACCAGAAGCAGGCAGACACAGTAGAGCAGGCGAGGTGTTAACGTGAAGTCTTATTAGGGGTTAATCTCACCCGTCCGCCGCTTGAATAATCTGTTCTACAGATGTGGGAAACAGGGGAGAAGGAGAGAAAGCGAGCTCCGTCTTATAAAGAAATGCTCTCCAATATTTTCTGTCTCTCCGCTCCCTGTCAAAACACCATTGTGTAGCTGAAATCTGTCTTCCTTAAACCTACATTATGACTGGCTCTGGCATTTTGATTTTCTGTTCCAGCATCTAATTGTCTCCAGATTTAGAAGACAAATGAACTTCTGCTATGGCGCAGAAATGACGCAACTGTTGTAATGAGATTCAGACTTGGAAAACCTCGCCGTCTCGAAAGATAATTGTTGACATTTTCGACTTCAGCAGCAACATTAATAAGAATAACACAACAGTTGCGGAGATGATAATGCGTCCGTCAGATATATGGTGTGCAATGTGCAGCACTGGCTTTCGGCGAAATTGCCTGTTTGTGCTGATGTTCGGGAGAAATGTGCAGGATTCACAGCAGCAGAGGGGGGAGGACGTACTCGTATCCTGTAGTAAAAGCAACATTATGTGACTTTATAACCTTAAAATAACAGATTCTAAAGCCATTTTGATGGCACAGTGTCTTGTAATATTGTGAATCGTGTCTCTGCCTCAGTGACTCTGGCCCCACATCACTTGTTTCTGCACTGGGTAACATCAGTGAGAGTGTTGGATCACAGCGTTATATACATCTTTACTTCAAGACAAGTTTTCAACACATATCGATGTTAAGACACAATGTTTGTAGTTAGGACGTTTCCTTCAAGCTCCTCACTGTCAAAAAGGACACAATCCAGTTGTCTGTGCAACAGCAGCGCTCACTAATACCACTTGGAAAAGAAATAGACACTAGAAAAATATGCGATGGGGCGAAAATCAGATATGCAGGGCTATACTGTCCAGATCATGCCAGCTGTTGTTGGGCATATTTGAAGAAACATTTTTCTTTTTCAGTATCTCGTGATTGTTCTGCGCAGTGAGCTGCAGGATTTGGCTCTATCACCACATCTGGTTTCATCTGGTCAAGGCGACGACGTAATCCGCCATAATTCGTTGTTGGTTATAGTTTTTCGGCTCAATACACGTAAAAGTAATCATCTGATTACATGCGGAGCGTTTTTCCGTTCATTCTCAGGAAATAATACACGTTCTGGGGCGTTTACTCGGATTTTAACACAATCACTCACATTAAACTAATTATAAAACCAGCTGATCTTTGTCGACACACACCCTCTTCCACAAACAGAGTCTCTCCAGCATCTCGCTGCAATCACAACGGCTCATTCAACCATTAAGAGGGTCAGACTCCACTGATTTTACACACGAAGATCAGTTTACTCATCATTACTCAGCTCCAGAAAGAGAGAGTTGTCCTTTGTTGCTCTGAAGGAGTCGAATCGGAGGAAATTACCCCCATGACGTCATAGCCGTGTCACCGGGGTTATCTCGGCTTGACCTCTGAGACTTCAAATTAAGTCCAGAGAGCCTCGAACAGGGGTGAGTTTGAAAGACGTGGCAGGCAGGGAGTGTCTCATAGGAAGATCAATCAATCGGGTTACGTTATGGAAATTGGATGCAGTGTTTCTGGAGGTTGACCCAAAGCTCAGCAGTGTCCATGTCACAGAATATAAAGCTGGACAGAACAGGAAGCCCTTCAATCCTTCTGTGGCAACGCAAAGTGTCTGCTTCTGTCATCACAAGTGTGTGTGTGCGACAGCCTTTTTCCACGGGCTCTCCCGCCGCCCCTGATGCACGCGTGAGGCCGGTGCTTTCTCCTTGTTACGGCTCCTTTGATGACAGCGCGCTCTGTTGACATTCTGGCAGCTTCCTGTGTGACTCCAGCGCATGTTGACAGCTTCCTGTGTGCTCAGCCTCAGTGCGAAGCGCCGTAATCAGGGACTATCTCACGTTGAATAATAGATTCAGTGAGTGACCGGCTTACACGCAGCAGGTTTTTCCATTTCGGGCCCCCGCTCATAATTCAGCTAAGGCATGAAACATAACAGTTTCGCAAATGTTATTCTTTTTTGTCAGGACAATTTATCCACATGATCCGCAGGATGGAAGATCCACTAACAACACAAGAGAGCGTATCCCACAGTGATGCCACAGTCACGTAGAGCTCCAGCAGGAACCAAGAACAAACAGCTGGTAACCTACTTGGACTCCACACATGATGGGCTTCTTGGGATTGGAGCATGTTTTTGGGGGGGTTGCCCCTGGACAAATGTTCCTTCAAAGTAAACTTTACCTTAATTGTACCCAACATGTACGATATAATCAAGTGAAACGTATAATCCACACATGCTTGCACGTAATAAAATGCTAAATCATGGGAAAAACATACAGACATGTTTATGTAGAAGCTCTTAAACAGACGAGAGATTTTTATTAGTTATTTGCTGTATTTGTACAACAGAACCAACATTTGGAAGAATGGAAAAACCACAGAACAGGCTTCAGTTGTTTTTAAAGGGGGTGGACTAGTCATTTAAGGGTAAGTCCACCAATTTTACACATTAACGTTTGCTTACAGGTCTTGAGGAGTACCAGCGCACATGGGAAAAAACTGAGCTCTACTGACGAGCATTTAATCTGAGAAACTGCCTCTGCTGATGTCACTTAGTGGCTGTTGCATCGTGGGTAATGAAGGCACCAGGTTCTGGAAAGAGCCCCTGGTCTTGCATTGCAGTCCTGTAACACTGTCGGATTCATTTTGATCAAAATCAGTACAGCAAAACCAGAGATATTGCCTTTTTAATTCCACCTGGCATAAGCGCATACGCCCTAATTATATAAGTAAAAGTTTCATCATATCCGTGGTTTGCGGAGACGTACATTGCCAACATTTATTCTCTCCGTTAGTTTGAGATGCTTGAGACACTAGTGCGGTTCAGTTAAGTTAGTGAGTGCAGGGAAATGAATAAAGGCTGTTTGGACTGAAGCGATTAGCTCCATGTTTGCAGCCTGTGGTCGCGGTTTTTGTTTTTCCATCCAGAGCACGGAGGAGGTTGTTGTTTTTTAGCCCGTCGCTGTTGTTCTGTGTACCTCAAAGGTTAGAGCGTGGCGGAAAACATGACAGAGGTCCGTGTTTTATTTCCTGTTGTGGCGATCGCTGTACAAAAAACGTTCCCACTCCACCGGGTCGCCGGGCGCTCTCCGCCATGTGGCACGACTTAAAACGAATCAAAGGGCAAATAAACACGGCGTGTCATTATACGGCATCTTCTCTCCACGTTTGCGAGACCACAGTCAAAAAAGTAGCTCTTAGCTACGCAGTCGCTGTGTGTGTGTGTCTCTGTGTGTGTGTGTGTGTGTGTGTGTGTGTGTGTGTTCACATATATATGATGTGTCTGTGTTTAGCTCCGAGCAGAGACTCGACCTGATGATGTGTGTGAGTGAATCACAGGGCGACTGAGCACGAGATATCACATTTCCATCACTTCTGTCTCTGCTCACTCGGGCCTGGATGGGGGTTATTAAGGCACCATGCGGGGTCATCGGAAGGTCGTCTTTTAGACTGTGAAAGGTTACAGAGGGGTTATAACGAGGCTATGAGTCAGAGGTTTGAACTGTTTGCTCCCTGCTTTCGCTCTGTGAGTCATTTTCTGGCTTAGTGGGATCCATTTCAGGGTCCATTCACCTCAGGGGGGAAACAGATGTCTGTTAGAGGATCAGAGGCTTGTAAATACTTCTGTTGGTATTTTTGGGATCTCACACACTAATATTTGGATTTGATCGAGCGCTAATAATTGAAATACTCGGAGGCAATTTGTCCCGGATGTGTGACTTTGATGCCGTCCTCCTCTGCGACGCCTCGGCCTGTTTCTTTTCTGCTATCGAGTACAGCAGAAGCAATAGAAACAAATTCATAGACGGCAAACTGTAGCTCAAATATCTCGATTTCAATAAGGTGTAAATTCGTAAAAACAATCCTTATTTTGATGTTTTCCTGCTGTGAATTTCTTTAAAGGACAAAGTTAAGAAAACACAGAGGAAAGCTTGCGTACACTGTCGGGGAGCGCGTATTATTGTAGCATCCTGATGAGTTGTGAATTTATGTACACACACATGGTTTGTTGGTATGTCGGTTTCTGGCGCGCTGCAGTGTTGTTCTTTCCGTTTGGCTCGAGTTGAGAGTGCGGATGGGATTTGTGTGAGACGATAAGGACGGAGAACCTGCGTCTCTGTTTGTCTGTGAAGACGACGAGCTGTAATACGGTTCTTCATTCAGTGCCATCAGATTTACGACACGTTTGATGAAGCGCTGCGTCTCCTTCTCAGATGAAAAACATCGAGAGAGGTTTGGAAAGAAGAATGACGTTATCTAATGAAACGCATTTATACAAAATATAAACACGGACGGAATTACAATTTAATATTTACACTGAACAAAATTAGATGTCCAATAAATACACACATGGAGAACAGAGACAAAACAACACACTCGTTAAATCTGCCATGGTATAAATATGGAACCTTTAATTACTGAACCAATAAAGCTTCATAATTAAAAACTCTTGGGGTTGTTTATATGCACAGCTCTGTTAGATCAACAAGAAATCCATGTAATGATAAAATCCTCTCATTTATATTATACTTTTATAACTTTTATACTTTTATTATTAACTTTGTTAGGATTAGCCACCTCATATAAATTATCTTAAGAAAGCCCTTGAATATTGAGTGTGGCTAATAATAGCTAGCATTAATGTTAATTAACTTGCGTTCTTTTTCTACATTACAGCTGCTAGATGCTGCTGATTAACAAACGTACCCATAACGTAAGGGTTACGTTATGCTACGTGACTAAGCTATTGCTTTGTAAGTTGAAAGAACTGATCGGTGACTTCCAGCTGGAAATTGTTAAAGTGATGAGATATTTCTACCTGAAAATGGATTACTAAAGTTTTACTCTGTCAAAAAGTTTGTAGTGAGTGAAACCAGTGTATTTCAAAATGTTGCTACATTTAAATGAAATCCTTCATTAATCCTCACATGTTTACATAAAGGATGCTGATTAAGGACAATTCATTATGTTTGATACGCACTTTCCCGGGATTAAACGCCGCTTAATCAATCCAACCAGTCGCTTGCTTTGAAACCTAAGTTAGGTCGGTCGACTGTAACCAAAATAATTGTCTTTGATCCTTGAATGAATGATGTTTTCCTTTCTTTATTTTCTTTATATTTTTCATGCTGGGCCCGTGAACCTGACTGTTTTTCCCAGAACACCAATTTAAGAGACTTCAATAACTTGCGATAGGTCTGATTTATGAGGCAAAACTGCAGATACGGAGGGGGAGAAGGAGTCAGAAGCTACCGCTACTGATCCTTTGCACACCACTGAGGTGTTTATGGAGGAAGTGAGTGGTTCCTCCCGTTAACACCGGGGAATATACAGACACAAACACCACACGCACTGATTTACATGTGCTGCGGACGGCGAGCCAAGTCCTGTGTAACCTGTATTCACAAGGGGTAGAACAGGAGAGGACAGGAAAACAAAAGGAAGGAGGGCTGGAGACACTAATGGACGGAGCCAAGGGACATCGAAACACAGGGGGACGTGAAGAAGAGGTATGAAGACATGTAAGAAGTAGTGGAAGACACAAAGAGGCTGAAGGCGTAGAGAGAAGTGAGAAGAAGATAAAGGGAGGTCTGCTGGATGAATGGTGAGTTAGTGGTCTGGTTTTCCTCCGGGGGTCTTACACACACACACACACACACACACACACCCACACACACACACACACACACACACACACACACACACACACCATGTGTTTACAGAGGAGATTAGAGCAGTTCCAGCCTGTACCTCTGCGTAGCACAGTGCCATGTGTGTAAACGATGAGAGGAATGTACACTGATGTACATTGACAATGTGCGCTATGTACATGTTGTAATATTTATAACTGTTACAACCCTTCGAGGGAACAGCTGTAATATGTTGTCATGTTACAGCTCCCAAATTCATTTTTAAAAAAAATAAGAAAAAGTTAAGCGATACAACAACTAACATGATTGAATGTCTGAGATATTAAATAGTTTGCAAAACATAGCGTGGTTGTTACAGTGGGTAGAAGTGTGTTTTATGTGTTTCAATTGCTGGTTTTTGGGGGGTTAAGTATAGGTTTTGATATAAAAACAATTTCTGCAAACATTATTTGTTTTTTGGACCACCCATTTTTCTTTGTGTTTCAGGAAACCACTTTTCCAAATTGAGATGAAGTGTTCATTCTGGTGGAAACAAACAGCTGCTTGCTAAACACTTCTGATCATATCACATTATCTTCCTATGATTTTTGCTCTAACCTTGTTAAGGTTAGCATACAGGCTAGTTTTGCAGATAAAAAAATCTTGGTTCAGTGGTGTGCAGGGGGAGCAGTCGCTCTCTTGGGAGCAAAACGTGCGCTCAAGTGCCCTCTTGGTTGGCAAAACACACTAAATTGCCCCCTTGGCTGGTTAAAACATGATAAACTGCCCTCTTGGGAGCCAAAACACATGCTAAAGTGCCATCTTCAGTGGCAAGAACACGCTGTATGTGCTCTTTTAGCCCTTCAAAATGTCTGTGCACACCACTGATCTTGGTAAGGTTAGCTAAAAATGTAGTTTAGCTAAATAAATTTAATTATGGTTTGCTAACAGTTCAGTCAGCAAATAAAACAATTTTGTTACAGTTAGCTAACAGTTTAGTTGAGCAGCCAAAAATATCTTGTTATGTTAGCTATAAGTTTAGTTTAGCTAAAACAATTTCATTATGGTTAGCTAACAACAGTTCAGTCGACTGCTAAAACTACTTTGTTACGGTAAGCTAACAGTTGAGTTTAGCAGTTTAAAACATTTCATCAAGGTTAGTTAATAGTTTAGATTTGCAGCTGAAACAATCTTGTTCAGGTAAGCTAAGCTTTATTTTAGCAGTTAAAATAATTTGTTACAATTTCGTTACAGTGCGCTAACAGTTTAGTTTAGCACTGTGAACAGGCTGGATGAGAGTTGCTAAAAATGTAGTAACCACAACATGACTGAGCTGTACATGACCTTTCTTAAGTCTCAGTGGTGAAAACATGGGTTTCAATACGTAATTCCTGGCCTGTAAACTATAAAGTCTGTGTCTCCGGTGGTGTCATTCAGGATCAAACCCCTCTCGAGCTGGCTGTCACATCATGTCAGCAGTTCGCTCCGTGCTTGATGAAGCGTGTCACATTGGAGCAGACAGCTTCCACTTTGGGCTACTGTCCAGTCCGTCTGTGAGCTGTTTCTTATCAATGCACTCGGGAAGCAAACAGACGATGACGTCATCAACCGGCCTTCGTCTTTCACGCTGTCTACAAATCTTCACCTTTGCCTGTTTGGTGCGAGGGCACTGGTTCAGAGACGGGTGACGTACGAGAACTCCTGACAGCGTTTCCAAAAATGGCTCAACGGCAAAAAGTTAAAAGTTGCAAAGCATTCAAAACTTTTATTTTTATAGTACTGTAAAAATAGTCTGGAGGGCTCTAACAGTAGACATCATTCGATCGTCATTTCAGCTGACGTGAAATGGCTCACAGAGACTTACAGATTTACACTGTCTTGTATGAACACACACACACACACACACTGTCACATACACAAACAGGTCGGCCTCCCACAGGTGTGAAGCTGAGACAGAACGTTGTAATGCACTGTCTCAGGTTGCACCTGAATATTTAACCATCCCACCCAACACCTCTCACACGCCGACATGCAGGTAGAGTTACAGTCGTGCTGATCGCCATTTCCTTCCTTCAGCGCTACAAGTCATGTCAAAATAGTGCGTCTGCCAAAGGTCTTGTGTCTGCGCAGGGTCAGGCAAGTCAACCGGAGTCTACACGACCTTTCCCAGGTTCTGTATATTAAATCAAGTGATTGCATTGTGCATTTAAAGGGATAGTTCGGGTTTTTTGATATGAATCTGTATGGCATCCCTGTCAGCAGTGTAGTGCATCAACACTGACTTACCCCCGACAGTGTCCTGTGCGCTGAGTTCTTGCCCGGCTTTGGTGCTGACGAAAGTAGTCCGGCAAGTTGTCTGGGGTCCCGAAAATAAAGCCTTTTTTCTTCTCAAAACAAATGTGTTCCAAAGAGTGATTAATTTGCATCACAAAACCGTTGTCCACGAAAAAATCAGACCTCATAATCGCTTGGTGCTATTTTCTCTGGATTCGTATCACTGCGCGCTGCCGCTGCTGTCAGCCTGTTTCACTGTGTTTACTGCTCAGAAAGTTAACAACATGTCTGACTACGACACCGACGATCATGAAGACTTTAGCACAGAGCCAAGGTGGTATCTTTACGAACCAGAATACACTGACGCCGAAATTCGCCAGATGGAGTAAGAACGGGCGGAGAGAGACAGGAGGGACAGGGAAGTGGTACAGGTTGAAGCTGGAGCCACAGCTGGAGCCGTGAGAGACCGGTTGACAGACAGGTGGTGCACTTGTTTTAAGTGTCAAATAATGCCCACAGAGGTGGAGTGCTACTGCTGCCATGAATGGGATCGCATCATGCCACAGCTTATAAACTTATCGCTAGCTAGCTCTCACGTTAGCTCTCTCGTGTCGCTGTGGTCGTTGGTCCGAGCACGTAAAACACTGCCAAACAACTGAAAAAAGTGTTGGATTTGTGCGCGGCTGTCAGCTGTGGGCAGCGCGCAGTGATACGAATCGAAAGAAAAAAGCACCAAGTGATTATGAGGTCTGATTTTTTCGTGGACAACGGTTTTGTGATGCAAATTAATCACTCTTTTGAACACATTTATTTTGAGAAGAAAAAAGGCTTTATTTTCGTGACCCCAGACAACTTGCCGGACTACTTTCGTCAGCACCAAAGCCGGGCAAGAACTCGGCGCACAGGACACTGTCGGGGGTAAGTCAGTGTTGATGCACTACACTGCTGACAGGGATGCAATACAGATTAATGTCAAAAAACCCGAACTATCCCTTTAAGCTGCACCAAAAGGTTTATACCAAAAACATTAAACCCCCTGACAAATTCAATAACGATTTCCAAATAGTGAGATTTGGCAAAACTTAGTTCACTGATGTTGTGAAGTGTTTCGCGCTGGTGTTGATTCTTCTCTCTTTGCGTCTCGCTGCCGTCATATGAATCAGCGTGTATCCTGTCTGAGGTTCACTGTACAGATGACATGATAACATGCGTCTTTATGTGTGTGTGGTGACAGTGACGAGTGGGGAGCCTGCGGGTGGTGGTCCAGACTGGAGTTCTGGCGATGGTCCAGCTGATGATCAGTTCAGTGCGGTCGTGTAAATCCCCTCCGCCTCTGCTTTGTGTTGCAGCCGGTCCAGTGACAGCACAGCAGTGATTCTTAAGCCGCGGCTCGGAGCACCGAACGCAACTGTTTCTTATATGAATCACTGAAATATTTATATATATATTTAACTTTTTACCATCTATTTTGATAAAGCAGATCTTTGGCAGCAAACCTTTCTCCTTTTATGTTTACGACCTTCAGGCTTTGAGAGTGTCTGCAAGCAGCTTTTATGAGAAGATAACAGATCTCGCAGCCTCGTTTTGATCTTACTAACAGGGCGAGACGGCATCGGCATTGTGTCGTCGTCATAAGTCTCGGACCGTCCTTTCTCCCTCTGCGGTTGTCTTTACAATTAGCTCGTCATACGGCCTGAGTCACGCAGACAGATTCCAGAGCAGCGGCACAAAGAGCTTCTTGTGGTTCGACAGACTCCTCTTGAAGACCCCCGACATGTCCGATATAACTGTGATCGGATTTCACTTATCGTTTCTATCTCTCCTCACGCCAGCTGGCAGAATGAAGCCTCTGCCCACACTTGCTTCCTCTTGTAAACAAACCTGGTTGCTAATTTGAAATGAATGATGAGAATTCAAGCTACAATGAAGCTACAATGAAGAACTATAAAACCAGCATGAACCCCCGAGGCTGAGATGCAAAAAGGAGGCTGACTTATGTCCTGAGAGCCTCAGAGGTCGACTCTGAGCAGCAGAATCGCCAGATTGGTTTAGAAATTATGGGGAAATGAACTTCATGCAGCCTCGTTACTCTAAAGAACTCCTACAAAAGGCCGCCGACGCGATGAAATATCCACATAAACATTACATCTATATTCATATAAATCTGTCATCTTGTTATTTGTTGCGTTCATTAATGTTTGTTTAGTGCTTAACCAAGAATTCATATGATGTTTCCAGCTTTGTTGTTAAAGGGCCAGTTCACCCGAAATCAAATATAGATTTTTACAGACTTAGACAAGATGGTTTTAAAGTTTGATGGACATGAACACCCAGTCGCCAGGATGTAATGTTGGCATTTAATGTTTCTGCAAACCACAGATACATCCGAGGTTGACGTCTTTACCAAAACGTATCATGTCATGTTCACATTATATGATTATTAGCTGACTTTCACACCCGAGGGAGGAGGGCACGATGGCGGTGTCACTACAAGCTACAAGGCTCTCTGTGTCACCATTTCATTACCAACAAGCTTTATTTTTAGAATAAATGATGCCCTTTTCAATGTAATGAGTATAATTGTGTAAAGAAACACCACTTCCACAACTACTCTCACAGTGTGCAACTGTGCAAAGCCACTACGTTGTATCACCAGCCAGTATTATCTTTATAGAATAGTTTGAACTCAGAGTAGCAGTATGGAACCTCATATACCAGGATTATGGGGTAATGCATGGTAATACTTCATGTCTTTGTTGCCCACATCTCTTCCAACCGTGCCAGGGCCAAGACAGCACGGTACGGAGCGCTGACACGACTCAAACAAACTGGACTTTGGGGGGTCAGACATGTTAGGGCACGGTACAGATTTCCTAGTGTGAGTGCGCCCTCAGCGAAACTTTCATGTTTTGTAACTTTGGTGAGCCTGAGCTTTGAAGTTCCTAATGTAACATCAACGTGTCAACGCGTACAGTTCTGACAGTATTTAACACCTGTTTGCAACACCATCCGCTTAACCGCTAACACACACAGGTGGAACAGTATCCTTCATTACAAGCTCCTCTCACACCACGAACAAAAGAGCAGAGGACTCATCCGACTAATGACACTATCCTCTGACTGCCAGTCGGCTCTAATGGTTTCCCGTCAAAGCTGATGAACTTGTTCTCCACAGTGAGGCCGGTAACGGGATACGGAACATGTTTTAACTGGTCCCATGGCGGCCATTAGACTAATTCTGTAGTATAACTTCATCATTTGCAGTTTTGAACTAAACAGAGGTTATGTAGACGGTCTTTTGTGTGTGATGTAACCTGATGGGACGGTCATCTGAGGGAACATTGTTGTATCTCTGAACATTCAGTGCCACCCCGTCTCTCTAAGATTTTTGTATACAGTTTTATATTTTGTCTTTCATATTTTTCATCCTGTTTTTTATGTCTTGCTGTAAAGCCAGTTGGCCTTGGGGGACAAATAAGCTGAAGTTGAGTTAAGTTGACGAAGTGTCGACTCACTCAAACGTCTAAATGGACCAAAAACGAGGAAGCAAAATCAAAATTTAAGCTGTTTTATGAAAATATTGATATCAGGACTCACCATTTTGGTACCAGTAACTGGCTGCAGATTTCAAACGTCATAATGTTGTTATTAAACGTCTGTCAAACTCTTTTAATCACCGACTCTGTTGTATCTGGTTGCACAAATGTCTCACAGAGAATCACAGTGTTGCTTACAAAGATAATGAGTCTCATAAGAAAATAAAGAGAGTTGGCAGACTCGGGTTTTGTCCCGTGGCTGTTGAACCGGGCTGCACTGACTCACAGCTCTGGAGTCGGTGCACAGGAAGGGCTGTGAAATGTGAGAGAGCAGCGGACGGATCAGATATCGACCACACATTAGTTAAGAAAGACGCGTCTTTTCTTCTCATGTTCTCCGACTCCTACATCATTGTCTTCTCCGGATATTTGCCGCTGTTTAATCATACTGTCTGCTCATTGTCCTCCCTCTCGCTTCCAACGTGCACTCTGGCTCTTAACTCCATTGCTCAGTTCTTCTATGTTGTTTTCTTTATTGTGGGATCTTTCAACACTCGTCCATCTTCCATTCCTCACTGTCCATCTCACCTTTCTTTTATATTCTTATACTAGAGGTACTTTACTGTATGGATCTCTTTGTGTTTAATGCCTGTTCCTGTCATTTGATAACATCAGACTCTATTCATCCTTTTACATATTACAGAGAATTCAATCCCCAGAGATACAACGATTAATCTCTGCTAACGTTCAGTTTCAACGACCAGTTTTCACCTTAACATCGAGTTAATACGTTGTAAACATTAAATCCTGTGTGTTAGTAATGACAGAATACACCACGCTCTGTAGAATGCATTTATTATCAATTAAATGAAACAAGTTAAAGGTGGATACCATATAAAAATAAATCTGTAGTTGTTTTTCCAAGTGATGAAATCTTGTTTCACCAACACATCAACTCATCCGAGAGAAGGACATGAAATTAGCAACTACTCTCCAATCATCAGAGCAAAAAGAAAAACAATGCAGTCCAATGACACACACAAATGTAGAACGTTGTAAACGACAAGATTCGGAGGAAAAGGGAACTTTAAAGGTGCCCTGTTGAGTTTCTCACCACTATTAGCTCTAAAGAGTAATGTTTTTAAGAAGCAAAGTGACAATAGTCTGAATCACAATGTTTGTTTGCATTAACTTCCTGGTTTTCATGCTTCCATGCTTGATCCTGTAATATCTCATTAAAAGCAAAACTTTTACTGACGTTACGTTTGATCTTATTTTCCTGTTGGGACTAATACTAAAGAAAATGACAATTGAGTTCACCCAAAACTAAAGTTAGTCTGAGACGTCACTGTTGTGTCGATGTCAAAGATGCTAGCAAAGCAACACAGTTTATAAAATAAGCACAACAGAAACGTCAGATTGGTCAGACGATCACGTCTAACTAGATGTCTTCAGCTGTCGCAGTTACAACAGAAAATCTGTAATGTAAGTCCAGCTTCAGTTGTCTACCTGGAAGTGACTGTTGCTGTGCGACATCGCAGCGCTCCAGTCTATAAAGGCAAAAGAGAAGACCGCAAGCTAGAGAACATGGATGTAACTTCAAACTGTTACTCAACTGTTAATCAAGGACTTTGGTTTAGACTTGCTCAATTTTAGAAAATGTCACGAGATGACTTTTGTTGTGAATTGGGCGCTATACAAAAAAAAGATTGATCGATTATTTGATATTCAACTCTTCAGTTGGATAAACATTCTTTTGGTGAGAAAAACACTGACTTCAACTTTGTTGAAAGAAAACGCCACAGGACACCTTTTAGACAAACATTGTGTTGAGTGCTCTTGTAAAATGGAAGAAAGAGTGATTCCAAAACCAGAAGCAACCCAGGCACTTGAAAATATCGAAACGAGGATTAGTTGATTACAGTTTGGAGCACTGATGAAGGTGCAATTTTCCAAACATTTAACCACATTAATAGCGGCTTTTTATTAACTCCTTACTTGTTTTCATATGTTCTTGGTTGGACTTCCTGGATCCCTCTGGCTTCTGCATCACTATGGTGCCATGTGTGAGGACCACAAATATGCTGTGAATGCACGCATAACTTTGTTTACAACTCCAGCGGGCACCTTGAACATAACAACTGATGCGTAAAAGATCCTTTTGCAGTGTAAAGCCCGTCTTTTGAAAGCTTATATGGAAATAAAACATTAACCAATTTGATTTAAACCTTTGGCACACTCTGAGATATCACATTACACTAATAAATAACATTTATTCTTTTTTTTTTTATAAAAACAAAATAAATATCAATAAGTTAATAAATTCAAGATTTCATAAATACATTTAATATACGTGGGCTATTACTTTTTCTATGTAACATATGAGTTTTACAGTAAACAGAGTGAGTCTGCTGAATCGTCCCCCGTGTTTGATTGATGTCTGTCTTTTAGGTCGAGTATCCATGGAAACATTTAAAATCACACTGAACACATTAGCGATGGAAGGTGTAAAGGAAAAATCGTGGATACTGAGATTGAGCCAAGAAGAAGAAGAAGAAGAAGAGGATCATTAGGAATCATTGCCTCGGGGTCGAAACTGAAGTGATGCCAACGCCTCCCTTTACTAACTGATGGACTCGGGTCGAATACGGCCTCACATGATCCCGGAAAGTTTCCTCACAGTGAGATAAATCTGAGGAAAAACTTCTTATATCTAAGTGGGAGTGAATGTTATAATTAACAACGTTTGACGCCAGCTCACACTCCCTACACACACCCACATTTCCTGGCAGAGTGCTTCCGAACGGTGTGGTAGACAAGATTGTCGTCCAGAAACGAGAGGTCGTCGTCGAACGCTACTGGCCGACAGCAGGCCTGAGGGGGCGTGTCTTTGGGAGGAAGCCTCCTGTTGTGAACGAGGTTGTAAAGGATTTTGTCGTAGTTGGTCTCGGACTTCCTGCAGGGTCCGGAGCAGTACCTGAATATCATCTCCTCACTGGAGCGGTAACCCAAACCGAGGTCCGACACGTTGAGGTGGATCTGTTTGAGCACGCAGCCCTGTCCTCGTCCGTTACCTCGTCCTCTGACGTTCCTCCCTCGCTCCCCCACTCTAGCTCCGCCTCTTCTTCCTTTACTACTCTGCTGGCTCTCCCCCTTCTTCCTCTCCCGTCTTCGCCGAGTCCCTTTGCTCGAGTTGTCTTTGAACAGCGAGGAGGTGGTAGAAGAGGAGGAGGTAGGTGAGGACACGGTGGATGAGGAGGAGCGCCGTATTCTACTGATGGTCACTTTGATGAAGTCCACCACGTCTTCAAACTCGTCGAGGGGGGGTTCCTCCATGGCGTCTGAAACACATTAAGACAAGTGGCACTCTTACAAGAACGTATATTATCGGACAGCACATGTTGTTTCACTTCAACACATCACACTGGCTATTGGACAGATGGAGCGTTGTGACAGAAACTGCACATGCAAAGACGGAAACACATTGTTTTGCTTCCTCAGAGGAATTCCATCTGATCTGATTCATCAAAGTTATAAATGGATCCCATTCTTCTGTCAGCACCAGACACTTTTACTTTTGAGTGGACTGGATGCATTAAAGACTCAGCAGCAACTCTGCCGCCTCGTGGCCCAGACCACGACAGATTAAATAAAAAATGATAATCCAATAATAATTTTTTGGAAAAAATTGGTTCAAGCCTCTAAATTGTGAGGAGTTTTTCTTTGTCCCTTATAGTAAAAAAGTACTGTTAACTTTGATGGAAAGCAAATATTGTACAATTTATTCCCGTATAATAACTTCAGTTACTGGCTACTTTGCAGATCAGAGTTAAAGTAATATGTTATTTAAAGGGGTCATATTATGCAAATGTTCAGGTTTGTACCTTTTATTTGGGGTCCTAATGGAATAGGTTATCATCCTTTAATTTTCAAAAAACACATCATTGTCTCATATGGTACATTGCTATTGTTTCACACTGTGTCTTCAATGCACAGTTTTAGCTGCCAAGCGAGACATCCGCTTAATAGGTAGGATGTAGCCAATCAGAGGCAGAGTAGGGCGGGTCATGCAGAGCAAGGTAGTGTGATCTAAAATAACGGCACTACAGCAGTAACAACTTTATGTCTGCTGCCTGACTGGAGTGTATATTTTATAATAAATATATAAAAATATATATTTATATAAAGCCTGTTACATGCTGATACACATAAGTTACGGAAGTAAAAGCTCGACTCCAAACCAGGTGTTTCAGGCAGTAAAGGAGAGTTTTCTGCAGAAGAGTAACTCCCTTTGGCGTGGACGTTGGGATTTTTCACTTTGTACACCTTTTACATGCACAAAAATGCTACATAACACAATAAAGGAAAGGAAACAACTCAAAAAGCATTATATGACCTCATTAATTAACGTATTTTTTCAGTATAACCAGAAAAAGTTTGAAGACTGGATGTGATAATCAACCAGATTGATCATCTGTTGACCCGTAGCATACAGTATAAACATACATTACTTCTGATAGTTAAGTAAATTTAACACATTTAAGTAAACACCGTTACTTAAAACATTTTGTAATGTAATATTTCAACACAATATATTTATTTTTACTCAAATATAACTTTTGGGTACTTTTCACAGAACTGATATTAAAGTTTTAGACTTCAAGTTGGACAAAAAACAGCAATTTGTGGATTTTCACCAACTGTGACAGGCATTTTTATATTACATGTTATAGAAAATGATCATTAGATCAACCAATAATAAAAAGATAATGTTACTTGCCAACCTACACATCATTTTCTCAGAGACTAACAAGTATGTTGTATGTGGGTGGTGTCATTGTGGGGAAGATATGAACAAGGTAATAACACCACAGTCCATCAGCTCTGAATGAGGCAGGCGTAACTGTAATAGGAGTCCATAATGTTGGACCATGCATTGAACAATATGTCCATTTCAATAAGTTGTTTCATAAAAGTTTAATTATTAGTTTAAAAATAAGAATTAAAAAAATACTTTCTGATGTTTTCTGGCACTTTGGGTATTCCATACAACTACAGGCTCTTACATGTTTCGCCTCCAGCCAGCGTCCCTTCCCAGTCCTCCGTGTCCGCCTGAGCGCGGCCGATGCCCGGGGAGGTGACCGACAGGCGGATCTGAACCGGCGGGAGCTCCAGGGGACTCTCGGCGGCGCGCCCTCTCCTCTCGGCGGACTGGCGCTGCTGTCGGCTCCGGAGCAGCGAGCCGGCGTGCACGGCGCTCAGCAGTATCAAACAAGTGGTCAGGCTATCCCATAACTTCATTGTCCACTTCAGTCCGGCAGCAGGACATGGCGCGGGACGAAATCAACAGGTATCACCTGGCAAACGCGATAAACGGCATCTTGAAGATGCTTTAACAGTTGCGGAGGAAAAGGTGGGGCGCGCTCATCAGCTCGAGTTCCTTGCCGCGCAAAAAATGCTGAGGATCGATGTGCGTTAATGCCTGTAAACTGCACGCCTTCACCTACGTGCCAGCAGCGATGCGCAACATCCAAGGACGCACGAACCCAAAGCCCGACGCGTGAGAGACTTCCCCCCTGAAGTTGATCCAATCCAGCGCCTGCAAAGAGAAAATATCCTCCCAAGTTCACAATCTCTCCACCGTGTTCATCCCAGCTCACCATCAATCCTGACTGAGCCGTGAGGAGAGAGGGAAGGGTCCAACAGGGGAGATGGGGAGTGGTGGTGACGTCTGAGGGTCCATCCTCTGCTCCTTCCTGTCTCCACCCATGCAGACTACTCGGAGGGATGGAGTCCAAATTCGTGGTATAAGTCCAGAGTTGAGGTTGGTGGAGGCTCTGTTATGAAAGAGGCTCGGTCTGTGTTCTCAGATGTCTGAGAGAGAAGTTCCACACTTTCCACCGACGGTCCTCCAGATTTCCCATCCTGCTTCTCCTCCTTTGGTTGATATTGGACGGGGAACTTGTTTCCAATCAGCCAGGCAAAACACACTGAATAGATTATGTTGCTACTTATTACCGCAGTGTGTTTGAAATCAAGCTGTTTAACCTTCGATGAGCCGGTGACATTCAGCGTGGAGGAGGTTCATGAGCTGATATCCATTACAGGAAACTGGAGTCCTGCCAGCAGGGTTACGCAGAGTTTTGGCATATTGTTAAGTGAAAAGTGTCTTTTTGATTAGATTTCATTTGGAAAAAAAAAAAAAAAAAAACAGACTCAAAGGCTGCAAAAGCACAATTTAATGTAAAGATTCTCTGATGTTTGTTAAACGTACAACATGTCGGCTCTCTGTCAAGTTAAAAAATAAAAGACATTCGGCAAGTGTTGTGTGTGAAGGAGCCAGGAGGAGCTGGGTGCAGATCCAGACCCTCTGGAGTATAAACACCCAGAGTCACATCTGATTCTGCTCTGATCAGACGTTTGTTTACAGACGGGAAGAGAGCTCAGTAGGGCCACTGACAAGATGATCTCCAAAGGCCCCTCCAGCACGTTATTTAAAGGGTAAACTGGTCCTTGTTTTGTTCCTTATTTTGACCCAGGGCCTGGGACTACTGATTGGTTTACCCCCCCAAGTCGGCGGTCTGGAGCTCAGCCAGTATTTTGCTGCTTCTGGGGTTTAAATGTGGATTTATCAGTGATTTTCAGTGACTTCCACTGTTGGGTGTCTACTGCATGTATTGTCATGCTGGCTGTCAGCTAGAGCTAACAGAGGAATGTAATTGATTGACTTTAAGAATGTAACATTACACAGAGGAGACAGGAAAATGACTGGAGTCTGTGGTGAGTGCTGAATTCGTTGAGAGTTGATCTGAATTTACCCACACAGAAACACGTGCGCCCTCGGTTTGCGCTGCTGGTCGATAGCGTTAGCATACGGCTAACGTTTAGATGTTTAAAGTTTTATAAAACGCACCATGACCCTGAGGATTTCTCTGCATTTGAACATTGTTGGTACATAACTTATAACACAGATCTGGCTTTTGGACATTTTAATGCTGGATTACATAATTTATCTGTTTTATTGATAATCGCATGTTTGAGATTTCTTAAAAACATTTGTTTCTGTCTTAAATGACATATAGCCTGGGCAGACGACCAGCCGTACACGGATCAGCTTACTGCACATGTGTTTTGTGAGCGATCCTGTTACAGAAAAATGAAACAACTGCGAACTGCCTTCGAGAGGCTGGGCTCGTAAACCATCCGCAGTGAATATCAACGAGAATCTGAGGGCTTCACTTTGAATAAAGATGCAGATTAAATCATTTCTGTTGACACGTTATGACCTCACCTAAAAAAAAAAACGCCTTCAGCGGAGGAATGTCAATGAGACTGTAAAGTCAATTTCCATCTCTCTCCATCGATTCAGATGTTGTTGGTTATCTCTGTCTCTTGTATAAATTTCATCAGAGGACTTAACAAGGCGACTATGTGGGCAGCGCCGTGCTTAATGATTGAAACCAGAGCGAAAGATGAGTGCAAGTGATCTGAGCACTTTATGTGTCTGCGTGCTCGTCGAGCGCTTGCCTTCCAAGAATACTTAAAAACTTGTTTATCTCACGTTAGTATGCGCCGCAGCACTCGCACAGCTGTAATGTTTTAAGAGTTTTTTGTTCTGGATCGGCAGAACAAATAGTATATGTATCTGTGATAATGTACACCACATGATCATACATGAGTCCAGATGTGGAGAGGTCCAGTTGAGTAATATGGAGATGACCAACGCAGAGATTAAACTGTCACTGCCATCATTTATGGATTAGAGTGTTTAACTGCGCAAATTTCATTTCTAGGGTTTCGGTCTTCAGCGAATAAAGAGCCACCACAAACGCACAGTTCAACCGTTTTTTGTTTTCTTTTTTTGTCCACTAAGATCCAATCCTATTTCCAGTTCTGACCCCTGCCCCTTGTTTTTCGAGTGCCCCCTTGCCTTCCAGAACAGAGTTACAAGAAGCAGTGGTTTAAATATCTTCTGTGAAATAGAACAACCGTTTAATACTCTTGTGTATCATCAATATTCATGCAACACTGAAACAAGTCTACGTGCAGGACTGTCGTGCAGAAATCAATGTAATGTTAACAAGATAGCTAGTTAGGAACCGAGTCGTGATTATTTTATGATAGACGAAAGAAAAGTGTCATGGTGTGGACTTTTTTTTTTTGCCAACATTCTTTTTTATTATTTTCATAATACAACAAAGAAATACAGAAATACAATTACATGTTTTGAACGAACATGTCAACCCCCCACCCCGGCCCTTACAGGTTTTCAAATTCTTGGTTGGGAATCAGGTTAGTGAGTTCATAAGAAAAAGTAAATAATTTTACAACAAACATATTTCTGTAATATTAACTACTGCAGAGAGCTACTGTTTACATGTCCCCAGGTTCTTCCATCACATGAGACAAATCTGTCGTCGTTACATAGCAAATAAAGGGGTCCCAGATCTGGTGGAAATCATGTTGTTGGTGTTTCATTGTATATGTAATTTTCTCTAAAGGGAGAGTTGAAGACAGTTCAGACAGCCACCTCTTTACACTTGGACTACTGGTGTTTTTCCATGAGAGGGCTATCACTCTCTTTGCAATTAGTACACTTAAGTCTACAAATATTCGTTGATGTTTTTTTAACTTCAAATTATCTGGATATAGACCAAATATAAACAAACGTGGGACTAGGGGTATTTGAATCTGCAAAATATTTTGAATGCATTGTTTTATTTCTTGCCAGAATTTTTGTATTTTTGTACATTGCCAGATACAGTGGAAAAATGTACCTTTTTCCTCCTCACATTTAACACAAATATCAGGTATAGCACTGTTATATTTGTGAAGTTTTTCTGGAGTGATGTATGTACGCATCAACCAGTTGTATTGTAGTACTTTTAGGCGAGTGTTAATAGTTCTTGATTGTGCTTGAGAGCATGCCTCTCCCCACTTTTCTATTGGGATGTCCTCCTGTAGGTCTTCTCTCCATGCCCCCAGCCGTCCTGCTGATGTTTCTGTACTTCCATCTACTAGACATTTATAAATTTTGGATATTAAACCCCTGCTTGAGCAATCCATATTCATTAATTTTTCTACTGTAGACCTTTCAGGGATGCATAGTGTTTGATTTTGGTGTGTTCTAATGAAGTTTCATGGTGTGGACTTTTACTGCGGCTTGTTTTTGTGGTTTTTGATGCGTTTTGTTGCGTTTGCCACCTCACACACCTGCAGCTCATTTGGGAGTAATCAGCCTCGCCACCTTCACCCTGGTCTCCTCTCTGCTTGCTGCCAGATTACTATCGCCAGCTCTTGTTGGTTCATGGTCGACTCTAACATGTCCGGTGTTTTCCCGCTCTAGGTTTCCAAAGGTTTCTGCCCTCAGTCTAACTTTACTGTTTTTTCTGTACTTTGTCAGTGTTTGACGAATGAGCTCCTCAGTCAAACGCCACCCAGACACCAGCGCTCTCTGGATTTCCCAAAGCGCACAACCTGCACCACCGTGAGTCTCCTCCACCTTCCTGACTCGGAGTTCTTCCACCTCTGAAAAACTACATTCGGAGGGCCATATGGCCTTCGCACAATGCCTCGAACCCAGCAAGAACTTTCCAGGAAGAAGAGAAATGTTGCTGCTTGCCCTCCAGCAGCTCTGAATAAAGCTGTTTCCTCTACGGTAGTTAATTCCCCAACTTTACCTGGTGGATGTGAAACACACGCTGTATGAATTCAGATCCGTGCAAACACACTGTACATGCGCGCCCACATGCGAGCCACACTGTATTGTCATCATTTGACCGTGCAGAAACCATTTGAGCATCCCAATGTGCTCCAAAGATATGTCACCGAGAATAACAGTTGCCTTCCGCTTGTTGTTGCTACACGTTGGTCTACGAAATCACTCAGAAGAGGCTTCCCTTTCCACTCACTTGCTCACTTAACCTTATGGAAATACATCATCCCCGAGCAAATACACCGAACAGATGTCCGCTTCCCTTCTTGCAGTTCACGAGGGGCTGATCGGGGGGGAGGGGGGGCTGGTCTGCAATTGAATCTGTCAGCCATTTAGAGGGCTCACTTTGACTCGCATGTAAGGGGCTAATTGCTCGGGTCATTTCACCCGTCATTATCAGCCGACATGAAATCGCAGCCTCTGAATGGATGATGGAGGGAGGAGTTGACAGCTGGAATGGACGTCTGATGTGGGACATGGCTGCCGGTGTAGTAATTAGCAGAAAAAAGAATCTCCTGACTCTCTTCACTGACAGGGAGAGTGGGGAGATCGGTGATAATGTGTCCTGAAGTCCTGTTTTCTACTTTTGCACATGTTTTGATCTCGTGCCCAGAGGGGAGGAGAAGCTGTGCTTGTTTTCAGCCGAGCTGGACCTCCTTGGGAGGACGACGTCTGTTCATCTAAACGACTAAACGATGGATCGCCGTGAAATTTGGTGCAGACATTCATGGTCCCCAGAGGAGTTATTCCTGGTGATCTTCTGAGTTGTCTTCTTGTACTACTGGGTGACATATCTCCACACCGACACCGATGGCGATGTATCCTAATGATTTTGTTGATCCCCTGGTCCAAAGAGATGCTTCCAATCAGTGTTGTTAAAATGGAGGGATTCAAAGAGTCAGTTTGGTATCTGGAGCCCAAGTTCATTATGACACTGAGAGCTGTTGTGATGAAAAACACTTGAAAAAGCACTTTGAGAAGATGAACGATGAGCTAAAAGTCAAACTAGCCAAGGCAAACAAGCTAAAGCTAGCTCTGAGAGGCAGGTTCACAACTAGAGATGTTGTCCAATGTTGTCCTTTTCTCCAGCGACAAAATGAAGAGTGGAAATATTGATATGCGAGATGACAGTGTGCTCCTCATTCAGAGCCCGTCACATGTCAGACAACCTCAGGGAGAAGCTAACGCGGTACGCTGAAGCTGTTCAAGTCACTAAAAGGAAACTTGCATTTCTTCTGCGTTTTTTGTCTGAATAATCAACCGGTTACCTGAATGTAAGACGTGCCCATGATGCTCACCCTTCATGCGCCCTCATGGCCTGCTTATTATATTAATGCCAGGTAGAAGAGGCATACAACTGCAGCCAGCTTGTGGTTTTTCCCAAGCGTGAAGGCTCAGGGGGAAAGGAAACCTTTAAACTTTCACTGTGGTCGGCACTGTTCACCCTGTATTTACTTAATTCATGATGTAGATTTGCATCAAATGATCATTTTGAATGTTACCAAAAATAAGGAAATAACCCAAAATCAGCTGGTACAACCTTGATTTTTGTGTATCATAGTAGGAGGTGACACACTTTTTCTGGGCCAGCAATATAATGCTCGTGTTTGTTGCACCAAATCAGTAAAGAGTTGATCTTGAAAAGTAAGACGTTCCCTAGCGGGTGGTTCTATCGCTACACATAGATCTGGGTGTTGACAGATGATTGACTTCACGGTGGAAATCTCGTCCTCTGGGAGCCACAGTGGTGCTGACAAAGTAATCCACACCACATGTAGCTCTGGTGCTGCTGGAGCCTCGGGGCTGAGGGTGACCCGGCGACGGGAGCTGTGAGAGTGGATGCTTTCCTGCCGGGCTGCACCGCTGGGAGTCAGCTCAAAGACGTGAAGTAACTGCTGGGATGTTAAATCAAATGTAAATAATTAGTGGTTGTGTGAAACCTGAATGTCTGATTTGATCTGAGGCGCTACAGGTGAAACATCACCCAGTTATTTTTATTGCATATTAGAAACCAGGTTGAAAATGCTGAACCTCCAGATGTGCTGCTCACACACACGTGCATGCAGGACTCAGATGCTGCCACTAGTGGGCGCTGTTTGCCTCTGTTTTTATGAATGTGTCACACATTGACTGTATCTGTCTCTAAATGAAATAAGTAACGGATGTGAATTGAATGCAGTGAGGATTATTATACATATGCAGTGTGTTAAAACCGCGGGATACATCGTCAACATGTGGAACTGAGATAAAGGTTCCTGAGGTCGAGGTGTGATGTGCACTAAAGGACGAAGCTGCCGATGCGAGTAAAGAGTGAAATCAATTCAGAGTGATATCTCTCATGTCCTCTGTGGTGTGGTGAGAAAGAACAAAAGAGCTCTGCGCACAGCCAACAAATCATGTTGCATGCCTCTGACTACAGACTGTTGTTCCACTCATGGTGGGAAACAATTTTCTGAACCAGCAGTCTGGTTTATTTGTTTGTGTTTTTATTGAATTGAAAAAAATAAATGTTTTTGGATGAGGCTACAATGAGAGATGTGACACCACCAACCCCCCTCCGAGCTGTAATAAGCTCAGCAAAGTTTTCAAACTGTGGTTTTAATTGGACTCTAGCTGCACCTGCCTGTTTCCCCTCAGTCTCTCTGTAAGATCTGACCAGGAGATGGAACCAGTGAGCAACACACTGATCATCATCTCAGACTCTGCTCATTAACTCACCAACCCTTGGCTGAGCTGGAGCTTCACAAAGCTGTTGCATTCCTCCAAACACCTGAAGTAGATGGGGATTTGTTTTAAAACATAAGAAAAACAACTGAACTGTGTAATCCAAGTGTCCAAACGCCCCGAGAGATCCTGAAATGATTTGAAAAAGACATTATTTACAGCCTTTTAAAAGCCGAAATCTTCATTGGAGCTGCTAAGCTAAAAGCGTGGACCCCGTCTGAGAAGGTATCCGCAGGTTTGACAGCATGAAGGTGTGATTGTCCTATTAAAGTAATCCAACACCAATGTATCTGCAACACTTCAACCCACATTTTAGCATAATAGGTTTATTGTAAAGCAACAATATGCAAGTATTTTACCTTTGAAATAACAGCTTCAGAGTCATTTTGAGTTTCTTTTGAAATCATATGGGCTGAGTGCATAAAAACGTGGCTTTTATGCTTCAAAATTCTCATTTGTTTTACACCATTATTTTCTCGTTAAGGACAGATGGACTTTAACGCCTCACAGAAGAAGAACAACTGAGTAGTTACAATCTAAAGGATCGTGTTGATACCGAGTCGAAGCTTCAGTTTCACGTGTGTGTTAATGTTATGTATGTTGACGAGATATGACCCACTGAGACTGAATAGCTTGTTTGACGTGTGGTTTGACTCTGTTGTCTTGCATGTTATAATTGTTTAGTTATGTCTTCTGCTGTTGTTTTAATTTGCCGCTGAGATTGTTTGTCACAGTGAGAGCAGACAAGACGGATCCGGATGCAGGAGGCTGCAGGACTAACTAAAGACTGGACTTAAAGGGGCACTTTGTAGTTTTTGCAGAAGAGATTCAAACTCAGAATCTTAATATTTACAATATCAATGAGTTCATAATACAAACAAGCTGTTCTCGGATTAAACTAAGGTCCCAGATCACCGTTCGAAGGAAGACAGCATCGACTCTCACAGCTCCTGTCATCAGATCAACCGTGAGAGTTTGTTTTATTTGGTTTGTTTAGGCAGGAAAAATAAATGAAGTGAATATCTTTCCCCTCTGATTACAGTTCCTTCCCAACAGAAACAGAGGTGAGAGGAGACGAGCGGAAAAGCAGTAGGAGAAGTGAAGTGAGCTGATAGGCTGGGAGAGAACCTTGGGACCGGAGCTGGCTAATGAAGGTGATGCGGTGCCGGTGTGTGTGGAGCACAAGAACACCGGAGGGGAACCGAGCAGAGACGCCACAGAAGAGCACGACACTGTGAGTCTCGGTATCCTGACATGTAATAGAGAGAATGGCACCTCTTTCATTCCCACCTCGCACCTGAAATGCCTGTTCTTACACTGCGCACCTCGAGAAGGTACGATTTCCCAGAGGAGGTGTGTACCGAGGAAAAAAATAGAGACCGACGAGAGCAAGACGTACCAATTATTTCACAAGATTGCTCCAATATGTAATTGTTTGATTATAACACACTTAAATGGAGTCGTACGCAGATATGAGGACAATTGTAAGCAATTATAAGGCATTTTTTTCATATGATACCATCTGTAATGTTGTCATTATATTGTCACTCTTTGCTTGTTCACCAGCAGGGTTGTTGACAGATACATTACCACACACGTACAAATATCCTTACAGCTGTTTACTTTATAGTTATACACACTCAGGGCTGCGTTTGATTGACAGACAAATTGTAAAGCACTAGATGAATGCAGCCATTTGTGATTAAAAACAGCTCTTATGAAACACTGACAGCTGTCATGTCATGACCTCACAGGTAAATGGATGTCCTGTGAGAACAGCATGACAGCTACGTCTCACTCTCGGTCAGAGGGCGGCTGATAAATGAGCGGTATGATCTTCAGCACTCGGGAAGTCTCTGTGGTCTCTGCATTCTGCAGCTGCCATTGTGGGTCAGTCAGGGTACAAAAATCGTTGGAACAGAATTAGATAAAAAAGATTTTCAAAATTATTCCGTGCGAGCTGACGGCTTGAGTCATTTGTCACTCAGCGTGAATGCAGAATGAGAGCCTGACTCAGAGAATTAGGTCTAAGTAGGAGACCAGCAGAGTGGAAATGAAAATGGCTTAACAAATCAGCTCCTGGCTCCTGGTTACGTTCTCCTGTGGCGGTACCTCAATGATAATAATAAAAATAATGATAATATGATTCAGGGGGAAAAAAAAGGGGAGAATTGTGTCCCTGTAGAGGAAAGGTTTTATGCTCTATAGCTGTTTAACGCAGATTTGTGCAGGACATAATGGACTAAACTGCACTTTCGCTGTAACCCCCCATGACAGTGGAAGCTTTGGGCAACTTTGAGATTTTTTTTTTCACTTCATCAGAGTTAACAGAGCCCTGTTGTTCCTCAATGTTCTTCACAGGGCTGCTTGATAGGAAAAAAATGCCTCTGAAGTGATTTGGCTGAGCTGCAGACACTGCTCTCTCTCTCTCTCTGTCTTTTACATACACACACACACACACACACACACACACACACACACACACTGTTCTTAATTTCTTTGAGGGTGAGACCACACTGAAGTACACACATATTAATGAGGACAGCAGTTGTTTTGCAGGACATTAATTAATGGATTCATTGTTTTGCCCCCTTTGCTCATTGTTGTCACACACACATACACACACATACACACACACATGCACACGTGCACGCACGCACGCACGCACGCTCCATAAAACAGTACTTTTTATGGAGTAGTGCGTTGCTTGAGCGGCTCCCTCTGCTTCTGCTTCTGCGTCAAGACACGCTCTCCATCTGTGTCCAGTGCGCGGATTAGAGGCTTATTATCCTCTTAGCTCTAAATGGCCCCACGTTCCTGCACTGCGCTTGTCCACCTCATCTCATCTGCTGTCTGAGACCGGGAGCGTGTCACGAAAGCGACAAAAAAAAAAGAAAAGAAAAAAAAAAGAGATCGTGCCCACCGTTCAGTTGTTTTCAGTCGTTGCGCATTACGCGTGAACTGTCGGGACAGCCCTCTCCATCGTCCGTCCGTCAGCGCGCCTGCTGGGGGGGCACAGCGGCTGTCTGTCCGTCCGCTAATGTGTCCAACCCACTGATCTTTTGCAGACTGTAATCTTATCAGTGACAAACCGTAGCTGCCCTCTCCTCTCGGGCAGTCTCTGGATGGAGTGTGCGCCACAATTTGGATAAGAAAACCACTTCTTTTTTTTATGAGAGGAGACGTTGTGCAGGCGCCTTTGGACGTGCGATAAAATGAACATTTGACCGTCTTAAAGTTTCGACCCGAAGAAGACATGGAACCTACATGTAAAGAGAGGAGTCTTCTGTACTTACTTCTCTTTGCAATATGCACGGCCAGCGTTTGCTTTTGCGCACGAAGATCAAACGCTCGGAGATCTGGTGAGTTCACCCACTGACCTCTGCGCCAGATTGGACAAAGTGTATTAATATTCACTTATACGTGTGCGTGCTTATCTTTCCATTTGCTTGATTACTCACGACTTTGTCACGTCACATTTGACATATTGCAGGAAACAAAAAATATTCTAGCGCACATTTACGCATAAAAGCAGATCGCAAAGTGTCATTTTGTTATAGACTTTTGTCAAGAAATTGTTTGTTGTTGGATGCTCATCACCATGTTGTTTCTGTCATATCCCCCCTCACAGAAGCACAAAGTGATTATGCTGCAACAAAAGCCACTGAGCAACATGTATTTAAACCTCAAGCCTCTTCTGTCTGTAAGGTGCTCTCTCACAGAGCTCGATCTGTGAGCTGCAGATGAGCCTCAGGATGAGGTTGAAACAGGGCTGTCAGGGAAAACGTTCTTTCTCAGAAACATTGTTTGTGCAGATCCTTATTTTCACGCTGTTTTACAGAAAATGTCGATATCCACCCAGGAAAGAAAGAAAGAGCGTAAAGTTAATATGCAGCACAGCCATCAACAAACTTACCACTGTGCTCCTTTGGGCACAAACTCCTCAGTCGACTCTCTCCTCATCTCTCTATGTTTTTTTGATATCCTGTCACCCTGAACACTTTTCCCATCCCAGTTCCTCCTTTTCCCCCCTTTTTCCATCACTTCCTTTCTCTCACACTGTCAGTCTCCCTCCCTCGCTCGCTCTTTTCTCGGACCCTCAGGCCACAGCAGGCTCGACTATTACATCTGTCTGTCAGCGCAGAACGCTCACCACAGTCGGGACTGTCACACAGAGGGCGACAGAAGTTCCTGCCAGTGACATTTGTACTTTTTTGTTTTTTGTTTTTTTGTTTTTTTGTTGTTCTGAGGCCGTTCAGGCGTCGTTCTGAAGGAGGGGAGAATGTCAACAGGGCTCCACGTCCAGATGAATCACATCAGGGATTTAAATAACAAAGCTGCCGGTACCAGAAAGAGTTAAGATTGAGTGACGTCTCGCCCTGAGGTGGTCTCACTTTTTTTTTCTGGAGTTTTGACAGATTTGTGCCCACTTAGACTCAGCGACTGAATTATTTATAGAATCAGTCAGTGGTTTTACTTCTTGCTCTCTACAGTGAATATTTATTCTCATTAACTTGTTATGAAAATCATTATTTTAAGATAATTCTATCATGTCACTCAGCAGACACAATATTTGGTAGAAGGCAATTTGAATACAACTGATAGGAGAAACAGTTTCCTCTTTCCCTTTTCCGCTGCAGTGTTTGTGTATTTTTTCCCTCAGCCGTGCTGAAGAGCAGCTTGACAGCATGTGTCTCAGTGATCATTCACTCTCGGATGAGTCAGACCTGGAAAGAGCAGCACTTCTTACGTGAATGACTCGGAAAGTGGAGGCAGAGAATGAGCCGAAGCAGCGCTGCGGTTCTGACAATTGTCACTGATGATAATTTGAAGACTATTTTCAAGATTAATTGACTGATTGTTACGTCTATAAAATGTCAAAGAGCTGCGAGGGAAGCTCAGTGCGGGTGGTTTTAAATTGCCGTTCATCAGCGCAAAGTCCAAAGACTCTTCATTTAATGCCACGAGTGAGAAAGAAAAGCAGCAAATCCTCACATTTTAGAAGCTGGAGCCGCTAAAATGTTTGACGTCTTTGCTCTAAAATACCAGCTCAGTGATTAATAGATCATCAAAATAGTTGGCAGCTATTTTTCTATCAAACAGTAAAAGAGTTTAATAACAGGGTTATTTCTGATGCAATTGTGAGAGAATTATTTTTTTTTTTGGTATAAAAGTGTGAAAAGCACTAAAATTTGAGGGGGCGGTGATGGCGACAGGCAACAAGGCGGCCAAACAAGTCACAACACTGGGTAGATAATGTTTCTGTCACAGGAAGTTGGACCATTTCCATCCAGGACCGTAGCGACCAAAAGTGGCTTTTGTGCCCGAACAATTGCCCCGATTCAACCAAAACAAAACTGAAACTGTGTGTGGTTACGCTTAACATACTTAGCTAACATGTTTTCTGGTGACTGTGTTGTGCAGTCGCTGCTTTATGAGCTGCAACGACCAGTCAATCAAAAGAAAACGAAACGCCAACTCGTAGTGGCAGCTGATGAATCATTTTATGTCTTTCCAAGCAAAAATGTCAGTCCTCTGCTGGTTGGAGCTTCTTGGATGTCGGTGTTTGCTGCTTTTCTTTGTCATTTTTGACAGTAAATGGAGCCACCGCCCGCATGCGTGAGTACTTGACAAGCTGGGAATGAGACTCAAAAATCTTCTTTTTGCCCAGAAGATCACTGGTTCCCATTCACCCAGCTTAAGCGATATCAATGCAGTGAGTTCTCCTGCCACGGTCTTCACATCCTGCCGCCGCCTGGCAAAAGATACAGAAGTATCCACTGCCATGCCAGCAGCTTCTTTCCTCGGGCTGTGAGACTCTTTAACTCATCCTCAATACTCCACCGTAAAAATAGCTTTTCTCATGTAATTTAACTACAACCTTCATTTTTGTTGTACATGACAAATGAGTGCGCCGTCAAACCGCCTCAGCTCGGTTGACTTTCAAAGCTTGATACTCGAGTGAAAGGCTCAGCAGCAGCAGCGGTGGTTGATGTGGCCACTTTATCCGGACAACAAAAGGACCCCCTTTTTTTTCTGAACCTCACTTAAGAGGGCGAGTAAGAGTAGATTAGCTCTCAAGGTCTGTGTGATTCTGAAGTGCATTTTGATAGAGACCACTCTCCCACTGCTCCTGGGGGATACACCTGGAGCTGCAGAGTTACATGGTCACTCACAGAGCATCGAGGGTCATGTTTACCCAAAACTGAGAGTGTATCCAAAGAGCAGCCTCAGAATCCAGAATCTCGCGGATGGTTTCAGGATTTCTGTTGATTGCAAACAACAGTTTCACTCCAGTCCCTCTGAGTATTATTATTTGCATATCGATGGAAGTAAAGATGATGATTCCCGCGTCTTATCCGCTCTGATTCTGTGAGTTCGGCTCACCTGCATGCTCACAAACCCCCTGGGGAGACGTGGAGGGATCAGCGAATCCGGCTGACATATTGAATCACCCGCTTGGACGGCAGAGCAGGGTGAAGGGTTTGAGAAAACAACAAAGGGAGACGGCGACAGGAGAGGACTCAGGAGGACAGGAGAGGGGAAGTGGGAACAGAGGAGTCGCAAGACACAAAGAGCAGAGGAAAGGCAGAGTGGGAAAGAGCAGCGCCGTAGCTACAAGATATTTCAATTTACAGAGCTCTGCTCCGCTGTATTAACTTCTGTTTGATCCCCGTGTCGGTCTGCGACCGGGAAGTCTGCGCTTTTGTCCCTCTGACAGGGAAAGGTCAGTCGCGGCTGCTGTTGGGCTTCGTAGTGCAGATTTAAGAGAACGATTGTTCACAGTCATTTACAGTTTTATGTTGCAATCCAGCATTTTTAAGGAGCTTTTTTTGATGGTCTGGGTATAACAACCCTCTACGTTGTGTAATTGTTACAGTAGTACATACCTTTCAGGCTATAAGAGTCCTTAAATGCTCAAGTTTCTCCATTAAAGCCAGATGATGCATGTACAGCAGGTCATCAGGGGCGTCGATGAGCGACGCCTCTGCAGCTCCATCTCTGTCTTTCTCCTACAAGAGGCTTCTCAAGTGTTTTCAGGCCACAGTCGGACTCTGGATGTGCAATCACGATCTCCTGAAGTGTCACAGAAGCACCCAGGATTAACTAACTCAGACCATGAATAGTAATGACAGCGAGCTCATGGAGCTACAGGTTAAGACATTTCACACACGGTCCCTTTGTTCACGCCCTTCAGACAGGCGTTGATTCTGCCTTCATTATCGTCGGCTGTTTGGAAAGATGTCGCCACAGACTTTCTTTTCTGTGCTTGAACTTCTTGATTTATTCTGCAAAACAGTGACGGGAGTTCACTGATGAAAAAACATGTATTTACCAGGGAACTGAAGTAGTACTGCTGTCACTGTTTGAAAAAAAGGAAAGGTGGCACGATGCTGAGATGCTGAAGAGTCTCACAATGTTGCATGTTGGTCACAAGCTGTCTCGTGAATCTAACATTAATTTGCTCTGCTTCCATTGTTCCATCACAGCTGTTAAATTGATTAAAAATATATTTCAAGGAGAGAGATAATCGTTTTTTAAAACCGATTTACATTTGCTGTGAAAAAAACAAAACCTTTTGGTCGATATCAAGAATAACTATCGTTTTCTGCTGCTTTGTATTTCCATTCCAACACATTTTGGAGGCAAATATTTTGCTTTTTTCTCCATTAAATTGACTTGATAACTTTATTCATGAGCTACTTTGCATATTCTGTGATTACTTGTGATGTGTAAACAATCAGATGGTGTGTTTGGTGGGACGTTGAGTGACAGAACAAGAGAAGAGGACTGCATCACAGCCAAAATACCACATTTATATAATTATTTAGTTTATCAGACAACAAGAAAAATGCAATAAGAAAAAACAAAAACAAATTAACAGCCAGGCAGATTGACTTGATCTCTACTTCCTAACGCAGTGACACTCACATTTACCCCATTTTATATCTTCTATGCTCCTCACTTATGTCTTTTTTTTCTCTGTGTTTGTATAAACTAGATCGTCTGAGTCCTCCATTAGACATCCAGCTGGACACAGTCAACTGCACCGCCTTCAGCGTGCGATGGAAGATGCCCCGGCGACACGTGAGCACCATCACTGGATACAAGGTATGTAGAAGTCTGCTGCTCTCCATGCAGACAGCGTGTTGTTGTCACACAGTGTCTCCATCTCAGACGAACGCTGGGAGTTTTTTCCAATCAACTGGTGGCTCATTTGTGTCTTCTGCAGCTTCTCACAGCCAGTCTGCTCTTTCACCATTGACGTTTTCAAGTAAAAGTTGGTGAGCTGACACGTGCAACGCGACAACTGTTCAGAAACAAGACCTTTAAAACGAGACCTTGTTCAGAAACGAGACCTTCCAAGGACATTTTGCGTGTAACGAGTTACATCTCAGTAGCTGCATATATTTTCCACTTCCTCCAGATTTCTTACAGAAGTTTAAAGCAAGTCTGACGCAACACTTTTCATACGGACGCAGAAAAACCTGTTTCGAAGTATTGAGCTTAATTCAGCCATTCAGCTGCGGCGATCGACAAAAACACCCACCTACACGCTCCTTTCAAGAAGAGGTTTTCAACCCGGCCAACATAAAAGAAGCGACTTCTCAGATGTGCCGTAAATCAAATTTCCTCTGTTTTTTTTCTGAGTGGATGCCCGTACCTTTTGCGAAGCCGCTGACGTCTGTCCATGCTTTTAAAGTGCCCGTTAAACTCCCTGTCCAGCGCGCCGGCCTTGAGGGCGAGATTGATCATTTGAAATATCTGGTGTTTTGATGGAACTCTGTCGCTGCCGAATTTATGGTTTTTTCCGAGGGGCAATATTGCTCTGAAAGATGTGGTCACAAATTATTTAGTGTCCTGTTGATGTGTTTTATTTATTTATTTTTTTGCTTTAGTCTTGGTAAGCTGTGGTTCAAGAGCAAAGGAGGATTTGTTTTGGAAGAAAAAGCCGACAAATTGAGATATTTGCAATATTATGTTTGTACACATATTTTGTATCGTTTTTATTTTATTTTGACAAAATTTACAGCGTCTGTACTTTGTTTGTTCTCTTTTATGTTGAACTTTTTGACTTTTTTGGTAACATATGATGCCCAGTGTCCTTCTGTCCTCCTCCCTTTTGTCCTCCTTCCTTCTGTCCTCCTCCCTTTTGTCCTCCTTCCTTCTGTCCTCCTCCCTTCTGTCCTCCTTCCTTCTGTCCTCCTTCCTTCTGTCCTCCTTCCTTCCGCTCTTGTGTTTGTTTTGAGTCGACCATTAACAAAATGTGGATCAGCATGACTGTGTGTGCTCTGCTTTTGACCATATGTCTGCACTAAGAGGATTAGTCAGCTACCTAGCTTCCCCACGACTCACAGATAAACATGTGCGTTCATTATGGCCAGTCACTCTGGAGGTTCATACATAATCCCGTTTCCTCGTAGTATTTCTTCCTCATTAATCCGTGTTTACATTGATAACGTAAGAGAGAGAGAGAGAGAAAAAAAAAGGTGCTTTCTTCCAACATAAACAAACGCTACATGTATGAATGCCGACCAAATCGATGCAGCCAAAATAGGTTTGAGTTTACACATCAGTGTGTGTTTGTGTTTGTGTGTTCTGTTTTCAGGTTTTCTATACGGAGATGAAGAGCGGCCGTCCCGTGGGTGCAGCCTCTTTGATGGAGGTGCCTCTCAGTTTGGACATGCTGACCACTGTGAGTACGCTGACTTTTAACTGCGCTGCTTTTATACCCCGACACTTTGATATCGTATTTGAACGCGCTTTGAAAACAAAACAAAAAAAAGAAATGTCCAATATAATCACCTTCAAAACTTTGATCTACCTCCAACTTCCAGTTTTGACAGTGTGGTGGTGGCAAACTAAATCTCTTGCAGCGTCCAGAAAAACACACTTCTAAAGCAGCGTTACTCCCTGAAAAGCAAATAAACCAAAACAAAAAACATTCGGGAGATAAGGCCAGTAATATTCTATGTTTTTTTTTTCCTTATTGTCACAAATCCCACAGAAAGACTTAAACCAGCAGCGAGTTAATCCTACTAACAAGTGTTGCCTGTGTAGCTAAAGCCTGATGCATTTTATCTCTCAGTCCCATATATTGCTCCACTGTTGTCCAGAAACTTTTTAAAAACATATTGATGAGTCACATATTTGCACCAAGTGACGTGATGTGCATTATTATGGTGAATATAATTTATACCTGCATCCCATTAAAACAACAGACAGTTCATATCAGGAGGACGTTAATTGTGTTTTCAGGTGGTGCAGACAGAACAGTCTACTGCTCAACAACCACAGAGCTGATGGAAACAGCTTTATTATCTCAGGAAACTTCAGAAAGCAAAAGTCCCGCACCAAGTTTTTTTTCAGCATAATGATCAATTTTCAAGTTGATGTTGTGTTTAAGTCATAAAAAAACACACACAAGCCACAACAATGGCTGGAAATTGTAGCGCGGTCTCCGTAAATGTCACATTTACAAATGTTGAAACGCACGAACTGCGATCACTGTCTTGGCAGCCCTGATATGAAATCAAGTCATAAACATGTCATTTGAACATAATGACATAATGTTGATATATCAATTAGTGCTCTTTGGTAGATGAAACACGATAAAGTGCCGTCTCTTCACTATAAATATATCACAAGTTTCTGCGCTCTGGTGCCCCAACGCACACAGCTGTAATGTTTTTCACTCTGCCATCACTGGTGCCCAACAAGGATCAGTGATATTGTTATAGTGATATCATCTATGCAAGAGATACAGAAGTATCTGCTGACCAGCATCGTAACTTCACCCTCCACACTCGATAGTTTATGTTTAGGACTAGTTATTTGTGCATCCATCTACATGATTCCTGGTTTTGTGTCCGTTAAATCCACTACCATTGAATATTAAATCTTCAAAAACCTTTCTCACTGTCTATTAAGATGTAATGACTCACGGTATGTCAGTACGTTTTGTTCTCGCTGTGACACAAACATTTACGGATGCCTCCACTCTGTTTTTCTCACAGGGGCAATTCGACGGACAAGCGAGCTTCGTGAGTTCCATCCAAATTAAATTACACCCACTACAACCTCGAATCACTTTTGACATTTATAGCTGAACATGACTTACTTCTCCTCCTCATATTCTTGCCTCTTGTCCTTTTTCTCAATATTCTCTCACTCTATCTTATCCCGCTCATATTTCCATACATCTCTATCACCACTTACCGCGCCATGATGCCTTCTAGGATGTGGACATCGCTAACCTAAAGGTGAACACTAAGTACAGAGTGAGTGTTGGAGCGTATGGTTGGGCGGGAGAGGGCAGACCCAGCATGCCCCGAGACATCGGCACCGCTTCACATGGTGAGAACTCGAAGGAATCCACACAAAAGCTGATGATGTTTTTCTTTTAAATGTTTCTTTCCCCTCACTTGAATTTTTCCGTCTTGGCCGCCAGAAATGTGCATGCCCCCGTCACCCCCCACTCAGCCGGTTGTCATGGCTGTGTCTGACACAGAGCTGGCGTTGTCATGGCAGCAAGGAGAGAGCGAGGGAAGCTCACCTGTCCTTCACTTCCTGGTGGCCTACATCAGGTTAGTCATAATTGATTCATCAGCTTCATCAGACTGGCCTTTTGAGACCTCGACCAGTTTAGTGTCGCTGCTAATACACACGTACACACAGGTTGCACACATTCTGTATGAACACCATGAAACCAGCCATTATATAGGCCTTAAGGAGGAGAGCATCAGGAAATGGGGATGTCATGGAGGGAAAAAGCAGGCGTGAGTGAAAAACTCTTGTTTCACCACGGGCAGGGAAGAGGACAATTCAGAAACCTTTACGCCAAAAGAAAAAAACAGCATCAATTCTATTTATAACCACACAGAACATATGCTGCGTGCATCACTGCAAAAAGGATTTTTGAGGCTAAGCTCTGATCAAGCTCAAATTCTAGTCAACATTTCACTGGCTGCTAAAGATACTGAATGTCCAGAAATGATGCACAAGACGATTACAGTGGTGTAACTTTTCAGATAATGGTATCTTAAACAATAGTTTGAAGTGCTGGTATAAATATACGCAATGTTTAGGTTTTAGGTTCTACAAACGTAGGAAAAAATCATGTTTTGGCTCGTCTTGAACTGTGGTTGCTGGCTAGCCTTGTTGTCCCCTCCATCTCCTCTTATGAAAGACGGGTCATAAACATGTGATATGAATGCCAACTGCTGACATTTTATCCTGCCAATTAATGTAGAATTCCCCTCAATTGCACACTCATTGGGAGTTAGAGGAGAAGATCAATACTACCCCCATGTTTGCATGGTAAATATGGAGCTAACAGCTGGTTAGCTTAGCTTAGCACAAAGGCTGGAATCAGGGGGAACCATCTTGCTTAGCTCTGATCAAAGGCTCCAGAAATCTGCCCACCAGCCCACTACCCACTTTCTTGTTTGAATAATCTGTGCAAAAGCTGAAACATTTAACGTTTTTTGAGGACTTAGGCACTAAAATCACATGTTGGACAGCTGTGGTGACTTCTGGGGGGGTTTGTTTTCTCTCTGCACACAGTGGACACTCCGGTGAAACACCAAGTTGTTGCTTTTGTGTCTCGGTTTGAGTTTGGATCACATACGATGATACAACATGTTCCACTGTGAGCTTTAGAGGTCGTAGTGAGCCTGTTTTTGACCCTTAAGAATGAAACAAGGCGAGGTTTTTCCAACCTGCTTCAAGTCTTTATGCTAAGCTACGCTAATCAACTCCTGGCTTTGGCTCCTACTGTAAGTTGATAAGCAGATGCAAATCAAGTGTAGCCTATTTTCATGTTTGTCTGATGTAGATGCATAATGAAGGGAACTAATAACAAAATCCAGACTTCTAAACCATTAAAGTCGTTATTTAAGACATTTAAGGAGAATACTGGAATCCAACAGAAGAAGCATTGTGTCACAAGTTACGTCATGAGGGCTAATGATTTTAGCTTTTTGAATATGTTAGAATTACAGCTCTCTCCTAACTTTTATCGGAGTGCGTTAATGGATGTACACAGCTGCACATTCAGGCCGACTTGTACACTCTGCATTGACCCATCGTCACAATAAACGGTGAACGGACTCCCGTTTAAATAATGCTTCTCTAGTCTGACCGCTCAAAGTGCTTCATGAGGCATCCATTAACAAATACAGTCACACACTGACTGCAAAGGCTGCCATGCAGCGTCTCCGTAGGAATGTAAATTATTTTTCTTCTATGCTTAATCATTCAGCCATACACTGATGGAACAGTCATCCGGAGCAGTTTCTGGGGTTTAAGTAAAGGACACCTATAGGACACACTCGCCCTTCTGATTAGTGGGCGATCCACTCCACATCCTGAGCAACAGCTTCTTGAATATGACTCACTCTGTCACTCTAATGCACACAGAATGCACAGCTTTTTTACAGGGAATTATTCGTGAGTGTAGCCAATTGTGTTTCGGCATGAGCAAGAATGAATGTCACTTTCTGTCTTGGCGGTGTCCAGCCTTAACACACAAATGAAGGACCTCCCATGTCTAGATGAGTCCTCAGGCTGCGACGTTCCAGAAAGGAATTTGCCTGGAGTCATCGTCTGAGGATTTGCCAGACACAAGTAAAAAAAATGGCAGATATTTAAGAAATTCCCCCAACGATTCAAGTGAAAAGAAAAAGGAAAAAAAGATCTAAATTGAGCAAAATGTTGGTTTCATGGTGCACTGACACAACACTGACAGACTGAGTAAAGAGAGCGAGACAGAAGGCAGAGAAACTGTCAATTGCTGTGACAGAGCAGGCATGAATCAGGGTCTGTTTTTGCATGCGAGGGCATTTTCCCACACAATAGGGCCGTCTCAGAGGCAAATCTTTCTCCGCTTACATCAAAAGAGGCCTCGCTGAAGAGAGACACTGAGTGGTGGGGAAGATGACCCCATTCAACAGATAGCTGAGGCTCCGGGCGCTCAGACTCGGCGCACGAACGTGGCAGCTCGAGATGGAAGCTGGAGATGATGGGTAGAAAAAAAAAAAAAAAAAAAAAAAAAAAAAAAAAAAAAAAAACACAGTTCAGAAGTTCATCGCTCGGATTTTTTAAACTTTCTTTGTTCAAACCGGCGCTCTGATTAAAGGAGAACATAATGCTTTTAAGATTAAAAATAGTAACGGAGGGAAAAAGAAAAACATCTCAATCAATGATCAGATTGTTTTGTTTGAAAAGTTGTCCGACACATCGGGATTTTTGAACGTACCTCACAAAAACATGTCACAACATATCAAAACAATGACTCTGAAGATGTTTTGAGAATTAGGGCTTTTGTGAAATATCACAAGCGGGAAAACCAGATTAAGATTCTTTTGTCTTTCACAGGCCGGAGATGGACACGGAGTGGACGTATATCCGCGAGCCCATAGAGTCCAACTCCATGGTTCTGAAGGGGCTGTTGCCAGAAACGGAGTACCAGTTCGTCATCCGAGCAGTCAACGCGCACGGAGCGAGCCCACCCAGCCACATCAACAACCCCGTGCGCACTCTGGGTAAGAACACAACGCTGATCTCTCAGCCAGCGAGCCGCCATGTGACAGCCAAGACAACGCTTACAGTCTCCGCTTCCTTGTTAGTCTGATTTCAACCACATTTTCAAAACAAAATCAGTTTGAGTTTAGTTTTTCCACAAAATGCCCACACAGAACCCAAACAGGCTGTGATTACTTTCTGCATCACCAAAGTTTTCATTACAACAAAAACATTTGTTGTGTTCAGCTGCACTGTTTTTAAAATCCCGACGTTACTTTGGAGATGTTTTTCACACAGCAATCAGCACTTTTAGAAACAAAAGTTTTACAGCAGAGGCAAAGTTCATAGATGCAACACACATGAGCATTAAACTCCCGCCATAGTGTTCTCTTCCCCATGCTGATGGAGCTTCAAAGAATAATGTTAAAGTTAAAGTTCACCCCAAAATGGAAATATATTTATTACCTACTCACCATAATGCTGATGGAAAGTGGCAGTGGCTTACCGGAGAAGATGGGGAATCGTTTTAAAAAAACACAAAACATGAAATGGATTTATACAGCATGTCCAAGTCTTTAAAACCCCCTGGATCCTAAATTGATTTGAAAATAATTTTTTGACACCTTTTTTTTATTTACACCTAAAACTTTCACTGTAGCTGCTGAGCTAAAAGCGTCTGAAGTCGGTGCACAAGGTTGACCGGGTGTAAAAAGTACAGATTACATTTTTTCAACTCAATTGACGATCTTGTCGCCTCTCTAGATTTTGTTTACACCAAACTCTATATAGAGTTGTTGTTTTTTTTATATTTTAATTTAAGTCCTCGTCTGCTTTAGTAATTTAGGAGAATACACAAAACATCAGCATGAGGGTGAGGAGGTCATGACTGACTTTTCATTTTTGGGTGAACTTTTCCTTTAACATATAAGCGTCGTACCTTTCTCCCGTACGAGGTCTTGATGCTCAATGTAATGTAGATGAAAAGATGATTTATCAATAAAATAAACATCAATTTTGGTTTAAGATCATTTTTGCTATTTTTAAAAGTGTCATAACATGTAAATCCACTCAGAAATTCAGTCATTTAGATGAATTTCTTAAAATGTTGCAATATTCCATCTCTCTGGGAGGTGAAAACAAATTGAATAAAGGGGGATTTATGGTGGCACAGAATCATGTTTGCCTCTCTCAGCATTTGCATAAATGTAGGACAACACCTGGCAGTGAGTCGGTTCGTTTCCCGCCTGGAGCAACAGAGTCATTTACTTTATTATTTTTTTATGTAGTGGTACATGGGGGGAGGAGGAGGGTTAGGATGGGGTCTGATTGATATTAAAGCACACACACATTCACACAGGTGTGCGCCACATATAAACACACATGCATGCAGCAATGTCTTAATGGATCGCCGGCTATGACATTCAGACAGTTCACGTACAGATTTGTGTCAGGCTTTAGGAGTGTGATTACATGTGACTATTAAAATCAAACAGTCACGTAGACACAATCACATTATCCAGGCTTTTTTTCCCCCCTCTGACCTACAGACCTCACTGCCGTCAAACCGTTTGTAAACTGCCCTGACTGTATTAAGCCTTGAGTTGGAGAGACTAAGCTAAGAAGGGACAGACATCAGAGAGAGACGATGTTAGAAAAGATGTTCCGGAAGAAAAAAAAAAATGTCAATGAAAGTCCCGAGACACGAGATCAAACGAGGCGGTCAGACGGTCACAGACGGACAGACGGACGGAAATGAAGAGACATGGAGAAGCGTGGTTTCTTAGCGGGGGATAAAAGCGGGTTACGCTCGAGTCTCATCAGACAGGATTAGGGAGGGGATGCCAGACCCCTCCTCTGCCCATCCACACCCCTGATGCACACACACACACACACACACACACACACACACACACACACACACACACACACAGCACCGCTGCTTGAGTGAACAGTGGGGGTGGGTGCTTGATTGACTGACACACTTTTCTTGTCGCTCTCTCTGTGACCATTCGTGTGTGTGTGTGTGTGTGTGTGTGTGTATATAGCGGTTGGAAACAGAGTGGTATTCACCGAGGGGGATTGTTACACAACAGAAGATTAGTTTGCTGAGGGCTTTTTTTGGGCATCCCCCCCTCCCACCTCCTTGTATGCCAGATTTAATGTCATTAAGCTGCGCTGCTAATTCAAACTTTAAATCTTGACATGCATTCTGGCTTAACAGTCAAGTTTCTGTGGGATGTTTGATTGATTAATTAATTACACGGCTATCTATTTGTGTAAGATGTCTATGAAATGTAACAGCATGGTCAACTTCCAGTGTGGGGAGTCGGAGAGGCGAGGGAAGAGGAGGGAGGGGAGGTTGTTACATAAGCTAAGACTAAGCTTTCTCAAGGTAGAGTGGACGATAGAGGATGTCTCACATTTAACACACACTGTGCTGTTGATTCTTTATGTATATTATATATTATATATTATTTTGTAGAATGATATCGTCAAGCAGTTGGTGAAATGATGAGCAGTTTTTGCAGCTGCAGTCAGCTAAACTAAGACGATGTATTCACTGTCCGGCTTTGTCTTTGTACGTTATGAGCTGCCGTTCGTTATCGAGGAGACACGTTTCAGTACTCGCTGCAGTGGCCCGGGTACAGACTGACAGGTAGACTCGCCGAGACCAGAGAGATCTTACAGCTATTTAATGTCCCGTGATCATCAATCCATCATCAGTGAAGTGTTTGTTATCGCACGATCATAACCACGGCACAGCCACCACTCCTTCCATTTCCATCTGTGCAACTTTTGTTCATTGTTGGAGGCATTTTCATTGTCATCACTATTTTTTGGGGGTGAAATGTTGCTGTAAAATATCACGTGTGGTTCTGGATTTGCAGTAGAAATTAGAAACTTCTGTATAAAATCCAGTAGACAGTTTGATGTTGGCACTGAAAAACAAGGGACCACCTTCGTCAGACACCACTTTCATGTCAAAGTCCATTTCCTTTTCAAGGTCCAGTAATATAGAAAATGAGATTTCTGTATCTATTGGCCTGTAAACTAGCTGGAGGGTTGTGATGTCACTGTCATCAACCATACAGTCACCACCCTAAGCCCCCCAACGCAGGCTCGGTTGCGAAAGAGGTGGGCGTGTCTGCTCAGGCCTGTGAGAGCTGACCAATAAGAGCAGACTGGGCTTTTCTTAAAGAGACAGGCGCTCATGTTTTTTTTTTTTTAAAGCTTGTAATCATTTTCAAGTAGACACCTGAAATCAAATTATGAACCACAGAATTGTATTATGGGATGATTAGATTACAGCTAACAGATTGATATAAATCATAAAAGCAAAGATACAAATATCTAAAGATGATTACATGGCTCAGGAGCTTAAAGCAGCAGTTCATTCAAAAAGGAAAATTCAGTCATCATATCTCTTCACCCCCATACTGACAGAAGGTCAGGAAGGCCTTCAACTCAGTGAAATTGAGAAAGTAAATATATTTACAGTTTTTTCACAGCGTCATTTACATTTCTTGTTGTTTGCATTTTTATCAAATGCTGACTTGTATTTCATCGTTGACCGACTTTGTTTGACCCATCAACCATTTCCCTGCAGCCATCAACTGTCAGTTAAGAATTACTTATTTTTCAGAGCAAGTTATAACCAGCCTGTATCTTTCTTGACACTTGGAACAGGTGCATCGGAGGTCAGCAGTGGTGATTATGGACGTTACATCACAGATTCAAGGAACAAAGATGAAGACGGCTTCGACGTTGATGACTCTGACTATGACATCTTCATTGAGGAGGTGAGTTTCTAGACACCACATCAACACATTAACTGAACACACAACAACGATATACTGCCTCTCATTCTTCTTCTTCTTCCTCTTTCTAGTTGAAGCCATTCCCAGGAATCAATCAGGACAACAGGAAGTCTCAGCTTCGTTCACGGTCCGGCCCGCCGTCTGGTCGAAACGTTGTGTACCGCATGAACACCATCGCTCCTCCCAACGCCACCGCCCCTCCAGCCTCTACCACCACCTCGTCCATATTCCAGGACTTCACAGATCTGATTTTCGCAACCATCTCAGAGCGCAGCACCCCGACCACTGCCGCACTCAGCACCACCAGGTGAGATGTACCTGTTTTACTGAAGGAATCCGTTTTAGTTGATGAGATGCAACTGTTGGCTTGTTATGCAGGACGGCGGAAGTGTCTTTTAGCTTGTACTGTATTTACAAGTTCAGTGACACCAGCTCAAGTTAGTTGAGTGGTATAAGAATTGTTTTTTTTCAACTCAACACAATCACGTTTCTTAGCGCCGTCCCTCTCGCTCTTAGACTTCTGGATTGCTGTCTCGCCCACATCTCTGCCTTCACGTCTTAGCCTACAATTTCCCTTTTCCGTGCCCTTTCACATGATTATTTGATTAATATGGAGCATTGAAATGTCAGATCAATTTGAGCCAGCGTTCTGGTTCTGATGTTCAGCGTGTCATTAAGTGCAGCAAATCCAGGGAGTATTAGAACGACTGTGCTGTTGGGTTTAGGAGAACATTTTACTTTTTGCTGTTCGACTCTTTCTGTAAAATACCAGATCAGGAAAACCGTGTTCACTTCCCCTCGGTACTCAGACCTACATCAAGTTATCTTGTCTTCGAGATAAGCTGAAGAGGGTCTGAGTACCGAAACGCTGTTGCCCTGACAATCCTCGAGTGTGCAAAAGCTGTACTGTAACATTTTCTAAGGAAAAGAGCAATTTAAAACACTAGATAACCTGAGGATGGAACTGTGAATACATTACAACAGTGACACGTACATATTGGCTAAATCACGGACTAAACTTCCTCATCTGTCTTCCTCTTCTGCTCCACCTTAGCCCCACTTTGCCTCCCACCACCACCACCCCGACCATGTCCCCCTGGAAAGGCGAGGTGCCTCGCGTGTACGACCTGACCTGCGACGACACCGTGTGCCCCCCTGACAGCTTCTGTCTCAGCGATTACGAAGGCGGAGGCTCCCGCTGCCACTGCAACCTCGGACGGAGAGGGGACACCTGCTCCGAGGGTGAGAGAAGCGCCAGAGCGTCAGTTGAAGCGTGGTGCAGGCATTTTGACTTTTTGTATGCACAAATGAATTTTTCACTCATCGTGTCCGTTGTTTCTTCTTCAGTGGTGGCTGTGAACTTTCCCAGGTTCTATGGCCACTCTCACATGACCTTCGAACCCTTGAAGAACTCTTACCAGACATTTCAGGTCACTCTGGAGTTCAAGGTAAACCACTACGGGGATTTCTTGTTTTCACGCTGATGTCTGACTTTCAAAAAGGTGGAAAGAGCTTTGAAACGGGTTTCTCTGTGCTGCAGGCGGACTCCGAGGACGGCTTGTTGCTCTACTGCGGAGAAAACGAACACGGCCGTGGAGACTTTACCTCTGTGGCTCTGGTGCGAGGCAAGCTGCACTACAGGTGAAGAAAACAGTGACTCACCTATCAGTTCAGATTCTCAGATGTGTGGCTGGTGGATAAAATCAGCTGACAAAACTTTAGAATTGTGTTTGTAGTCGCACACTTGGGTCAAAAGAGACTTGATTGAAAAGGTTTCTGTTTTGGCGGAAGCAAAGGGTTTCATGAATGCTTAAAAGTGATTCTTCGAAAGAGGAAATCAAAGAGAAAAACTGAAAAGCCGCTTTAAGAAACCACTTGAATGGCGATGGAATGACATCACTGCTGGCTGATGTAAACACTCGGTGGATGTATGTTAGATACATATCTATTTTTAATGCCTACACGCCGAGACTGTCTCTCTGTCCGTCCTCTTCCTATGAAGAACACCTGCAGGGAATTTCTTCAAATTTTGAACAAATGTCCACTTGGACTCTGCCAAGATTTTGTTGGTCATAGGTCAAAGGTCAATGTCACTGAGACCTCATGGCGTCCCATTCTCGTGAGCGTGATAACTCGATTTATAACCATTTGAGGAAATTTCTTCAAGGATGAACTAGATGTTGGTGGTCAAAGGTTAAGATCAGTGTCACCTCACAAAACATGTTTTATGCGAGTACATTTTATATCCAAAGGGTCAAAGGTCAAATTTACTGTGACATCATGATGTCTAGCAAAAACTGTTATAGCCAGTATTACCACAGCTCAGCAATTATTTCAAGTTCAATTGGATTTAATGGTGTTGCCACAAACATCAGTGGGACGCCAGAACAAGTAGATACATGGTGTGAAATGTGAAGAGATTCAGTGAGGAATTTAAGGGGGTTCAAAAGGTGCATATCAATTTTACATCAGTTTTTCATATCCAGCATGCAAGTGTGTGACAACTGGATGTGCCACGTGTTGTCCCTCAGGTTTAACTGTGGTACAGGAGCAGCTCAGATAGTCAGCGAGAGTCGTATCGTGGTTGGTCAGTGGCACACGGTCACTGTCTTCAGAGACGGCATGAGTGGCTGGCTACGTATGGACAACGACACGCCCATATCTGGACGCTCACAGGTAACAACACATATGTCTGCTGTACAGGTGATAAGATAGAGGTTTCAAACACAAGACATTGTTGATGATCTCTTTCTCTGTATTTCATAGTTTACTATATTCCCCTTCAGGTATTGTACCAGCCGGAAAGCACTTCTACAATAATAAAGGGTATTCTGCTCACTCTTACAGGGTCAGTACACTAAGATCACTTTTCGTTCCCCGCTGTATGTGGGCGGATCCCCAAGCGCTTACTGGCTGGTCAGGGCAACAGGGGCGAATCGTGGCTTCATCGGCTGCATTCAGAGTCTCACCATCAACAACAAGGCCACAGACATCAGACCCTGGCCTCTGGGCAGAGCTCTGAGCGGAGCTGACATAGGTGAGCAAGCATAAAATACGTGTGTGAGTGCTATTTTTTATTTGGCTGCGGCTGGATTTTTATCCATGTTATCCATAATGCACTGGTTCTGCTTTGGTGTTTGTGCCAAGATAAGCAGTTTAGTAACAGTTTCAGAGTTATAGGAGGAAACTTTTTATGTTGGACTGAACATAAAAAGTTTTTAATAAAGTAAGGAGGGCTGTGTTTTAATTTGGATGACTGTTTTTTTTATTGCCCTGCTAAAGTTAATGCACTTTATTTAAAGGAGACTAAAGGTTTTTCGTTTTTTCCTTATTTATAGAGGTTATTGTGCATGTAAAAGATCTTGAAAGTTAAAAACAGAAGCTCCTCTCTCCCACAGAGAAAACTGCCCCTGAAACGCCACGTCAGTAGTCTGGCCTTTTAAATCTGTGACTTTGTGACATCACACGACGTCACCATGTCACACATCTCTTGCATAATTTGTGCCAAGTGGCTAGTCTGGCATGTAAGAACTGACTTAGCACAGCTGCTCTGTTGTTCTTAGTGGTGCTGGCTCCATTGTGTGCGAGCAATCAGATCAGACCGGGTATTCAGGAGGTGGGCCTTAAAGAGACAGGTGCTAAAACAGTGTTTCAGACAGGAGAGGAAACACAGTGCTGCAGGACTGGACAGTATGAGAAAACTGATGTGTTTTTTTTTAGCACGAAAGCATATAAACCTGTTCTAGGAGTAACCTGAAATGAAATTATGAATCTGAAAATTAACATGATATGCCTCCTTTAAAAAGAAATAATGGCAAACCAGCACAACAGTGTTCATCTGGTGATTAAATACAGACGACAGTTGCAACCATGAAAAAGACATACAGATGTCGTAGTATAAAAAATAAGAAATAAGAAAACGCCCATCACTCTAGATCCTTTTTTGACATGTTCATAAAATTGCCTTTTAATAATTGTATTTTAGCCAATTTGTCGATGAAGCGGGAAGCAGCTACCTTTTGGCAAATTACCCCTCAAAGTAGGATTTTGCTGAACAGGATTTTCTAAAAGCACTAAAAGCCCGAGATATAAGAAAAGGTGAAAATTAGTCTGACTGTTAGGCTGTCTGTCAGTGTATTGACTTTCCTGGCTTACATTGCCTTTTCGAATGTCTCTCTTTTAACCTTGAATGTTTGACAGCTTCTCTTGCATTTTATTTACTAAGTACTTTAATCTCCTGTTGTCAATTTCCCGCTGTGTGCCAGGCGAGTGCAGCGACAACGTGTGCGACCTGGTCAGCTGTGCCAACGGCGGAGGCTGCTTCGCAAACCGCGCCGATGGCTTCATCTGCCTCTGCCCGCTTGGCTTCAGGGGAGCACTTTGTGAAGAGAGTGAGTCACACATTACACTAAAAAAAAAAAAAGCAACACGTGTTTTGTAGCGCTGTAAGAGTTTGACTGCAGGTTCCTTTGTGGTCTCTTCTCACTGGGTGGCTTTCATAGATTGCCACACAGATCTTTAAAGGAAAATGCTGTTAAGTGTGTAGAAAATTGGCTGAGATGGTTCTAATTATTTCTCATATAGAGGCAATTTGACGATTGCAAAAAAACCCCGCTTTCTTCTTCTCTTCCTCCTCTTCCTCCCATTTTCCTTCTTTTTCCTCTTAATGCATTTTCTCAAATCCTCCTTCTTTCCGTTCTCCGACTCTCCAGGTTTCTCACTGTCCTCACCTCTCTTTAATGAAACTGCGTTCTCATATGCCGTCATCCAGTGGCCTCAGACCTCTCAGAGTTATCTGTCCTTTATGGAGTTTGAGCTGACATTTCGGCCGCTGATGCCCGATGGGACCCTGCTGTACAGCGACGATGCCGGCAGCGCAGACTTCCTGGCTATCAGCCTGGTGGACGGATATGTAGAGTTCAGATTTGACTGTGGCTCTGGAGGAGCTACAATAAGGTACTAAAGAGATGCACTCTCATCGGCTTCTCTGTCAGTTTACTATATGGCCTGTATTGACTGTGATAATCTGCGCTACAGGAGTGAAGAGCAGATCAGTCTGGACGCGTGGCATGAGCTGAGGGTGTCCCGCACGGCCAAGAGTGGGATCCTGCAGGTGGACAGCCAGAGGCCGATAGAAGGAATCGCTGAGGTAATTTGCTTAACGCTGCATTATGTGGTTTTGTGGCCACAAGGGGGCAGAAAAACCTCACGACAAACTCACCAACTGAACCTTTGCAAATGATTTAAACATTCAGCAGGAGGAAGAAAGCACTTTAGCCTCATAGATTTGTCCTCTAACACTTAAATGCTTCGATCACTCTTGTTACTTTTATTCATGTGCTTTGATGCCAAGTCAAAACATTTCTACATGATGTTGATTTATGAAGACAGGTCTATTGCCTAATTGACTAATGTCTTATTATATTTTTTGCATTTATTTTTACTCTTCAGGGAGCTTTCACTCAGATCAACTGCAGCTCACCTCTGTATATCGGTGGAGTGCCGGAATATGATAAAACCAAGAAGACGGCAGGAGTGATAAAGCCCTTCACTGGAATTGTTCAGAAGGTATTTCCATCCCAACACACGGAAACCTTACACCTGTATTTAAACGTTAACAGACAGTTTTTTGATCTGTTAATACTTGAACTCATTTGAAATCCTTTCAAAAAGCAGGATGCACTCATCATCTTCAGAGTTGTCAGCTGTCTGCTTGAATCTTCACGCCTCCTCTTGTCTCCTCTTCCTCCTGGTCTCTGTCTTTTTCTTATATTTTCACCTCCTCAGCTGATACTCAATGACCGCACCATGCCAATAACATCCGGCTCCGCCAGTGGAGTCAATGTGGCGAATTCAGCACACCCGTGTGTGGAAAGTCCCTGTGCCAATGGAGGGACCTGCAGGCCGAAGTGGGATAGTTATGAGTGTGACTGCCCCCTAGGGTACGATGGGAGGCACTGCCAGAAAGGTCAGCAACAAATGAATTTCTGTTTCTGTTACAGAACTGATTATATTTGGCACAGTCACAAAATATGTTCCGGGTCTTTTTTGCAAGTGGGACACTGTTGTTGTAAAGCATGAGGTCATCTATTAACATAGGCTAAGGTCCTGTTCACATTTGGCTTCAACATGCGCCCTGAGTGGTCAGATCACAACACTACTAACCATTGAACTGGTAATGGCAACATCCCAGACTCCTTTAAAAATAGTGGGATTTTAAGAGTTGTTGCATCATGAGGAGAAACTTAACACACTTTGTGAAACAACTACGGCAAATTTTAAATCATTGGTGCCTTCTTGTAAATTCGGCAATAAAAACAAAACATTAAGATATTTATGTCCTTGTTAAAAGTGTCGGTTTGTCTGTTTGTGCGTTTCCGTGTTTTAAGTGCCTCTTATCTCCAACACTGGTTTAACTGATACCACCATTTATGCCAAATTATTTAAGCAATATAACATTTTGATGGTAACTATGTCAAATTTGACAACTAAAGTAATGAGTAACTAATCCTGGCTACTTTTTTGTCATCTGTGAAGAAAGTCACCAGGCTCCCTTTAAAAAGGGCTAAATTCAAAAACTTGCTGTGTTGGGAGAAACTATGTGAATGTAGTGAAACGCTGTATACAACACATTTTTAACTGTTCGGGCTTGCTAATTTTATAACACATGAAGATATTTCTTTTTTTGTGTAAAAAGCGTTGTATGTGTTTGTTCTCGCGATGTAGTGCAGAATTGATATCAGATCAGAAGAGGTCAGTCAAGAAAGATTTTGAGGCAAATTTACTGCCAGACGTGAATGCACGCTTGTGATCGGATCACTCAGAACGGACTGTAAAAACAAATGTGAACAGCCTACTGGAGCCATTTCACAGTTGCATTATGCAGTCGCAGTCACATTATGATCATCAGACATTAAAACATGTAGATGAAAGATACGATCTTTTAGCATCCAGAAATGTTTTGTTTTTTAAAATAATAAGACTAAAAAATATGAAAAATTCAAGGTGGCAGTCAACAAAATGTTTTTCATTTTTTGTTTAATATATGGCTTTAACTGTGCAGCACAATATTTTCTCTTCTCAGGGATTAAATGTGTTTTGTTTTTTATCTGCTATCATGTAATGCCATGTAACATTATATATTGGACAACATAATCCTTTAAGCCTATCTATGCCTTCTCTTGTTTTTAACGCTTTCACTGAGCAGAGTGTGGGAATTACTGCTTGAACAGTAAGTTTTCTTCTCGCACCTGAAAATAGTTTTAACACAACATCACTTTTTTAAAACACGAACTACTTCTCTCCCTCATACAGTATATTATATTTCCCCTCTGAGAGTCAGTCTACTCTTCTTGATTAGTCAGAGTCAGGAGATACATGCTGATGCTGCCACCTAGTGATGATAAGACGTAAACACAATGTTTTCTCTGCCCGCCCAGCTGTGACTGAAGCCATAGAGATCCCGCAGTTCATTGGCCGGAGTTACCTGACGTATGACAACAGAGACATCCTGAAAAGGTCGGTGCTAGAAAAGTATATTTTGTCTTCATCACATGATATGTTTGGTTGCAATTCCTCCTTTAGACGTGTTGTTTAGTCCTTGTTTCAGTCGCTCTTGTAACACATGTGTAAACTTATTGTTGTTCTCAGGGTGTCCGGGTCCAGGACCAGTCTCTTCATGCGCTTCAAGAGCACAGCCAAGGACGGCCTGTTGCTATGGCGAGGAGACAGTCCAATGAGACCCAACAGTGACTTCCTGTCTATGGGGCTTCAGGACGGTGCACTAATCTTCAGGTATCGGTTTAAAAACATGTCGTGTAAACTCATCTAGTCATTCTTGCTAGAATATCTGAGATATAAAGACACATTTCTTGTGAAAGGGAGAAAAAGAGAAAAGGGCAGATTTAGAAAGTGAAGACAGTAGTAACGTAAGAAGGGGATGAAGATGATGCAGAGGGATGCTGATCCTATAAAAGGTGCAGGGAAAGCTGAGCAGCCAGTAGAACTAAAAAAAGATCTGAAGTCTCGAGCGTGACCTGGAAAAGAAGCAGGATTTATCTGTGGAGCACTTTATAAATGTGAACCCACTGAACCCTTTGTCGCTGGCTGAACTCGCTGCGTATCTTCCCATGTTGTCTCTAGTTATAACCTGGGCAGCGGTCCGGCCAACATTGCTGTCAACGGGACCTTTACTGATGGGAAGTGGCACCGAGTCAAAGCTGTGAGGTGAGCTCTACAAATTATCTTTATTATATATATATATATTTAAAAAATCCTGTGAAATAGAAAAATCCACTGTGGTTATCACAGCTCACCACACACACAACCGTTAGACACACATCCCAGGTTTCTGTAACAACTTGTCAGATGTAATGTGACGATATATGCTAACTAGAAACCAAACTCTGCACGGTGTTATGTCTCGTTAAAGTATGTATTGCAGTAAACATGCATGCTCAGACACTTTTTGCCACCTGGCAGTCAATGTTTGCACAAGCGCTTCACACCACTCAGAACAGTGACGCCAAGCAAAGGAGCAAAAAACGCAACTTACAACTCAACAAAGACCGAGCTAATGGCTAACTGACGAGGGGATGAGGTGCAGGTGGATTGAGGCGGAGAAACACAGGTGAGAGTAATGAGTGGAGTGAACAAAAGAGCAGGGAAGGAGACAAGGCAGGGCTGATGAGGCTGATGAGGCTGATGAGGCTGATGAGGCTGATGCAAGACCAATGCGGGATGGAGCAAAGGAGCGCAAGAACACAGGAGGGAAAACCGAGCAAAAGAAAATCACAAAAACACAAGACGAAAAAAAAAAGGAGCCCGAAGACTCTAACGACTGGAAAAACCTCTGTTGAAATGAGCTGAACAGACTCATGATCAAAACTAGAAAGTTAACAATGTGACCAATAGAGCAAAACATCAAGCCGGTGCAACAACACAAGACACATAACTTAGCAAGCCAGCTAATATCATATTAACAGCGTCTGTCATGTAGCCTCTTGCTCGGTCAGTGCCTCTTTTTCCTCTTCTTAGCCTCCGTCAGCGCTCTGGTCTGCAGTTCTGGTGCACATTCTGGCCCCAGACATGAAAACCACCTCCACCTGGCAGATCAAGTCTACTGTGATGAACAGGAAACTGTGTAAATCACAGAAGATTGAGGGCAGGGCAGCTGGAGGACATCAGAAGGAAAACCAGAGGAATTTCTGTTTTTGCATGAAATTAGATCCAGTTTCACCAAAAATCAGTGATAGCCGGTGCCGTCTGTGATGTAACCTGCTCACCGACGGACGTTACGTAATGCAGAGATGAGCAAAAATGGGGGATGGAGTGGTTGAGATGGAGACACCGGTCAACCCATTACAGTGAAAATGATTCTGAATGTGTTGTTTTAAGGTAAAATTAGTTTCACAATGTCGCTTTAAAGCTTCATCTCTTCATCCACCTGGGAGCAGAAGAACAAGCTGTGAACACAACACTGGCAGGTGTGACGCAGATCGGATGAAAGGTTCTGGAGATATCTGAAGAAGAGACAGACAGATTTGTTTGATAGTTGGAAAACCTTTGAACAGTTTACTCGTGAGTTTAAACACGATCACTCATCTCCTCAGGGACGGACAGTCTGGGAAGCTGACGGTGGATGACTATGGCGCAAAAACAGGCAGGTCACCTGGAAAGATGAGGCAACTCAACATCAATGGACCGTTATACGTTGGTAGGTGGAGTCACATTTCCTGAATGTGCTGCGTATGTACTGTAGATCAAACAGTAATGTTCTATATTCTCTCCTCTCTCATGTCTGCGTCTCTGTCTTCTCCCCTCCTGAAGGCGGCATGAAAGAAATCGCCCTTCACACGAACAGACAATACATCGGCGGCTTGGTGGGCTGCGTGTCCCACTTCACGCTCTCCACTGATTACCACTTAGCGCTGGTGGAGGACGCCGCTGACGGCAAGAACATCAACACCTGCACCAACTAGAAGACGGCGTCAGAACAGCGTCATTTTTTTTTGTCACCTGGAGCGAAACGCCTCTGCCGACTGATTCGTCATCCCGAAACTGACTTATCAGAGTGAAAAGACTGAAAACAATTAAAAAATTTTGTTCTACCAATTCAAAGCGGTTAAAAACTCTCTGAAAAACAGTTTGGACACATGGAAACAGTAACAAAACAAAAAAGAAAAGAAAAGAAGCAACCAGAGGATTTTACAAAGAGCAAGTACTCTGTGAGAGGAGAGGAAAAACTTAGCATTGTGGGTAATGAGGGTCTCTGAAATACCTTTTGAAGGACGTTTTTTTTCACGGGACGATTCCAATTGTATCTTTATTTTTTCTACTGTAAATCCTCCTTATTCGAGTGACCCAAAGGAATCAAGAGTCATCAAGTTTTTCATGAACCTGACCTAGAGCAGCTAGCACAGATAAACTTCTTCGTAGAGGATTTTGGTCTTAGAGGACGTCTGTTGTTTTTGTCGTTGTGGCATTTGTATTCTTGCTCGTGATGTTATTATCATTATCAGTCAGTAGACTACTTTTTTTTTTTAAAAGTCTGATTGATGTCTTTTTTTTTTTTAAATGGTTTTTAGTTTTGAAGGGTGAAGATGTCAGCCGCACACATCATCTTTGTTTCTCTGTACCGTCTTTTTTAGTTTACGCGCTCGTTTATTTTGAACCCTCAGATATTAGTCACACGGTGAAGCAGCTGAAATCATTTGACACGATCCGCAGTACTGTGGACTGCAGCCTTCAAGTTGAGAACAGATCATTTCTTTCACTGAAGCATTTGCAGTGCGAGCTGTCAGTGTAGCGCTTTCCCATGCCTAAGCTTTACTTTATAAAAGGGACATTCTGCGAATGTTCCGTCTATTCGTTCTCTTGTTTTTGAGTGATTAAGGGTTGAAGTAAATATTGTTGCCCGCCTCAAAAATGTACAAATAAGATCTACACCCTGATGTAAAAGCTTGAGCTCAGAACAAATCAAGTAATACATTGACAGTTATTACACATTTATTTGAGAAGAATAAAAGAAAGTCCTGAGGCATTTTCAACAAATGTATCAGGTCCCCAAAGCTTTTCAGATCAGGTGCATCCAATGAAATCCACCGTGTGACTGTGGAATGTGAATGAACATGAGTGACATATTCCACATCCGAGTGAGAAGATGGGTTTGACTGCCCACTCTACAAAATGTTTATGCATCTTATGTTTGTTAAATATTTGGTCAGCCGTAGACAGTAGGAACATGTCGATGTAGCATCTAAGATGGCAGCTTTAAAACTTTAAAGGAGCAATTCGTGAAGACGGATGATCCAAAGATCCGCAAAGGAGGACTACTTTTGGGTGGAACAGAACAAGCACGCAGGAACCTGTGCACGTCCCAAAACATACGACTGCTCGAGCCTTAATATCCTCTTTGATATCTCAATAACCAAGTCACGGTCCTGAGGAAGTGTATATAGGTGTCACAGCTGGTTGTAGGTGAGTTTGGAAATGTACCTCTACAGGCTTGCAGTCACATGCCATCGCAAGACAATGAAATAGAAATGCATTGAATAAAATTAAAGTTGATTTGCAACAATCTGCCATCATATTTTTTTTTTTTTAATTAGCATTGAAAGAATGTTTGTTGTATGTTGAATTGGTACACTGTGAAAAACGAGCTTGCCAATACACGCTAAACAACTAGCCTGCTAATTAAATGATTGTATGTTTTATTTGAGGAGCTCCGTCTCATTAATCACTGTTCATTGTGCTCAATGTTGTCATAGAACCAACAGATATATTTATTATAGTAACATTTTACTACAAGAACCTATATATATGGAGGATAAAAAGTGCCAAAATAGAACTAAATAGATATCTAAATAAATGGCTCAATAAATTGGTCATTTATGCGATTAAATGCATGTATTTATGTATTACCTTGCAAAATGCAGAGGACACAGAATATAGAATTATTATTATTAAAATATTTAATAATTATATTAAAACTAAAAAATCAATTTATGTCCCATTTTATGAATTAAGTTCTGCCTGCATTTACTCCTTTATATAATTTTTGGTCCATTTAATGGCTTTTTTTTATTGAGTCATTAATTTCTTATTTTATTTTACATTTTGGCATGTTGTGTCCTCCATTAAATTCATTTAAAAACATATCTGCAACAAAGAAGCTGTTTCTGCCTCATACAGTCACAGAGGAGACGCAGCACGCTCTGAGGGTTGTTTTATATCTAAAGAGACAGATGGACGTTAAATAACAGCGAAACAAATCAAATCAAACATCTGTCCTAACACCAAAGATCTTTGCACGGAAGAAGAACGTGACATTTTACAACAGAGGTCAACAAAAGCCAAGACAGTGGACTACTGAATAGTTCTGCTACGATCAAACGATAGTAACAGTAGAAAAACAAATCTGCATATCCAGTTCACAGCTGAGGAATCCCTGGTGGCAGCCACGACAAAACCAAGAGCGATAAACATCAGTACAGTGACGCACAGCTGTGATACAGAGAGGATTTGAGTGTGCACAAAAACAAGAGACAAAGTGACTTTCACACCTTCAGACTTTGATCGACCCTCATCAGTTTAGGGGTCACCGTCCTCTGCTGTCATTATGGATTGAGGAGCTGTTGTGCAACACTTCAGTATTTATTCTGGATCCCGATGCACAAACCCGCCAGTACACAATGTTCAAGGTAGAAGAATGCTCTGCGCACAAAGGGACTTATTGAACTCCTGCATTTTTTCTTTTTTTTTCTTTTTTTTACAATTATTGTATTTTTAAACCCTGTCAGGACTGACAAGGTTTGGCCTATCCGGAGGTCTTTTCAATCACAAGCAAGGCTACAAGATTTGACATCATATTTCAGGAACACTGCGGCCGTGTTGTGACATCTGTGTGACTGTGACGTCTTTCTATTGTGCTTTGAAAATAGAGTCGTTCGGTGCATTATTTTTTTTTGTTATATAACCATTTATAAAACCGGTAATGAAGTATTTTTACCACGACATGCTGGATTTATCGCTTTCCTCTGTGTTCCCTCTTGACTTCAAGGTTAGGACAGTATAAAACATTTATGTTGGAAATATTTTTAATTTATGTGAAGAAAACAGTAAATTCATGCAGCAGGTGAAACTGAAAATAACACATTACCACCTTATTTTCATTTGAATTACATTTTTACACATTAAAGTGTGTTTACAGGTCACTGGAGACACTAATGAATATGTGAAACGTGAAAGTATGGATGTAATCTGATAAATTGCCTCCAATGATGTCACTCAAGTTGCATTTTGGGTAATGTAGGCACCATGTTTTGAAAAATAGTCCACTGTTCTTGCACTGCGCTGACATATCGCCTTTTTTATTCCGCATTCTCTTCCTCCTTAAATGATGTAGTTAGTTTATTTATCGTTCCTGAACAGGACAGAGTAGTTTTGGTCGTAATAAACTTTTCTTTTTAAAACCAGACATTATATATTATTACTAACTTCGTGCAAAATCTGATGCTAGATGAGTATGTACACACATAGTTGATGTATTTGAAAAGTTGAGCGTAAGAACATGTTTTCGTGGTTTATCAAAAAAAATGTCCTCTGACATTTTCACGTTTTAATTGAGGGGACGAATGCACATGTTCTTTTTTCTACGGAGGAGCGCTGTCATCGCAACCTGCAAACTCTTTGTTCATGTTTCCATCAACACTGACCCACTTTTCTTAATGTGCCACGTCTTGCAGAAAACAACACATTTCACATTTTCATTAAATGTATTTAACTTTCTGTTCGAGTTCAGTGGTTTCTCATGGAATTTAGGAAAGATGATGGCAGCAAACAGATTTCCGGAACGTAGAAGAGCACGACTGTTGCTTTTGGCAAAGGGGAAAACAATTAAATGATCAAAGAGATGGAGGCGGATATGGACATTTTTTGAGCACAAATAGCAAACAAAAAATGCACTTTTCTATCTGGATTATGCACAAATATGTGTGCAAATATCTGCATTTATATGTAAAGAATTGGGTCCTTAAATCTACGTGTGCACCAGATGTATTTTGGTCATCTATCCAGACTCATTTGAGTTCATATCTTGCGCTGTTCAGCTGTGGTTTCGTATATTGAAGGACATTGTCTTGCTTCAATTCAGCACACAGCCCCATTATATTACTGTAATGTAACCATGGCTTTGTGTGTGATGTAAGCTGACGGCTCACACGTAACCTACATCTTGTTTTGTTTTTTTCTCTCCTGTATGCAGCTGGAATGATATCACCGCGTCTTATCACCGCCTCTCGTCCACGCTGCCAGAGATCTGATGACACATTTTAATTGAGGGTGGCCGACTGTGACTCAGTGGAAATTCATATTGAATTTGATTCGATTGTTCTCCTGCGGTGCAATTCAGGAGTCGCTACACGCACACACACCGACACAAAAAAAACTGACCGAGCCCTCATCCCTCTCTCCCCTTCTGAGCTCAGCGTTACAAGCGTGTCACTCCAGGACAACACTTCTGCGCCTGAAACTAGTTACATCAAACTCCAAAGCCGGACTAATATGCTTGAGATTCAAGGTGTTTCATTTAGATGAAACCATTTAATAATATGGAGGTCATCCATATTCATATTTCATCCGCACACCTGCCGTATTAAAATTCACTCGCGATAACAGCCCGGTGTGATAACTAATGGCTTTCAGTTGGGTTTTTATCTAATCATGCTGTACGTTTCCTTTTTATTAATGCTGTTATCAGAGCAGTTACCTAACCTGTACCCTCACCCTAATCCATTTTCTCACTCAGAACATTAATATTGATTTGAATACCATAACAAATCATATTACATACACCAGGGTCGCCACAACCTCACCCTGCTCTAGTTAGAGCTAATAGCGCATTATGTTTTTAGACTCTCTGCTGTAATTTAGCTTCAACCCCAACGCCACATCTTTAAATGAAATCACCGGCTCGTTTCAGGACAAAGGCTTTTGGTGCAAACATTAATTTAATCAAAAGAAAGCAGAACAAACTTTAGGGACAACATCAGAGATGACAGACTCCATTTGTATTCAGGGTTTGCTGTTGCTGTGGAGAACTGGACTGGAAATAGAAACACATTTCACATTCATTAGACACATTAAACTAACATGAAAATGGATTTGAGCCCTCGACCGGCTCTTATTTTTTAGCACTGAGTTGTTCTGCCAACTTGGAGAGCCCTGAAGCTTTGATTAGAGGAGATGGATCGTCTTTGTGCACAATTCTGTTCTTTTAAGAAGCGAGACACTGGTGGACTCCCCCGTTCCCTCATGTTAGAAGAAACGTCGCAAAAGTACCACCGGCCAATTTGGTGAAGTGTCCTCTGGGGTGTAAATGTATCACAACCTGCTGCGAGCTGGTTCCTTTTTTTATGAAACAAGAGGATGTTCTGTTGAACCAGTATCCCTCCGTTCCCCCGACCATGAGGAGATGGATTTGTGAGATCATGTGATCTTGTGATTAATTTCGACCATTTAGCCATTCGGATCAATCAGCCGACCACTCAGGTTGTGGTTTAAGTGTGAAAAGCCAGGAGAGCAAAAAACACAATGGATGCTCCTCGAGAGGTTAGCATAGCTGCTTAGCATCCGTCATACCAGAAACCTTATTTTATTGAAAGAAAAGTAGTTGTCCATGAAAAACACATTTTCCCGTCGTCTGTCGACGGGCTTCAGGAGGTTTATGCTACTGATCCGATTGGTTGAAGCCCATGACAGATAGTTACAGACAGATTTTCAACTTCGTCTTTTCTGTTTCTGGAGGAGGGAAGGACAATATTTAGTCTGGCCGAACAGCTGTTTATGTTTCACCTCACTTATAAAAAGTATTTATTAGGTGAAGGTTGGATGCAAAGATCATCCGAGAGCATCTTTTTTCTTTAATTTTATCTCAAATTAGTTACCTGCTCTGTGTCTCACGGCCAAGAAACTTTTCAAAATTGTACTGATATCACAAGTTTTTTGTAAAATAAACTTTAACGTTAACTTGCAAGATATGGGCTGATACAGAAGACACAACACTCCATTGGAAAACCATTGTACTGTGATGGTGCATGAAATAAAGGAGTTAGCGTGTCACCCATCAGAGATTCAGTCGTCAGCTGAAGCAAAACATGACCACACAGCGAAGAATAAAGACAGAGGAAGAGAAAAGAATCTCAGATTCTTCTATGACGTACGTAAGCCATTTTTAAAAAAAAAATCATATATCCTGTGATAAATGATGTAAGAGTACAGTCCGTCTTCCTGGAGAAATGTAAATTTAAGCAGGTGAGAGCCGGAGACACGTCACTGCGCGGCGCCTGGCTCTGCTCGGATTGAAAAAGCTTCTTCGTCTTAGTGTCATGTTCACACCGCTTGTTCTTTTACATGTAAGATAAATAATACATTCATTCTACAGACACGAGAGAGGAGGCGTAAAACGCTGGACTTGGAGACAGACCTTCTCTTACCCCTGTTCCGTGAAAATTAATCATTATTTTTCCAAAACGTGACACTTTAAATGTTCTCGGAAAGAGATTATTTGATGTTTTTATTCTTGTTGTGTGACTCAACAAATCCCTTTTTTGGAAACAAAAGATTAAACAAGGCAGAGACATAATCAACTCTTGTTAGGACCCACTCAGAAATACTTGTAAAGGAGGCACTAATCCTTTAAGCGCAAAGATTACAAATGTGTATGAACTTAGAAAAAGGGGATTTTTTTGCCCTAAAAACCTTTTTCTGATGTGAACTAAATCAGAGGCTCGGGAGAGGCGCTGAAATAAGATTTGGAGTGCTGTTACTCGTGCTTTGAATGTGAATGAACGGGGCTCAGCAGAGCAGACTGACTCATGCCATGTTGTCATAAATCAATCCTCCGCTCGCAGGACGATTTATACTCAAAGATTGAGGCTCTGACATGGCTGATGTACGCCCTCTACTACACAAAAGAAAAAAAAAAGCATAAAGATACAGCATAATGTGGAGTTCAAAAGACTATATTATTCTGACAACAACCAGAATATTTCATTGTCGTGACATAAATCACTTCACAGCTTCTGCTTATGTCCTCCCGCCTGTTTCTGACGCCGGCAGCTTTCTCTGATGTTAAAGAGAATGTGAAGAAACGGTGTCCGATGCTGGGACACGTACTTTCTCCCCTTTTTCAGTTGTCATGTCGTCATCGTCTGTTCCCCTGTCCTGCATCTTACTGTTTGTGTCTCATCAGTAGCCTAGCTTTTGTTCCCTGTGCTTTTCTAGTTTGTTTTCAGTTCAGTTATTGTATTTCTCCTCAGTTTTTATCGGATTTGCCCGAGCCTTGCCTTTTCTGTTTTTGCTGCCTGCCACAGCATTTGTTCTTTGGATTTCAGCTCTATTTTCTTAAAGCTCGCTTTTTGTTTGTTTAACCTGAGTTGGTGTCTCGCACTTTGTGAAAATCCTGACAACAGCTGACAAGTGAAAGAGGGAAACACTCACTAATTACACAGGGAATAATAAACCAATGAAACACAAGTGAACAAAGACAACAGGCAGTAAAAACACATAGACAGGAAGCTTAAAACAAAAGATGACACACGAGGAAATTCTTTTCACATAAAAACAGGAAGCACCTAAACTAAAACACAGGACCACGACACTCATTTCCCGTCATTTTTATTACATTGAAAACATTTCAGAACACTCCAAACTTTTGCCAAAGACCAGTTTCTCCTTTCATCTTTCAGATGTTTACAACAGTAATGTAATCCCCCAAAGAGGAGAGGAAATAACAAACCAGATCTGCTAATCGAATGAAGCACAGCTATCGACAGCATGGCTTTTATTTTTCTGGGCCACAGTAGCTGAGCAGAGCACCGTCTTCTGGGTTAATGTGAGGTCCACCACTCTGACCAGCGGTAGGTATGACAGGGTGACGAATCAAAAGTAAATTTAAAAAGAGGAACGTCTGTGATGATGTTTCTATCTTCTGCTTCTCAGAGAAGCCAGCTCTCTCTCAGTCCTACCACAGGTGCAGCCCCTGCCTGTCCTCAGGATGTGTTTACTGACGTTACAGGTGCCGACCTGTACATCATGTGAAAATGAAATATTTCCTGCCTGTCTGTCGCGGCTGTTGGACTGATGCCGTGTATCAAAAATGAGCCTGTCTTGTTTGATTTCGTAGCTGTAGATATTATCAACACTGGACTTATGGCCACCATAGACATAAATTATAAAAGAACCCGGGTTGATAATGCGTCATGCGGTCTTGTCCATAGCTTTTATGGTGTGTGTTCTGTCTTATTTAATATGTAACAAAAGACGAGGACGTCTGCGGAGGAAGGAACTGGGGCATCTTTTCAGACAGACAGCGCTGCCGTTGAAAGCATTTCGACAAAGTACATTAAAAGTTTCTTAGCGTAGGATAAAGTATAGAGTGATTGGGTTAGCCTGTATGATATTTAATGCTTAACTACTGTATAATAATATTGCATTACAATGGGCAGGATGCACTCAATCCCTGCAACAGCATGTGCTTTGGTTTGCAGTAAATACTTTTCATTGCTCTCATTCTCTTTACACAGTCTGTGTATGTGTGTTGTGTGGTAATGTATGTATCTCTGATGATCAAGTTAATCTGTCACTTATTATAATAAAATAAAAAAACACATCAAATTAATGAAAGTCCTGAAAGGGAAGATAAGAGAGAGGAGATGGTGAGTCCCACTGTGTTGGTGTGTTATCGACTGAAATTCATTCCACTTATCGAAGAGCATGTTATGACCTGTTTTTTCCACATGGTTTGATCTATAACCTAGATTCCCAGTATGCTGGTTAACAGAAAGCCAGGCAGACAGTAAAGAGGCTTAACACATGCATTACATGTGAGCGCTGTACCATATCCATCGTTTCCTGTCGGACGCCAACCTGCACGCCGCTGCAGCGACTGACATCCACCCGAAACAGGAGGAGCGCAGGGACAAAGATGTGTGTCTGGTTAAATACCACTGACGTATCCCTAATGGATGCTCATCCTACCAACATGTTTAAAGCAGCATTAAGTAGTAATTGGCATTTTGTGCGATTTGGCGCCCTCCCACAGGTTGTGAGCGCAACACCACTGTCATCAATACATTTCCCAGGTCTCTAACATTTGTCAGATGTAACGTAGGTGCTGTTGAAAACATGTATGTGGAAGTGAACATGTACGTTACGCTGCCTCAACCCAACCAGTCATATTACAATCCATTCATTTGTGACCAATAAAAAAGTGATTAATACACGTAGATTAAGACAGATTGCTCCTTAGAAGTTAGAGTGAACTGATGAATGCCATCATCATTTGTACGTATTTGCGATAAGTCACAATCTACTTATTACCTCTATTAAAGGTTATTTTCTTAAGTCTATTTGTTTATTTGTGTAACGCATGACTTGAATTGAAATAAGGTGGGGAGTTGAGGTATGGGTTGAGGAGCATGTGATCAGGTTTTGTGCTATTCTTCCATGAAATACTGCACTTACATGGTTAAAGAAAAAAATACCCTCTGGTACGTTCATCCCACAGTTTATTTCTCAGCTTTCAGATGATCAAGGTCTGTAATACCCACTTCTCCAACAGGATCCAAAAAGTGAGTCAGTCGTCATTCCTGATGAGCTCTGCTCAGTAGCTAAACTTATGTAGTGGAGTATTGATCTCCAGCTGACTCATGTGCCCGAGGACGCTGCCCTGGTCACATTGCCTCAACCACTCAATAATAATTAGTCTCTTTCCACCTGTATGTTTCTATGGGAGGGGGGACCCGAGTCAATGATGTAAGCACCAGTGCCACGAGCTGGAGCTGGAGCTGGAGCTGGATCTGGAGCTGGCCACCAACAGTAATTGACTCATTGACATGTGGAATACTGACCTCCAATGTGCAGGTCATGCTCTGTGAAATCTCACACCCCTGATGTGTTTTTCCATCAAGACAAGGTCATTTGACCAGATGGTGTGGAGTGCGGCTGCACATAGTTTGAATGAAGATCACGGAAGAGAAATGATTCTGTTGTTTTCTTTACTCAGTGCTCGGAGACCTGAGAGATTCTAAACAAACCTCATCAATGAATGTTAATTGTAGAGTGCATTTTTACGTTATGCAATATTTACTCAATTATGTACAGTACATTCTCATGTGTATGAAAATGTTTTGCTAGTAAAATCTGACCCAGACATTATAGTCAACATTCTAAATTCTAATTTTATCTTTAAAGTTGGATTTGAAGTGTTTTTCTGCGGCTACCTGCTTACATCTGTGAGCGCTGTCATCTCTTACAGTGCAGAACAGCTGTACGAGGAGGATGACTTAGCGCTTTCATCTTTCACTAATCCGTCTCTAACTCAAGCTTCTTGCACAGGCTGTATTAACATGACAAGTAGCCCTGTAGTCACAGTCAGTTTGGAGCGAATCAACATCTGATTTGACCTAATTTCCGTCATTAAAACTCCACCAGCCTTGGTGAAATGTGCATTTTTTTTTCTCCTTTAGTAGAAGTTGATTCCTTTACAAGCTTACAGCATTTCACAATAAACAGTATAATCTCTGGATCAAAAAATGAGAATTATACACCAAACAAATGCAGCGATAGATGCCATGTTTAATATTCCCCCCACTGTGCAGACATGTGAACAAAAACACAACGGCTGTGATTAGATCCTCAAGGCCGGAAGGACCTTACAACAGTAATCCCTGAAAACATCTGCCCATTTGTGCTATGCGATATGGTGCAAAATTACATAAACACACACACACACACACACGAACACACACATACACACACACACACACTTGTAGATCATCATATAAATTCTTATTCCAGGCAGATCAAACAGTTGATCCACATGCATGCACAGTGTGCAGATTAAGGCTATCCCTTGCTGTAGGGGCTTAGTTGTCATCTCTGTCTAAGCCCTGCATTCTTCACCTCCCTCTTTTCCCTTCATCTCCTTTCACAAACATGTCCAGCACCATAAAAAGCAATGACCACCACATGTGGCTGGCTTCTGACCCGCATCCTGCCAAAAGTCATGAGCGAATCTTTCAGAGTACGAACAAGCTTTATTTTGTCCCCACTTGCTCTCCAAACACAGATCCGGACTGATACATGACCACTATTAATCAAAGTATACTTACTGTAGACGGTATGCACACTATCACAGGTGTACACTGTGCATCATAACCAAGTATCGTCTATAATGTCTATATCGACAGATTACTTATTTTCTATTATTGGTGCTAATATGCATGCGTTGTCATTATGTCCCAGCATTGCAACAATACCAGGCTCCCTGTCCGAACCGCTAACTGCACTGCTAACTCTAGCTGCTGTTAGCTCAGTTAATAGTGCAGCTAGCGGTTGGGACTGGCAGCCCATCGACTGGGGGCATGTAGGATTTTTGGACTGGTACGGGCCCGGACCAGCTGGTTAGCATGCTAGCTTCTGTAGATACCTCTGCAACGTGAAACATAGAGATCATAATATTAAAAAAAATGCTATTTCTTCAAGGTCTGATGATAAGTGGCTTGTTTTGAGCGTGAATTACATATTACACCTTGAACTCTTTGAGTGTTTCGTACCAAAGGGAACGAACGTTATTGTTATTCTGGATCTAGCCGCTATCTACAGCTGAAGGGAAGCTATATGAAAAGCTGGAGTGTCTTATTCTGGATCATGATGTGCGCCGTGTGAGTCAGAGCTCTGTTGAATCAGCTGTATAAGTTGGGAAAGGGAAGACCAATTAGTTTCCTTGGCTCCACGAGTGATCTTAAATCGTCTGTGCGTGTTGTCCTTGTGCAACATGCATGAGTGCCCGCATGCCTGCGAGACGTTTCACAGGCATTGTCTGCAGTAATAAGATGCAAGGCTGGCAGGAATCAATAGACATGAAAGGTGACCTGTGCATCGTTGTGTGCACGCCGTAGTCGACAAAGTCAGATAAGATAAAAAGGCTTTTAATACTGGGAGTGTTAGTGAACATCATGTCCGTTATGTAAGAATCTAGTAGTTAAAGCTCAGGGCTGGGCCATATTATATGAAGGGCAGGGGTGGGAGAGAGGGAGAGGCGAGGAAGGCAGACTGTTTGAAGAGAGAGAGAGAGAGAGAGAATGACAAGAGGGGCAGGGTTGAGAGAGCAGCACAGAGCAACATGGGGCAGTGAGGGAGGGACACATGGGGAGAGAGAGAGAGAGAGAGAGAGAGAGAGAGAGAGAGAGAGAGAGAGAGAGAGATGAGAGGTTTGGTGTCTCTAGTTGGCAAGATAATCTGAGACAGGCCACTGATTCAGAGCTTCGTGCACAGCTGGTGTGATGGGTGAAGAGGCTGCAGGCGAACACTGAGTGGACGGACAATGACAATGTGCAACGAGTGAGGGATTTAATACACTGGGGAATATCCACAACTTGATAGTACCAAACAAGAAAAGATTGGAGATTGCAGGAGGAAGACTGAAGTTTGTGAAGTGCACACCAGAGAGGAATTTACAGGAAGGATGTTGCCTCCAAAGATAATCTGGAGATAACCAGTATGTGAACGGCTGTGGACGTCTTCTAGCGTCTTACACTGCTGGACAGAGAAGGAAAAGAGGAACAGAATTGTTAAAATTGTTAGAAACTACATTTTATTGCAGATATCTTCTGAATAACGTTCAAAACTCTGTAACATTTTTTTTATGGATCACCCTTTTCGTTCTTGCAGCTTTTTCTCCAGAAGTAGACATTTGTACTTGGTTGGTTTGGTGGGGAGGACCTTTTTCCATGATGGGAGGAAGGATTACCCTTAAAGACAATCACTAAAGTGAACTTTGAATGATTACCATCTAAAGAACATCCTGTACGTCTGCCTCGCATCCCTTTCTGTAAACGATACGACCATGAAGGCCCGACACTGGCAAGACAGAGTGGATTACAAACTGGTGAACCCACTGCATTGTTCCAGGTTTGCAGTCCGGATGGGGTGTTGAACCATGTGGTCCACTGAGAGCATGGAGCCGGAGAAAGCACACACCCAGAGCAGCTTCTTCAGCAAAGTGGATGTGCCTGACCATGCTCACTACATTGTCGCCCTGTTCATCTTCGTCATCGGGACACTGGGCGTCACTGGTAACGCGCTGGTTATGTTCGCCTTCTACAGGTGGGTTTGCACCAGTGTTTTCTTCACCCCCAGATTTTTACTTTGAGTCATCGTGTGTGTGTCAATTCCTTTGTTTCATCAGACTGTCTTTTCCATCTTTATTATGGGTGTCTCTTTTAATCAGAGCCCTAAGGAGATGTTATAATGACTTAGAGATGTTATGATCTCAGAGAGAGAGAGAGATAAAAAAAGACTGTCATACTCTGATATCTACAGCCTAGGTGAGCCGCAGGCTTTGATTGTTAGAAATGCATTAAGCCTCATCTTGCTCTCTTAAATTTACTGCGGAGCGAGAGTCTTTTTTGTTTATGCGTGTGTGTCTCCACAGGATTAAAGGGGGTCTCTCTCTAATCTTTGCATCTTAGTTCCCGGGTGAAAGATGATTTGAGTTTCATGGCAATAAAATAGATTGTGATTTGCATCACTGGCCAAGCCAAGTTCCATTTTGAATATTTTGGAACTTTCTCAGACTGTTTGGTGCAGGATACTTCCTGATAGCCGATGTAAGGTGATGAATGATATAAGATCACAACTGATGCCACAGCAAAGGTGCTCTATTTGTGCTTTTGCGCAAATGAACATATTATGCAATCTTAAAATCTGTCCTTTTTGTACACTTTTTATAAATCATTGCAGTCGCCAGAATAAATATTCACAATATACGTTGCTGCAAACCACAGATCTGTCAAAACATTACTTTTGATTTCGGATCGATTTGATTTAGGTTAAATTTTACGGCATGAGCAACACTGTGCTTACATTCTGGTTAGATTTTGGATTCCCTAAAAACTTGAATGTCACCCTGAGGCGGTGCCTCACATCCCGCGTGTCACAGAATGTGCGTGATGCGTGTTCTCGCCGTATCACATTGGGTCTCTCGTCACTTGCAACGTCAAACAGAGAGGATTTTATTTTTGGTGATTATTGCTGCTCCTTTCCCATGTGAAACCACACGTGAATGCTGACTTATTGTTTTTATACAGAATGTTATATTTTTTTAAGCGAACCGACCTCATGAAGTAGTTTTATTACCTAAACAAGCTCAATTTACAGACGCTTCACTAAGTAAGGTTTTTCTTTTTCAATCCTATATCACCAAAAGACCTACCTTTGCAAATGGTTTTCCAGCAGAAAACTTCTCATAAAACTACCTCCCATGCACATGAATAAGATTAAATATAAAATTATTGAAAAACATCTAGTCAGAGCTGAGACTGTCACGGAGATTGCTAAAGCATTCACTGTTGAATCCTGAAAAAAAGATCTGGGCCAAATGTAATAGTTTTAGGGAGTCAGGATAGGCTTAAGGAAAAGACCATATTTTTGCACAAACTCAGCTGAAAAAATGTTCTGATTTCTGGTTGAAAACGTCCTGTGGTTTCACACTTAAAAACGTTGGACACATATCACCCCATATCCAACAGTACTCTCATACTTGTCTGTTGTTTCACCCATCTATCACGCCTCTGCCATCCCCTCCACCTCAGGACATGAAAGTCATCTCATGCATGTAATGTTACCATGATATGAAACATGTTAAAGGAATGTTGATATGATGAATATGACATGGACAAATTTGAATGTACAGCGCCTATAAATAGAATTCACCACTTCAGACGTTTCCCCTTAAAGATTTGACTAGTAAGAACCCGGGAAAAAGTTGTTATATGCAATCTCTCCCATCGCAGCTACTGAAGCTTTTAGCTGGGCTCATAAGTGTCTTGGTGGCCTCCCTCTCTAGTCTATTTCTTGTACAGTCACTCAGTTTTTGAGGACGGCCTGCTTTAGGCAGATTTGCACGTGAGCTGTATTCCTTACTTCCTGGAAAAGTTATTGTATCCATCCCCTGACTTATACTTTCATTAAGCTTTTCATGGAGTTGCAAGGATCGTCTATTGTCTTCATGGTGTAATTGTAGGAAGATACAGGTTAACCAGACACTATACTACATATACTACAATCAATTCACTGCACTCAGGTGATTTCCATTTCACTAATTGTGAGACTACGAGTGCTGATTGGTTGGACCTCTGTCGAATTAGGTCTGTCACTTTAAAGGGCATAAATATTTATTTTACATTGCACATTTTTGATGAATTGAAATTCATTACACTTTGTAGAAATCAGTTTTCACTTTAACATCAAATGTATATTGACCTTGATACCATTTATAAAAGCAATAAAAGGGGAACACAACCAAGGGCTGAATCCTTTTTATAGGCACTGTATTTGTGGTTTGCAGAAACATAAACATTTTCTGGCAACTGGGCTGTTTAGGTTTAAACCACCTTAGTACTCTATGGTTTGGACTCAGAACAAACAGTGTGGTAACACTTGCTGCTGTCTTGTAGTGAGTTTAAAGAAAAACATATGTAGCCAAAACAACAGCTATGTGTGGGATAAAGAATGTAATTACTTATAAACATAAACAACTGAGACAGTTATGACTAAAAGCTTGATAAAGGTATTGTGCATTTTACGATAAATTCAAAGAACCATCCATTTATTGTCACATGCAACAAGAAAAATCTCTTTTAAAGTGTGACTCATGCAGCAAGGTGAGGGGCTTTATTTTCTTTGACATGTCAAGGAGGTCATATGTGCTTTTTATGTTGTGTAATTTGGACTAGCATTGACCTCTTATTGTGCTACTGAGGTTTACTGTGTCACAGGAAAACTGGGTCAGAGACTGAAAGTGTGTGTATGTGAGTGTTTGTGTGTGTTCCTGGGGATTGTCAAGGGCTTTAATATTCCTGCCCATCACCGTGCATAGATTAGATGGGTTCTCCATTGTGTTGCGCTGATAATGCTGTTTACTGAATCAGAAATGTACATGACGTTATGGGTTCCAAGAACATTCAGTCACACTCAAACACACACACACACACACACACACACACATATGCAGAGTGAGGTGTGGAAGATAATTGTTTTTCAAGTGAGATGACACCTGATAATGATGATTGTCTAGTGATTGATGATGTTGTAATCTGCACAAACGCGTACAGACACTTGGCCTCACACGAATATTGATACAGCAGTGATGTAACAAGACGAACACACACAAAAGCAGACACAAACACATTCACCACTGAAAATTGATTGTGTGGTCTTAAATCAAGGAGCAGACACTTTTAATTCAGGAGACACAGAAACAGAGTTGAATCAATAAAGAGCCGTGGAGGCAGACAGCAGGTCAATACGCTGCTTAATCAAGCCGGTGTGAGCGCAGGTTCACAAAGAGTTGACCAATGCAGGAATAAGCTTGTCTCTGACCAGTGCTGACAAATTAATACAATGTGTATATTGAGTCCAACATTCAAACAAGATGAGACCTACAAGTTGAGCAGTACTCGTATGATCTTATTACCGGTCACGATCATATTGTGTATTTCATGAAATTATAAAATGGAGGCTGCAATATTCTTTCGTGTGAGAGCTGCCTACATCTAATTAGTCCTGATGACAATTTTAAAAGTTCTACCTCATGAGGCTCACATTCAAGAAAAAAATGTTTGAAAGACTTTTGGTGTAGAGTTGACTGAACTGATGGCTTATTAGTTTTGTTATAACTACATTCGAAAAATCTCTACAACAAACATAACTTATTAAATTGATAGTATTTTGTGGCAGAATGTATTTATTTATCGGCTGTACACCTGCAGTCAGACCGTAGCTGAGATCAACAATCATCACACAGTATATAATGTGCCAATCCAAATGTCACATTACCCACAGAATCATCACTCACCAGTCACTGATAAAAACTGATTTTTTAAAAGGTTAATTAGACTTGTCATTATAAAACACAGGGTTGCTCAATGAAATGCAACTTGCAGTGGATACTTCTGTATCTTTTGCCAGATGGCAGCAGGTGAACAGACTGTGGGTGGGTGTTGTCTTATAGTATCCTTTGAGCTCTGTGCAGAGAATTTACCTCACTGATATCATGATGCTCTGTAAATTGGTACCAGTGATGTTCTGGGTGGGTTTATTCACCCTCTGTAGAGCCTTCCTATCCTGGGCCATGCACGACCATATCAGTGCCAGTTAGTGATGTTTCCAATCAGGATGCTTTCTATCTCTCCTCTCTCCGCTCTGGAATTTAGCCTACTTAAGTTTCCTCAAGTTTCCTCTGTGCTGTTTGTATACGAGGGTTGTGATGTGTGAAGACAATGATTTTCATTGTGTCATGTTGATTCCCAGAAACCCAAAAGTGTCTGACTGTTCCTTTGATGTAGAAAGTGGTTTGTGTCTCTGCTTCCTTTTTCCCAAAATCACTAATCAGCTCTTTGGTTTTGCCAACATTAGATTAGTAGACTGTTCTCTGTGCACCACTCTGCAAAACTGAAAACTGTTGGTCTCCTCCTGATTTGAATGCTCATCTGTGTTTATAATTTGTCCGATGATGGTGGTGTCCTCCAGATGGCTCGCCACAGAGATCTCTTGATGTCTGGGAGTAGTCATGGGTGTATGGTGTGAACAGGAGGGGGCTGAGCACACAGCCCTGGGGGACTCCCGTGTTGAGCACTGAGCGTAGTGTTCACACGGACCATAACACTTCCCTCCCTTGTCCTGTGTGGCTTTGCAGTAACAAGAAGCTTCGCAACCTCCCAAACTACTTCATTGTGAACTTGGCGGTTAGTGACTTCCTCATGGCTTTCACGCAGTCGCCCATCTTCTTCATCAACTGTCTCTACAAGGAGTGGGTGTTTGGAGAGATGGGTAATTCTCTTTTTTTTGCTTTCTAATACAGTACACTCAAACACTGATCATATACCCTGTTGAGTTACATGTTTGTATGTGTTTCCTCTTTGATAGGGTGTAAGCTGTACGCGTTCTGTGGCGCCCTGTTTGGCATCACCTCCATGATAAACCTTCTGGCCATCTCTATCGACCGTTACGTTGTTATCACCAAACCTCTGCAGGCCATACACTGGAGCTCCAAAAGAAGGACCACTCTGGCCATCCTCATGGTCTGGCTCTACTCTTTGGCTTGGAGTCTTGCTCCTCTAGTCGGCTGGAGTGAGTTTCCTTTCTTGTTCATCCTCTTTCACATGCCACAGAAGCGCAGCTCATAAATACTGGACATGCAATGCGAGAGCCAAACACAAACATTCACATGACCTATTCTTGGCTCCCGGCTATCGAAAAACTGATACAGGGATTAATCAAATGTATTCTCCATTCATCCTGTTCACCCTTGATCTTGATTTACTGCTCCACAGGCATTACATCAAAACAAAAGCAAAGTCTCATGTCAAACAGCATGCAGTCATCTACTTCCTGTGAGCTTAATAGACTGTATGTTGTTTGATCTTTTCACCTTTTAGGCTCCTATATCCCCGAAGGCCTGATGACATCATGTACATGGGATTATGTCACGTACACATTGGCCAATAGGAGCTACACGATGATGCTGTGCTGTTTTGTTTTCTTCATTCCACTGGGAATCATCTTTTACTGCTATCTGTTCATGTTCCTGGCTATACGGAAGACTAGCAGGTACTTCAACTTGTCAGTGTGCTATTTGTGCTTGTGTCGGTGTAGACACATGAAATATATATGAGTTTGGATAACACTTCAAGAATTCAAAAATGCCCCTGTCAAAGAAAACCCAGATATGAATTTTGCATGATTTGCTTTCTCTTCTTTGTTGCTGTTTCTCGACACTCAGGAGAACTTTCTCAACAATCTGAAAAAAGACTATCTCTATATACCATTTGTTTTTACCTCAAAAGATGAAGTGTGGTAAGAAACTTGATGTACTTTTGGATGCAGGAACAAACTGTGCATCTCAGGAAATTGCACAGCCTGCATACTGTCCGTCTGCCTCAGGGCAGTGCTGTTCTAGACTAAAGATACAAACTACAAACTTCAGCTACTGTCACCACGTGTTCGAATCTGAGCCGTAGCCAAACTCTCCTGTATCATATGAACAATCTTAAATTAGTTTTAGGGACAGGCTCTCTCTTTAACTGCACCCTCCGTCCTGCTCCACCTGCAGGGAAGTGGAACGTCTGGGGACTCAGGTGAGGAAATCCACCCTGATCCAGCAGAAGTCCATCAGGAGCGAGTGGAAGTTGGCAAAGATCGCCTTCGTTGTCATTGTAGTTTATGTCCTCTCCTGGTCACCGTACGCCTGTGTCACGCTGATTTCCTGGGCTGGGTAAGACTGATTTCATAGACAAATAGATCTTCTAATACTGTTGATACATTTTTAAATTGCATTTTTTATCATGTAGATGTTTTATCTATAAAAGCATCCATGCTACATTGTAACAAGGACCCATTATTGTTGAAGTTACTAGGAAAAAACGCATTTTCCCCATAGGTAACACTTCTACTATGCATGCACAAATTTCCATGACGCCGACTTCTTTGGTTTTTCTGTGAAGTTTGGTGGACTGAGAGTTTACTGACCTTTAGACTCCATCATCCAAAATAACCCTCTGACTCATGCTAAAACCCCATTGGCTCACAGAAAGCCATATCGAATTATAGACTTCAGAGAGTGAATGAGTCCCAAAACTCGGAAATAAGTAAGCATTTAACACTTGCTGTTCCCTCATCTTAAAGAGGAAATGTTCATGTTTTCTTCTTCAGCATAAAATGTGTTAGTACACCACATTTGAATGTGTATCAGAGTGTTTACGTGTCGGAACATACATGAAAGCACACAACAACCTCCGAGCTACTGCGAGCTACATGCTACAAATGTCAAATAATTCTTATCCTTATAGCTTACGGCACAAACGTAAACAAGCTAGCAGCTGTTGCCTTTTCTTTTGCTTGGATTTAGTCATTTTTAATGCCAGGGCTCGCCTCCCCATATAGCATGTAAACCAAGTTTCCGCTGATGCTACTTTGCTGCAGCACCGTCCAAGACGTGCAAACAAGCAATACGAGAGTGAAATGACATTTCTCCAGCACTGACACAGTTCTTTGGAGACATATCTGTCTAACTCTAACTCCAGTTTACGGATCTATCAATTCAAGTGTGTCTAGTGTAGTGTCATTGGAAGCTGAGTGTTTGTTGCACGATATACTCATACATTTGTGAAGATTATCTTGCTGAAAAGAATGTTTAGGTAAACAGAGCTTATTTTCTGCAATAATCCAATAATTCAAAAATCCCATAGGCATGTTTTCTGATGTGTGCTGGCAATGTGGCTAAAAGCCTCCCAAAAATGGTGCTTAATGTGTCTTATATAACGTTGTGTCCCCTCGAGGCCACAGATCGCTGGATAAGTGACATACAACAGACGGTGAAGTTGCTCAGATGTCCTCTGCTTATCACAACATTTGCTGAACCACATGTCTCTTCAGATACGATGTAGGATGGGGTGTAGTTACGTAACTTTGAAATCACATCTTTTCCCCTGCTCGTTCACAGGGGAAAAGGTAGCTTTGCACACACCCGCACGATCAGAAGGACTTAACCACCCATCTGTGACAGCTGGCACATTTTGGCTTATCCCTGACCCAATATGCCCCCTCGCTATATTACAAAATATAGAAAAATATAAATGGAACTTTGAGGCGAGACAGGGACTCAGTGTTTGTCACGCTACAAGATGAACATGACAAAAAGCTGTGATTGCATTATTCCGTCTCATTTCAGGTACTCCAACATCCTGTCGCCGTACTCCAAGGCTGTCCCTGCAATCATAGCGAAAGCCTCCACCATCTACAACCCTTTCATCTACGCCATCATCCACAACAAGTACAGGTGAATTATTCAAATCAGTGTCATTCCATCGCGTTGTCCTGGGAGCCGTCGTTCATCACATCCAACTATTCAGTAATTAAAAAATGAAGTCTGTCCCTGTTTGTTTGTCCGTGGCTGTGTGCTTCATCAGGATGACTCTGGCAGAGAACATCCCCTGCCTTCGCTTTCTGTCTCCGGCTCCTCGAAAGGAATGCATCTCCTCCTCCATCAGTGAGTCGTCTTTCAGGGACTCCATCATCAGCAGACAGTCCACAGCATCAAGGACTCACTTCATTACAGCTTCCAGCGATATGGTAATATTTTAAACTCTCTTTTCTTACTCCACAAGACTATTTAAAGAGTCTTTACATCAATCTGTAAAGAAACCATTCTATCTTTTTTTATAAATGAGCTAATTTGCTTGTATGAATAAATACCCGATTTATTTCCCATGTATTTATCTTTGATTTATACTTATACATTTAAAGTACAATGATCCACCATTATGCACTTATATTACCTACAACTGATCATTTGTACCATGCTCTAAAATCCCTGTGTTCATTATATGTGTTCAATATATGTGCTTAGGCTCAGCCGAGTGTCTTGCAAACGCAGAATCATCTGTCCCAGCCCGGCTCAAAAGTGGCATTCCAGTGCAATTCAGAAGGCCTTATGTCCGAGTCGGTATTCCGGACCAATCTAAGTGCGTCCCGGTGCATTTGCTCAGGAAAACACGCACGCCCGCATCAAACAGATGTTTATTCGGCGAGCCTGTGAACTTGAACACGAGCAACTACAGCAGCTGTTACATCAGATCAGGGCACTTAAAAAAAGGAGACAGCAGGAGTCGGCTCGCTCCTCATGCTCGCAAAGGCTTCTATCAAGCATAAAATCAACTGAGTGGAAGTGAAAAATGGCAACCACAAAGTTGTGACAGCACAAATCCCAACACGACATAAAGTAAAATGTTTTGAAAAGTGATGAATGTACATGACGGTTCATTGAAGTGGAATATGAGTATGATGTTGATGAAGTGTTGAGCGTCTGCGGTGTTGGGAAGGATTCTTTAGGGATCAACGGGCTGGCAGACCCCCGATAAGAAAGAGAGGGAAACACAGAAGAAGGGAGGGGAGAGGCCGGGCCGCGGGAAATGAGAAAGGCAGACATGAAGCACTGTGAGCTTTATATAGGCACATGACAGGAAGGGGAGAGATGGATCTGTGGTCCTGCTCCTGAACTTCAGCTTAAGATTTAATCCCCTTTTATGTCGGTGAACTCGGGGTTGGTGTGGTCCAAAATTTTCAACTGGGGAATGATGGGGGATGACTCTGGGCAGCAAAAGACGACACATTTGCAAAGAAGAAAAGAGTTCATTTAGAGGAGAAAAAAAAAACACAAGTCAACCAAAGAAACAAAAGATAAAGCTAGCAGAAGGCTGCCTCCTGTCGGCCCCGAACAGAGAGAGATGGGGTGCAGAACGATTTATTGGTTGAGGATACCGGGCCTGAGTGTAGCTCGTTAGCTGACGACCCTCCATTCAGCACCTGCGACACAAAACGACCAGAGCAGCGAGGTGGCTCAATATATGTCAACCATCTCTCTACCCCCTTTGCTGTCATTTGAGCTGTTGGTGTCAAAGCACGATGGTAAGACGTAAAAAAGAAAATGTCAACCTTCCCAATGACTTCATGCATGTACGAAAAAATGTAAAGTGAGTTTGCAGTGAATTATTTCTTTGGTTCAGGTCAGTTCAGCTCACACTGGCTCTGTTCTGCCCTGCAGGTATTTAAGGACGTAGAGATGGAACCTCTGGGCAGGAAGCCAGGTGATTCCTTCAAAAGCATGTCGTCGTACAGTCAGTCTTACAGAGGCATGTCTCAAAAGACACGTTTGGAGCGGAGGACTGCCAAGACCCGTAGAGCAGAGAAGGTGAGAAACAAAAAGGTAGTTTATTTCCATGTGTGCTTGAAAGGTCGTTGAATCGTGCTACTTTTATTTGCCTGCATGTTTTCACGCATTTGTGAGTTTTCTTTTTGTTTGTTTCTGTGTCTTTATTTCTTTTCTTTTTAAATTGTTTTTACGTTGCCAGCATCCATCTGCCATGAATGAATCCTCGTGCGCCTGCGAGAATGAACTGGTCTCCAGCTCTCTCACCATCGCCACTCTCCCCTTGCTAGTTCTTACCAGGAAGCGCAGCCAGAGTCTGACCAATGAGATTTCAGACGCGCGGGAGAAGAGAGGCGGCATCAGTAATAAGCTGAGCGGCCACAGGAGCGACTCTTTTGATTCCCTGAACTTTGGGAAGACCCCATCCGCCGATCCCCGCTCGCCTCAGGCTGTGCCACGCATAATCGTCATCAGTCCCACGTCTGAAAGCAGCCTCATCAGCCACGACAGCGCCTGCTTGGAGGAGAGTGTTGATTCGATGGAGAACAATGTTTTTGTCAGCCTGAACTTCTCATCAGAAGTCTTTGAGGCAGTGGAGCTGCTCTCTTGACCAGCTGGACCTGCTGGACCTGCTGGACAGTAAATACCCCTGTACTGTACTGTACTGCACTCACTGAATATTATTTATTGTACCATTGGACCACAGAGCACGACGCACTCTTCTCTACAGGCCCAGGCTGGTTTTGGATATAGAACTTTATGTTAAAAGTCATGCCACTCTGCTGCTTTAGAAAACTTGAGAGCAGAAGAAAAGTTGGTGTGGCAAATGAAACAACATGACCTGGTTTTGGTATGCAGTTTGTCAGACTCTGGCGGGGACAAAGATGCCCTGAGGGGGGAGCATGAGCTGCAGCATATTTTTGTTAGATCCCAAACCAAAAGAAATGTCAAGTGCAACAACATATTTTTCATGAGCGTGGCGCCCATCCTTGACAGACTGGATTCTCAGTCCGTGAAACTGTGACGTTGACGTTTGGGCCAAACTGTTTAAGCTCATTTACACGAAAACTTCATGGATTCTCTGCTGGAAGAGAAGACTGAAATGAGATCAGTTTAGTTTGGGGTTAATGCTCGTCTGCCTTTTTATAATAGTCGACGGGTAAAAAAAATAATAAAATCAAAATTGACAACCTGTACAGAATATTATTAAAGGATAATAATATTTAAGTTCACCCCAAAATGAAAATGCAGGTATTATCTGCCCATCCTCATGCAGATGGAAAGTGGGGTGAAATTTCATTTTCCACAAAACCTTTCCTGAGTTTCACTGCAGAACACCTTTGCAGCATTCTTCTAAACAACTGAAGTAGATGGGGACTTGTTTGAAACAGCTGATCGAGCTTCCCTGGAAGCTTAGAGATGCTAAATTGATATTAAAAGACATTATTTCTGCTGCTTTTCGAGCTGAAAGTAATTCGGTTTTCTTGAGTGTCTTGTAAACGCACTGTAACTTAGCGCACATTGTCTGAAGTGGGTACACAAGCTCAACCACATGTCGAGTAAGGTTTTTTTTTCAAATCCTTTTGGGATCTCACAGCTTCAGGAGACATTTTTATTTCTTTTTGTTTGTTTTATATTTTAAAATAAGTCCCCATCTACTTCAGTTGTTTAGAAGAATGTTGAAAAACTGTTTTGCAAACTACAAAACACGAGTAGATGATGACTCAATTTAGATTTTGGGTAAACTCAACTTCCCTTCATGAATCTCAAAAAAAGAAGCAAGATTTGAAGTCTTAATGTCACAAAAAAAAAACTGGGTCAAAAGCAAAGCGATAACTTAAGGTTGAGAGGATGTGCATAAAGTATATTCTGTACATTATATTCTCGTCTTGTGGTAGCAGCTCCTTTAGGCAGTGTGGACCTCCCCAGACAGTGCTGAAATGAAAAAGAGAGACATGGTCAAGTGTGTCTCAATGAACACAATGAACTTTTTTACATTTCCTCTGTGGTGACTTTTATTACGTCTTGCTCAGTATGTTGACAAAGTGCTTCGTCCCCCTCCAGCTGTTCCTGTTCACATAAAAAAAGAAGACTTATTGTTCTATTTTTGTTGCTTGTGAATACTACGGTGTTGTTGCCTGTGATCTGAGTGAGCGTGTGCACATAGACCAAAGATGTTAACTACAGACTGAGGGGTGTGTTTTTTTGTGTGTTTTGTTTTGTTTAGATGGTGAATTTATTGCACTTTTCCAAAAAAAACAAACTCTGAAGTTTAACAGAATCCCTCCAGTCAACGAATGGAAACTCTTCTTGTTTGCTAAATGGTTCATTGTGGCATCCTGACTTCATCCAAATTTGGTGTAATGTCTGTATCATTTGTGTTTTAACATTTGATACTCTATTGATTTTTAACAATATGGAGTGATAATGAGGAACTGTTGGTGTGGCACCATTTCATGTTGCTTCATGTGCTGATTAAACATTGTGAATTTACTTTTGGGCATATTTTCCTGAATCAAAGACGAGAACACGTGATTATACTGATTTTTACGGACTGCAAACCCTCAGATTTCATTAGGTGTCATCTGTTGAATTCTTCCTCTCTGCTTTCCTGCTTCTGCTGATCCTTTCAAATGAGTTCGGGACCCTGTGGCATGTGACTTGGGATTACACTTGACGAGCTGTGTGGAGCATTTATATTCTAAAACAAGTCCTGATCCACTACAGTCTTTGAGGAGAATGCTACAATACTGTGTTGAATCTCCAGAAATGTTTTTTTAAGTACAAAACTTTAGTGCAAAAATGTTCTGGGTGAACTTGTCCTTTAATGATGGTTAAGGTAAGGTATGGCTATTCCACATCAAATAATTCAGTAAAGGTCTGAGTCCCACAACTGACAATAAACGATCGTCAACAATCTACTAGTTCTTTTTTTTTTTTGTCTCTGTGGAGAAAACTGCCAAAAACCTTCTGGCCTGAAATTGTACTTTAATGATTCACGAATGATAGTTTCACGTCTGCCTCAGAAGATAATTTTAACTAATGAAGCTGAAGGTTTAATTTAGGTGTATCTTAAATTTGTTAGGGTAATATTTTTGTTAATATAATAGTAATATTAATGTTTTGAGAGGAGTATGAAGGAGTATGAGCCTGAAGATGATACATGAGGTACATTAAACCATCATCAGCGGCTGACATTTGCTGCAGCTAATTCTGGACTGTAAAATGCCCGATGGACGAGCAGGCAAGAGTAAAAATAAGATCCTCACGAGCTCATTGAAGGTCACTTATATAACAATTATACCATCTTAGGTGCTGTGTGTTATTTTTTATATGTTGAATTAAACAGATAAGAGGAGCCAGTAATGTTTGTGTTAAAGCAGGAGCTAAATTGTACATCCTCCACAAAGAGGGAAAAGAAGGCCGCATTTGTGGGGTGCATTTGGAGGAGCCTTCGAATAAGAACAGCCTTTGCGCAGCACTGTGACATAATTGGCCTTCAAATGCATCCTTCAAAGGATGCAGACCCTGAATTGGGACACAGCCTATGTGGCCAGGTTAGCTCTTGAAGCAAAGCTTAGTTAGCCTCTCTTATTTTCTGACATAAACTTAAAAACATGGTGCTACAAATTAAATTTAACATACACAGTATTTGGCTTTATCCCACCTGCAAATTCAGCAAAAAGCAACAGTCATATATTATTACAGGCTTCCTTCTGGCTGCTATCTTTACTGTAATGAGTTCAGACTGAGCTCATGTCACCCAGATGAACACAGTGAAGCTGCTACTGCCATCTACTGGCACACAATGGTCATTGCTCTTCAGTTACTTCAGTTGAAAGCATTTGAGTTTCCACAGTTTTACAAGTGAAACTAATCGCCTATTAAAGATAATCTGACTAAATAACATAAAAAATCTAATGCGCTTCCATGTTGTGGGCTGATGGTGTGATGTGTTTTTCATGCACAACTGATGTTTACGACTCACTTGCCTGCTGTTTGTTTCATATCTCTCTCGTCTGTGTTACTGAGATGAGACCTGAGACGTTCCTCCTGCAGGTAAGGTAAAGTTTATCAAATCCGTTTCGGCATCAGATGTTCATCGTCAGCTGAGGAGAGGCATGAATAAACCCATAAAAATAAAAAATAAAAAAAAACCTTTGCAAAACTCCGGTCTGCACAACAGCATTGCGGCAAGAAATAGTTCTCCACATAACTATATACACATTGTGACATTTCTTTACATTTTATCATGTCCAGGACAGTTTGCCACATGATACTGGAAAAATATTATATATTTATAAGGAAGCAAATGTAAATGTAAATGTAAATATAGACATTTATAATGGATTCATTCCAGTATAGCTGTTCCAGGTCTTTGATATTTTGCATGGTGGCGATCTGAAGGTGCCTTTATTATCTCTGGCAAGCAGGTTATGTCTTCGCCTGTGTCCATTTGTTTGTTTGTTGGTTTGTCAGCAGGATTACACAAAAACTACTGAAAGGATTTGCATGAAACTTGGATGGAGGATGGGTCCCAGCCTAGAATAGGCATATTTATGTGTCTGGTATCTATGAGTGAGTACAATGTGTTGCTAATCAAAGGGAACGTTGGGGCCTTGGTGGTGGTTTTTCTAATGAATGTTCACAAATACAACTATCCTGCTAAAAATGTCTTCCATGTTATGAGAGAGCAAAAACTGGTTCAAGACCACCACGTTCAGAAGATCCCCGTCTAGTACAACACACATTATTCACAATGAAGTGTGGATATTTCACGTGCAGTGACAGGAAACAGCCACCAGGGGGATGTAGTCAATCATGTTCCCCTGCTGTGGATTCATTAAGGTGGTGTGCAGCTTCTTTCTTTATTTCAAAATATAGAAATAAATATGAGATTAACTTAAATTCACACAGAAAAAAGAATATTTAGGCTTTATGTTGTATGCACCTGACACCTCAAACATCCAGAAGCAGCAGAATCTGAAAGCTTAGAGAAGTTAGCAGATATCATATATAGTGATCATGTTATCATACTGAAGGCAGGAGAAGCTACTGTGTGCCTCATGTGTAAAATGAAGCTGATGACAGACACACAGGTAGCCTACCTGTATGGGTGGATGAGAAAGAGAGAGAGATGACATCACCACGCAGGGCAGCGTGTCCAGAAACCAAAGCTGCTCCCAAGTGAAACTGGAGACAGGTATTTTAAAAGTTAACGAGCATAACCAGCCTCTGATGTCAGTCATACCTGGAAGGACACTCCTCAGCTTTTATGTGGAAGGATGCAACTGCTGAATGACAAACTCAGTGGTAGACTGTGAGCAGGAAGGTTTCATTTGAAGGGGACGCATCCCAATATTCAGATTTTCTTTCCAGGGTTGGGTTGGGTTGGGGGGGGGCAGGTCTCCATGGTTACAGCCTTGTATCACAGCATCTGGAGGTGGTGGGTATTTATGCATCAAAATAAGTAGATTTTGCTTAAAGGTCCCATATTACACTGTTTTTCATCAATTTCACACAGCTGTCAGAAGTCCAAAAACTCTATATTCAATATGCCCCAAACCCACGCGTGGTCCTGAATTCCAGCTGTCTGAAAGTCGCTCTTCTGTGCCTGCCCCTTTAAATGCTAATAAGCTCCGTCTGTCAACGCCTACTTGGAGAGCCCTTCCTGCTACGTCACTCTCAGGGAAAGGATTCGCCTTGCGTTAGCAGTAGCATGCGCTAATGTTTACAGTGGATGTATGCTACGGCTCGCGGCGATTTTTTCGTTCAACCGAACCCGTTTGACCCAGAATTGGACCCAGAAGGAGAGGTTCCTGAAGAAGTATAGTACATTTCAGAATGGTTAGTGAGTCTGAATAATGTTAGTTTGTTCGTATGTGTTGTTACAGTTACTGCCAGGTAGCTAATGGCTAACAGCTAGCGGAAGCTGTGTTTGTCTCCAACACAGTCTACAAACTCTTGGACACTGTTCGCATCGTCTCTGTTTCCAGTCTGCACATGTTTCCAGACTTTTTACTGTGACAACCAAGCTCCATCGGAATATTATTAACATCAAACTCGCTTCAAACGCTACTGCATAGCGGACCGAAGCAGAGCTAACCAGTTAGCCAATTTCCAGCAGACTTCTCCAGACTCATAGGCAACTGTGGATACTATCAAACCGCGGCGACACTTTTCGGTGGCTCGGCTGCAGGTGCTGGGTCTGGTATGGTTGGGACTGATCCTTTTACGAGGGTCAGTGTCGAGGCAAAACCAGCTTTGTACTGACCCTCCTTACTGAAGCAGTCCGATGTGAAGTGGTTAGCACACACAAACAAGCTAACAGGAACCAGCAGGCACGTTGTCGTTAAAAAATTAAACGCAACCACTGTCTCTTCTGTTGTTCTGTAGCTGGGACAGAATATAGGCACTGATGTTACAACCAACAACAGAGCAACTTGCGTGTCCAGTGTTGAGGGAGGACATTGCCAAACGCTGCTGTCTCACTGCTGGACACACTGAACTTCACCTCTGGGATGAACGCCGCCCCTCAGATATCTCCTATCACCGAGCAGAGGAGGTCGGCCTACGATAATGACTCTTGTTACGTAAGGACAGGAGCAGAATCTGAACAGCCTGCTGGAGCGCCGTTTTACCAGTGGGTGGGCCGCAGAGACCATTCAGGAATCACTTGTTTTCAACATTCTGGGAGTTGTCAGGCTCAGCTTGGACCAGCTTATATATGAAGAGACCAGAGAAAATGTGTTTTTCATGATATGGGACCTTTAATGTAATATTTCATTCTTGGATTTAAAAAGATTAAAACTTCCTTCTCACACTCATCAAAGTGAAACTTTGCCAAAATGCAACCCTTTTTAAAAAAAATGTATATGAGTCAAACCTTCGCGTAAAAGCATAATTACGACGAAAGAGGCACTTTTAAGATTTACCGTGTTTTCGTTTTCAGGTCAAACTCATTTTCAGTGGAAGTTCAAGGGGCACTTTTACGCTAGCATCAAAGAAGAGAGAAGGCTCGACACAACATGAAACTTTGCTGGTAGTATCACCAGGGTCTCTATACATGAACACGAGCATTGAGAACATTGTTTGTGTACACAGAGTTTCCTAAAAAGAAAGTTTTTGGACAACTCACGTTAGCAGATGTTTCCTCCGCTAGCCGCCGTCCTGCCAGTGAGAAGTGTCGATTTCTGAATGCAACTTAACATGGAGGACAGTTAAGATGGAACGCTCCTAAAGCTTACTTCCATATAAATGCAGGATAATTCGTTGTTTTGTTGTTAGCGAAAAACAATATTGACCTTGAAGTTGAAAAAGGAGCCTCATATAAGAAACAATACTAAAATCAATGGCCTGAAAAGTTATGCTTTTACACGAAGATTTGACTCATATACATTCACAAATAAAGCCTAGGTTGCATTTTTGCTGGAGTTTCACTTCAACACTCTTTGCCATCAGGTGAAGTGAGCGGACTCTCTCCTGCCGGGTGCGTAATGACGTAGCTCCATCAGAGAGCTCGCTGAGTGGAGGCGGGTGTCAGAGCATCGACACCGGAGAGGACACCGAGCAGAGGCGGGAGGAGGCACCCGACAACAACTCGGTGAGTAGCACCTGCTCCACCCACCGTGAGCAGCGTAGTCATATTTTGTAGTTTAATTCGGTGACATTTTATCGTTAAAAGCTGTTTCTGACTTTGATGTTTCGTCACTTTTATCCAAAAAGTCAATGTGCAAGATGAACGCTGAGTTACTGTAGGTATGCAAGCCTTTATCAATCTTTGATTGTATTCTCACTGGTTAGTGAATCCCTACAATAATGAAAAACAGCAACAAAAAAGTGTTTTTTGTTGTTGTTATTGTATTCAAAGAAAGCCTTAAACCCTGTTTTACAGTTACTGCCACACATTCCCTGAGAGCATCTGTGTTTTTGACTTGTTGTATTTTTTTGTATTAGCCTATTTGTGCTGTTGTAACAATATCAAAATGCAAAGTCTCTCATCACAAGATAAGATTAAATGAAAAAAATAAATGAGTTGAGGTCAGAAAGAGAGAGAACAGAGACCATGAGGCTAAATGTGGAGTGAAATAAAGTACAAAAAAGAGTGAGTGAACGAAAGGTATATGTACAGTGTGTGTCCACGTATAAGAGAGGAAGAAGAATGGAGAACGAGAGAGTGTGTGTGTGTGTGTGTGTGTGTGTGTGTGTGTGTGAGTGAGGGGGTGGGGTGGTATTGACGTTTGGTTGTGCTTCAGTCGGTGCTGAATAGAGCAGATGCTTTGATTTCCCCTCGAGACCCTGCTGACACTAAAGCTCTGCCTCTGGTCACTGATGTATGGGCTGCTGTAGCAAGTGTACACACCCATACACACACACACACGCACACACGGTTGAGGTCCAGTTGAATCATGATTAGTTGCGTCTCCCGTTGGTTCTTTAACATCACTTTCTTCCTCTCATCATTCAATAATCTTATCTGCTCTACTTCACCTCTTCTTCTTCTTCTTCTTCTTCTTTTTCTTCTTCTTCTTTATGTCCTCATGTCCTCTCTCACTTCCTGCAGACAACTGAACAGCTGCTGTCTGCTAGAGAGGAAAGAAGGAAAGGCACTCAAGTCTACACAGAGTAAAAAAAATGTGCTGTGTGTGTGTGTGTGTGTCACTGTTTCGTTGATGCTTCTGGGTGCACATTTTGCCAAAAAGGGACATGGAGCACACCATCCATGCATAATTCACTATCCACCAAAAAGCCTGTGTCATGACACTGAGGCTGATATAATGAGTGCAGTCAGACTGAGGCACGTCCATCGTGAAGAGTTATGACAGGCTGTGAAATCAGAGGACTGTTGGCAGCATCACACTAAACTGTATATTTAATATAATCAGCGCTCATTACAGAAGTTACTATGCTGTATAATGGGCTGTATAAGAGGGAGCGTTGATATCCGTCACACTGTTGTGGTTTGAATTAGTTTTTCAGAACCCTGAACAATACAGCTATGTCCTAATTACACACTAGATGCTACAATAATGAAATACTCTCTGATCGCCAAGTTGTTTTGGCAGGTGATGTACATGAACTCCACCCACTGTTATGTATAAAGGAAATGACTTGTGAGCCAACAGACGTCCATAATACCCGCTGCCAGTTTCAACTGGGGAAGCTTAAAAAAAACCTAGGAAAGCAAAAGATTTAATAATTTATTTTTGGTTTTTCAAGATGTTCTTGGAGCTGTCTCACCACTGCCTGCAATGTGTTTGAATTTTTCCAGCAGCGAACAGCTGCTTTCCTTTCACCCTCATGCTGACGGTGAGTCGGGTGAAGTTTTGTCCTCCTTTGTCCTCCTGAACGACTGAAGTAGATTGAGACTTAAAACTTGCAAAAAACAACTGAAAGAAAAGATAAAATGGCTCCATGTAGCTGGCCCTGCATACATCGAGTCACTGGAAGCCCCAACGTCCCAAATTGATTTTAAAAGACGTCATTTACACGCTGTAGTTGCTCAGCTGGACTGCACATGGAGGGTGTAAAAACCTGTTTTCAAATTAATCTGGATCTCGATTCCTTTGCAGTCTTGGACTAGACCAGATAATGATAATGACTTAATTTTCATATTGGTTGAAGTGTTCCTTTAATGCCTCTGTTCACCTCCTGTAATGTGAAAATATCAGATTCCCCACAAAGTCAGAGAAATAACAAGTGTGCATCCTGCTTACAATTTAGCTATAAAATCCTAGCGCGCCACAGATCATCCCTCCTGCTGGGCTGCTGACAGCGCTGTCAACACAGTCAGTGGCAAGTAGAGGAGTTTCTACCAGGGCCTGCTGCAGTGTAAGTTTACTGGTGTTTACTGACAGTATTGGAGCAGAGAGAGTTGAAGCACAGAAAGCCAAAACTCAGAATCTTACCAGGTTTATCTTGTCCTCAATTTCCATACCTCACTTTGAGACAGCTTCTCGTCTCATAAAGCAAAAAGGGAGGTGCAGTGACTGGTGTAAACACAAGCCCAAAGCACATACAGTGATGGAGTGATGCTGTGTTTGCTGCAGCCCACAGATTAATGTTTAGTTTAGTGTGTTGTGAGGTGAAAGATATGAAGTTCGTCCACAGTTCGGTGCTGACGGAAAGCGTTAAGTTCAACTTCAGGGGAGCATGAATGTGCTCATTGAAGAATTGGAAGTTTGTGCCTGAGGGTGTGGCTGCACAATGAATGAGTCTCATTACTCTGCTTCCTTATACGGGCTGGAAGAGAACGATTACCAGCAGCTGATCCCAAAAGTCTTTAGAGGTGGATGGTCTCTGTGTAATGTGTGTATGTCTCAGAGGCAACATTAGACTAGGCTTTTAAAATGCCTGTCTTTAATTGACCCAGACTTGACTCAAACATGAAGCACTTGTGTGGACATTTGTGGTCTGTGTGTGTGTCTCTGTTTGTGTGTGTGCGTGTGTGCACCTGTGTGTTCATGTCTCCGTGCGGCTGGAACCAGATTTCTCTTCAGTTTATCTTTCTCAGGACAGACAATCGTGTCTGTCTCCCGGCGCGCTGGTCCGTCTATCTCTGTCCGTCTGCTTGGCTGGTAAACAGGCAGGAATATTTTCCACTGTTGAAAGCGAGCAGTTATAAACAGTGGCTGAGCTCAGAGCGGAGATACAGGGTCCTGATGATAAGCTCATCTCTGGACTCCAGCCATGCATTCTCAGTAATTCTGTATCTTGTGACAAAAATGCAATTTGGAAGTTGTGGATGAAAATGTCCCAATTAAGGACTCAACAATGGAAAAAGTAACCTGAGCCCATCTGTAAGACTATATCTGTTTTTCTCTCCATAAATATATTACATGTCTTGCAAAAAAAAAGGTAATTGGGCAATTAAATTTGGCTAATAACTAATTCTAGGTATCTAAGTAGAATATTGCCATTAGTGGTTTGGCAAGCTAATCGTCGTCCTGTAAATTCAATCCCTGGACAGGAACCATTTTTTACCAGCCGCTTTGGGGAAAGAAAAGGTTGCTGCGCTCACGCAGCCCCTAACTGCGCAGCATTTACAGAGATGGGTTGAGGGATTAGTTGGGCTTATATCAGTCTGGTGGGGTCAGACTGATTAGATCGCCAGCAGACAAAATGCTCTCCCCGATATAAACAACCTTTACACGTGTTTGTCTCGTCTACCTGTAGATGAGTGAGTGTGTTCACCTGTGAGTGAAAGTAATCGTTGTGTCTGGAATAGTTTTGTGTGGTCATGGAGATGGAGATTATTCTCTGATTGTGTGTGTGTCTGCCCTCATGCTCTGTTATTTGCACTGGCATGTTGTGCATCAGTCTGACTGAGGCAGACAGGAAAATACCAACCGGTTTCCACTCTTTTATTTTTCCGCTCAACAAAACTGCCTTCCCGAGGTATTTTAAATCGGCGCGCTTTGTTTGTGTGACCTCGAGAGAATCGTCCTGTTTCAGATCATTTTAAACCATGAAATTCTCCCCACGAGTTGCCCATTTTAATGTTTTAATTTAGAATTAATGTTATTCAGAGCACAGCTGTTGACCTGAAACACGAGTTACACATGATTGTACATATTGTGTCACATCAGGTTGTGTGTGTGTGTGTGTGTGTGTGTGTGTGTGTGAGAGCAGCTGGCAGAATAAAGGGCAAGTGTCCCCCTTTTTTATTCACACGGAAGATGCATTAAATGTCATTTACGGGGGGCCAGATTATCATCCCATTAAGGGGCGGGGCTTGTGTCAGGGAGCATGTGTGTTTGGCCCGGGGGGGAGGGGCTAAGCTCTGATCATTAGGCGTGTGGAGAGGTGAGCATATGGGGACTGGAATAGAAAGAACAAAGGAGTGGCAGGGTGTCTGAGGTTTGGTACTATAGCACACTCTCTATTGTTAGTGTTTGATATCATTATCCTGTGGCCCACAAATCTCCATTGTTCTCTCTGTTACAGATTTTGGCCGCTGGCCATTTTTTTCACAACACAAGCAATCGATCAAATGGGCGAAGACGGTGAAACACATTGGCGGGACCACTGGAAGACACATAGCTAGAAATGATATCTTCTTGTGACCGGTACTTGTTACTCTTTTCACACGGGAATGAGACATTGAGACATGACCTATGTGTGGTTTACAGTTTATAGTCATTTATGCAATTTTTAATTTATACTTTGACTGAATAGACCTTTTGGTTTGATGTGTGATTCAAAAGTAATTTATTTCCTGCAGGACGCAGCTTCAGTATTACTGGCTGTGTCTGAAATCACTCACTACCCATTGTATAGTAGAAAGTATCCCACAATGCATCGTGAAAAGTAGTGTAGAACGGATGTTCACAAACCAAATAGGTTACCGTCAGTATCCAAAAGTGTTTTTTCCATTGACTGTTGAGCTCACTAGACACAGTAGTCCTCTGTATAGCTCTCCCTTGGTAGTGAGTCGGAAGCAGTGAATGGGTCGCTGATTTCAGACACAACCACTGACTTCAACTCCTCTCTGTCTCTCTCTCCACACCTGATTTCCTGTTGTTCTCTGTTTACCTTGGATACTCCTGACCTCAGCCACATAAAGTACGATCGTATGTAGAAAAAAAAGGGGGAAGGATGTTGGTTATTGTGGTGGGATACGCAGTGGCAGGATACGATGTGCTGTGTTTTTAATGACATAAACCACAGAGACTGTTGGTATGAACCTGTTTTCCACAGGGGCAGACAGGACTGAGAAAGACCAACGGGGTCTCACTTGTTAGCCGCAGCTATAAAGAAGCTTTTAGTCCTTTTTTACAACAGGAATGAGCAGCCATCTGTGTGATAGCTTCAAATAAACACTGTGCCTTATGTAATTACATTTGCTGGAATATTTAAGTTAGCTCTGACCCCATCGAGACCCTCTTGGCTCTGCAGGGGAAACAGGGTTAATGACTCTGATGTCTCTGCTCCTCCCAGGATCTGCTCTGCTATTGTTCAACCTTTCTGGGCTGAAGAGGTGCTCACCGTCTGTGTAAGGTACACGGCGGGAATGTTCATTTGCAGGTTAATGCAGAACATCCTGCGTTTGTGTGAGTATTCAGTCTGCTCATACCGTACATCCATCATGATGTTATCTTCATAAAAGGTTTGACGTCATATTCAGCTTGGTTATAGTGCAGAGGTCCGACGTTAGTCAGCTTCCTCCCTCATCTGGTCCTGCGTGCACCTTCTCACTCACCATCTTCTGTTTTTAACTATCTTCTCAAACTCCTGCCCTCTGACTCATCTTCGATATTTGATGCTGCTTTGCGGAAAATCTGTGTTTTGACTGTGAACTCTTCACTTGGCGAGAGGTACTTTGTGCGTGTGGTCAGGGCCAAGACAGAAATGGGGTAAGCGTTTGAATGAGCCACTAGCAAATCAGTCTCAGTCCAAAGGTAATATTGATCCGTCTGGGCTAGAAAAGGGGGAATGGAGGAGAGCCAGTGAAAGAGTGCAGCGGGAGAAGAGCCGTCAGCTGTCTGGACGTAAATAAGGAGGAATCGGATAAACAAATGAGACAAAGATGATGGTGCTGCATTTGGGCACTAGATTACTTCCATACACTCAACTCAAATGAACAGTCATTGAGTCAGAGATGAGTTATTGGCTTGACTGGACCAAACGGCGACTTGTGGATTAACTTGAATAACCAGGTCAGGATTCCTGGAAAGAGAAACTGCGGCTGACGTTTGGAACGTCAAGCACCACAAGCCGAGTGCCAACTACTTATATTACATTTTGGGGTGAAGGGAGAGGATATTTACACTCTTTATCCTATATCGTAATATTCAGTAGTTCTTTTTTGTGAAAACAGCTAAAAGAAGAAGAAAATCCTTGCATTGGCTTTTCCAAAAATGCGTATTGGTTGTTGGGCTTCAGTGCTGCAGCAGTGAAACAACAACATAACATTGCTTGTATCCGGTCACCATCGCTGATGTATCACTTAAAGGTAACCTTTAATTGAAGCCGTTGGGATGTGCTCTCGGGTCATGATCTGGTTACGGCCAGCTCCCCCTTAATGAAGCGGCCTGCAGCACTGAGCCCATGTTCCCAAAATATCCGGATGAAAGATAAACCGTGCCCTCTCCCCTCCCTCCCCTCGCTCCCCTTGTCATTTTCTCTGTGTGCAGTGCTCCCACACTCTTTTCCTTAATCCCCTTCAACCCCCCCTTTTTTTTCTCTCCCCTCACTTCTGAGTGTTGTCTCCTCCCATCTCCCTAATCTCCCCCTTCATATCATCTCCTCCATTTCTCCTCCTCTTCTGTGTTCCGCTCACTCCACCCATGGATGATTCCCCTCCTCTTTCTCCTCCCTCTCTCCTCCCAGCCTCGAGCTCTGCCCCGTTCCTCTCCTCTCGCCTCCCTCCCCGTCTCTCCCCTCCTCCACCTTTCCCCTCCCCTCTGTCATTAGCCTGGTATATAAGAGCATTGCATCCCTCTCCACCTCTCTCACACACACACAGTGTGTTTGCTGGGAAAGGGGAAACCAGGGATTTACATTGTCTACCTGCCTGTGAAGGAAGTGTTTTCCTCTCTGGAATTTCCATCAAAGAGGTACAGCCTTTCCATTGACATTATAATCGCACTGAATGGTAAAAGAAAATGTGCTGCACTTATATCAGTGTTAGTGTAATTGTCTTCTGGTAAAGATTTCCTGGGGTTAATTGTAATGCTTTAATGCTGCTGAACAGCTGAAGCCCACTCTGGTATTGTGAGAGAGAAATTAGATTTTATTTTGCATGTCTGTGTTTATATTTGCACCTGTTTACGAGTGTGCATCTGTCTGTATATGAAGTTTTGACCGTTTTCTACAGTTTTGATCATGGGGTTAGAAGGATCACTTTGAATATCAGTCAACAGGATAACAGATTGTGTCTGTTTGCCTCGGGTGGGTGTAATTTTAAAGGATTTCTATGTAGTCCAAAAAATCAGAGTTTTAATATTAACAATGTGAATGAGGTAATAATACAAACTCTGAGATATTTATTATTTTTCCATTACTGAATAAACAAGCTGCTCTCAGGGGGAATTAAAGTCCCCAGAACACTGTTTGAAGCTAGAAAAGTGGCAGGGTCCGCCAGATATAAACAAAGTGAATCAATAAGTAAAGTCAGTTTGAGAGTTTGTTTTAGTTTCTTCAGGCGTAAAAAAAAATAATAATCAGTCAAGGAAAATCGCTCTCTTGTGATAAAATGTTCTTAGCCAAAACCACATTGTGAACCATTGTGCTTAATTTTTTTCCAATTTTGATTCTCCCGCCTTAACGTTCAGTCCTCTCTTGCTCCCCCTTTGTACATCCATATCTAAATCTAAATCTTCCTCCATGCTTCCTTTTGTTGTATGCGACCACTCAATAACAAATATAATGTTTTTCTCTTTCACGTCTTCCCCTCAGATCTTGGAACGACACCGCTAAGAGATCGCTGTGGCACTTCTGACGAAAATTAATACTCGTCAACACCTGCGACGTCATTGATACCAACCGATCCGCAACGCGCTTCATCGAGGAGACCATGAGCAGCAACTACAGCGTCACTCTTTTAGGCCCCGCCCCCTGGGGCTTCAGGCTGCAGGGAGGGAAGGACTTCGCCATGCCCCTCACCATCTCCAGGGTGAGACTGAAACACACACACACACAGATTTAGAAACACTTTATTTATTGTCTGTCCATCCTGAGAGAGGGACGCAGAGGGACTTTGGGGGTATTGTATGCTGTACAGTAAGATCCCGTGAGGCAAGTTGTGATTTGTGATATTGGGCTAAATATATAAAAGAAAAAAACACGTGATGACAGATCCACTCCAACACACTTTTTTAGTTTGATCTATTATGCACTAAAAGCACATGTTCGTGCTTTATTATACAGCCATCCATCACTAGTAGAATGGCGTCCCCGTGATGCCATATGGTGGACAAATGATTAAAAAGATGAAAACTGATTTCCACGCTCCCTTCCTTTCCCTCTTTCCCTCATCCGCCTCTCCATCTTTTCACCACCTCGCTGCTTTTCTCTCCTCGACTCAACCCCCACCACCACCACCACCACGACCACCGCCGCCACACTTTGCGATAGCTCAACTGAATCATGGGCCATCTGTCATGTATTGACCGCACAGGAAACCTTTTTCTCGCTCTCTGTGCATTCCACTTCACTGTCTGTGGCAAAAAGCGCGGCAATCAAAGATCTGGCTCAAGAATCTTGGCTCCGGTCCCTCGGCTTGAACAAGTAACTTGATGGTCCCTTGGTTTCAATGCCTTTCAGCGTCTACTCTGAGCAGTACCCTCCCAGTCTGCTGCTCATTCGCACATTTGAGTTCACACGAGCACAGAATGTTTCCCTCATCGCCAGAGTCTAAATAATTTTTCGAGTTTTGTCGAGCTTCTGTTCTCGTCTGCTGGGACAGAGCGGCTTCACTGGCACGCACACAAAATACAGCGACACATACACAAATACGTCGCACACACATGCACAAATCACCAACATTGGCAGCGCGCAGAATAACGGCAACATGAGACTGATGATGAATGGCATGCCAGGTCCCGTGCCAATCCCCCCTCGGGGCCGCTTTGGGTTGCCATGTTTGTGTTATTACTTTGGATGTGATACTTTTCCCACTAACTGAAGCCATGTGAATTTTTAAACCGCAGTTGTGTGTTTGTATGTGTGTGTGTGTGTGTGTGTGTGTGTTTGTGTCTGGAAAATGATGGAGGATGCTATCTGAGGAACCGAGGGAGAAAAAATGACAGACAGAAGACAGAAATAGAAACAGAGAGCGAGACGAGCTAAAATTATATGAAAGCAACTCGCGTTGATGCTGTCACATCTGAAACAACACATCATCAGAGATATATTCTGCGTATTAAAAGTAATTACACCCACACGAAAAAGAAAACTGATCAGTGTAAGTAATTGGGAATGCTGGTCAGTGAAGGTTTTCTTATTCCCAGAGAATTTGGCAGTAACCGAACTATAATTGTCTCAGCAGCCCACTCTGACCTTTACTGCAGTGTCACAACGACAGTTATATGGTTTGAGGTTTCAAGATGTTGGACGGAGCGCGGCTGAGTCCTGGTGCAGTCTTGGGTGCCAACGGTAAATGTTTGTTCGGTCTGCTTAAAACCATGAAGTGTGCAGTAAGTGGATAATATGACGTTGTATGGGTTTGGGTGTATTTCAGAGTACGGACAGGGCATATCTAAACATTTAACTCCAGTTTTTTTCTTTTTCTTTTTCAATAAATCAGTTAAAGACGAAGAAAAATCTTTTACTTCTAACAGTTTGCTGATATATAAAAACAACAACAGATGTAAAAACAAAAACTTCAGCCAACGAAACCAAAATCTTGTTGTTTAATCATCCGGCTAATGGCAACAAACAGATCTCTGCATAATTCTTGGCATTTTTCTGTTTGAACCCGAGCCGAGCCCGACCTGAACTCCACAGGCGTTCTGTTTTTTATGCCTCAGGCCAGATGCAGTGAGATAAACTGAAGAACTAAGTTTATGTTACGCTGTCAGTCCCACATATGCTGTTCATACTGTATAACCCTGACAACGACAGTCGGTCCATCGTGTAATATCACCAATCACTTGTTTTTCCTTGATATTGTCCATCTATCTATCCATCCATCCGTCCATGCAAAAATAATTTGTCGATGATGTGTCCAAACCCGGGCACCATTTCAAAATTATTGTCCAAACGTGGCCTGGTCTGTCGGTTCCCAACAGGTCCCAATGGGTCCGGTTGGGTATCCATGCTCTAGTTGGTAAGGTTACTATTGATCAGTCATGTTTGAGCGTGGCTTTGTTTGCATGCATATAACAAACAGCCTGTGTGAAGAGCTGAAGAGGCAGAACATATTGTAATCTTTGAACCCATTGACTCCCAGGAATTAGCTTTTAATCACTTTCTATAGTGAAACTTTTTTTTATTTGTGAAACACTCTGGTCACAGAACTTCATTCTGGCACCGTGAGCTGCTAATTGGACTGTAAACAATGACCGGCACACAGAAACGGAAGTCATGGCCCGGATATTATCTATTATCTGGACATCCAGTGGCTACACAAGAAGTCCTGTGAAACACTGACCGCTGCCCCCAGAGGGGAAAATGTTGTCAAATGACAATTGATTTGTTTTGAGACTGTCAGATTCCCAACCGATGAATCTGACAATCTGGTTCACAGTTCTAAATGCCATATTTACTCACCATCTTGCTTTGATGTAAAATAAAAGCCTTTCCTGTCCCAAAAACGATGTGGCAGTTTGTTGAAAATGTTCTCTAGTTTAGGAAGACTAACACTGAGTTGGTGATTATTCAACTTTGAGAGAAGTGTAGATGTAGCAGAGGACGGTGAGAAGAGGAGAGCGAGAGCATGTGATGGATGTACATTGAGGTGATATTGATAGGCGATGCATGGGAATGAATCTACACACACTGATGACAGCCAGTCTATGTGACACAATCATAGAGTATCACTGAACAGGTCGTTTATCCAGATCTGCCTCTCTGCTCCCCTCATTCTTATCATACCTTCATGCTGTTTGTTTTTCTCCCTCTCTCTGTTTCTATGTTTTCTATTTCGTTTGTCTGTGGCGGTTCCATCTTATGTAAGACGTGACTCATTCCTCCAAAAAAGACAAAAAAAAACAAAAAAAACCCCAACAAAAAGCAATATATTCAGTCCAGATACAAGAATCAAACCAAACCCTAATCTTATCCGACCTATTAAACCCAGTTTATGGTGACGAAGGGCAGCGCTTCTGACCGCTAATCACCACAAGTACACACACACACACACACACACACACACACACACACACACACACACACACACACACACACACACACACACACACACACACACACACACACACAGATTGCTCCCTGCCAGTCTAACCATAGAGTTGGTTCTAAGAAGGAACCACAAAATAGGGGTTATTAGAGAACGCGGCACCACTGCCAAACCACACTCGCCCTAAGAGCAGCTGTTGCTAAGCTCTCCATGTATGTGAATATACTGTGTGTTTCTTTTATGGCGCGCACGTCGTAGCCGCGGTATTATCACGTCGTACCTGTACGACATCGTGGGGCAGACGAGATGTAACCGTAGGTCCTGAGCTACCCGCCCAGTGACCGCTGCCTTTGCAAAGTGTATCCTCCACTAGATTTCATTTTGTTTTTAATAGTGCAGTTTTGTAACAGGCCAAGATTGTCGGAGCTGCCAGTGAATCGTTTTACTGCGGCATTCCAGTTTGACACGGTGCCGACAGAAGAAAGGAGAAGTTTGAGCAGAAGCCGACAGTCGCGTTCAGATCGAGGCTTATACACATGAAAGAATTCAGGCCAGAGCTCAGGTAAGGACACAAGTGGCAGAGAGTAATCGAAGTGTAAGCTGTAATCGTTTAGCCACGCGTTTGTCTTTGTAACACAAGACCACCTGAATACGTTTCCTTTAAATAAAGCCATTCAGTGTCTGCGCTGCTGAAAAGATTTAGTAGAAAATGGCCTGCAGAAGAGCCCCGGTTACCGTTAATCCTCATTAAAGCCATTTATTGTGAAATCCATTAACTTGTTTTACGGATCAAAGGGCTTTCAAGAACAAGGTCCTTTATGTGGAGAGACAGAAAATAGCCGCCTGCACTATTCCAAGACAAATTTACAACAGAGTGAATCAATATTTAAACCTTTTCTGCGGGCAGCCCATTTACAGGATCCGCTGCTAAAATAATTTAAGGGAAGGCAGCCCGGGGGAGCATGTGCATTATGCTGCCGAGAATAGACGCATCGTGTCACAGGTCAGCTCCCGTGGCCGCGACCGCTCATGGCAAACTGGCCTCGGATCTGTACTCCTGTTTTACGAGCTCCTGGGTCCAGGCTAAATATTGACCAGAGTGCATCTTGGGTATTTCAGAGACACCAGTTACAAAGAGCATAGACATTATTAAAGGATGGGAATCCATTTGGTTCCTTTTATAGGTAGGACATTTAAATCATGATGCAATATTATAGATGAAGATAGCTTGTCATTGGGCCATGAGGTTAAACTGATTTGCTCCCAAGAACATAAACTATGTAAAGTTGTTAAACCACCTTTACCAGGTTTAACATTGAAGTGATGTACATATGATCGCATCATTTATTATAATCACCGGCTTATATCTGCCAGCTGAAGCCGTGGGGCTAACATGGCTGGTATATAGAGACAGGTTGGGCCGGGGCTAGCTGGTTAGCATGCTAACGTAAGTAGACTTCTCTGCAACCCAATACAAAGATGTCTTTTGACATGAACACTGTTGTTTTTTTTCACACTCTGTTGATAATGGGCATTCTGGCTAATATGATGAGGAACATTCAGATACTAATACATTTGCACCTTTACTCCCCCTCTTGAATTTATAGATACAGTACTTCCTCAGATGTTCTACGCTAATATATCTGAGTGTCATCGCTGAGTAAATCCGTCTTCAAGAGGCTCTTAATAGATAAAGATAAAAACAGGTTTTTAGGAATTGATAATCACGCCTGATGAGGTTTGTGTTGTGACTACAGCAAGACTGGACAGCTAATCTATATTAAAACCTTTTCATGGAAGAATGCAGTTCCTGGAACGGTATCAGCAATCGGCGGCCTCCTGCCTCCCCAGAGAAGCTTTTCAACAGGCGATGATAACAACTGGACCACAGCGATGGCTCTATTTAAAAGACCATATAGTTCCAGACATGGTCTCCATCTATCTGGTCTAACTATCGCATTATGCACCGTGTATCAAACCTGCGTCTTTCGTGCTGTAACCTTTTCATACCAGACTACCAGAGCCAGTTGACAGCTCTTCCATATAACTTAATAATACTTATATTTATCTTAATCAGACAAGTCCCATGCTTCCCCCTGACTATCTTTTCTATCTTAGAGAAACAGCTGCAGAGCCAGAACCAACAACTTACCATTTCCTCTCCCACAAATCAATCCGTCAGTGCTGATGTTTGTGTGTGTGCGCCTGTCGGGCCAGACTTGTTGTATTTGGACGATGTAAGAGACTGGACTTTTCTGCATTAACGGCACTCGAAAATTTATCTTACAGGCCCGGAAATTTGTAAGATTTGACGGTGCATTTAAAGATCTGGAGCTCAGTCCTCGTGGCTTTTTTTGCGATGTTGCTATTTTTGTTACCTTTAGTTATTTATAAGCACTGTTGAGGCTGGTTTGCACCATCATGCCAGTGATGGATTGAGACCAGAGAGGGGGGATTGTTTTTTGGAAATATTCTCATCTCTCCGTGTTGTCTGTTGACAGTTACGTGTTCCTACTGGTGACCTCACTGAGGCATTCCTGTCTTCACCAGTAATGGACTAACTAATCCGTTGTTAAAAGCCGTCGCATGCCAATACAGGAAGCATGCTGAAATGAAAATCACACTTTAAGTAACAATCAACACCTTTAGTTTTTTTTTTTAAATATCCATTGAGGATTTCATCAACGGAAGGACAAAAAAGACAAAATCCTGAAAAAGCCATGACAAGCAACATACCTGCTTCTTAATTCGAGGATTTGAGGTAAACTGGAACAAACTGAATTATTTGAGACCAGAAAAGCTTTTTACAACCCTGGCAGAGAAGCTCGGCCAGGTCATAACATTGCACTGCACTGAAATCACGACGAAGAGACCTGAATACCCTATTGTTTGATGCAGCTGTAATGTTTTTTCCACAGTAGCTGCTAATTTCCGCCGTGTATCCTCTGCCTCCCTCCCAGGATACCGGCTCCATGGCTGGTATTTATTCATGAGTATTGGTTGACTACAAATACTGAGGAGAAATAAACCTCGTGGCGTAACAGCTTCAGCTATCGTCTTTCTTCTTTGGCTTTGTAGTAATTGCTCTTGATGCTTTGTTTCGACATTGTACAATGGACTTGGGATCTTGAATTCTCATAATAATAATAGACAAAGACGAAACTAGTGATGGTATTTTTTATATGTGAGAACATTTCAACATTTGCAAATGTTTTTTAGTGGATTAGGCTGGAGAATTTCAGTTTACGGCTGTTTACAGAAGCGGTCCAGTTCCTGCCAGGCTTCAATCGTCCGATAACAGTGGTTGGACCAAGTGACCAGTCCTGTGAAAAACTACGGGCAGATACGGGCGTGATTTAGATGTGACGGATCAGGGAGAGAAGCTTGCTCTTCTCTCAGTTAGCTGTTTGATTTACCAACGAGCTCCGCTGTTAGCTCAGTTAGCTCTCCTACTTTCGACCTGACTGGTTCTAACTACCCCCTGATAGACAAATGCTCCGTCCTCTGACTAATTCAGAGGTGGTTGTGTGTAACAAACCATCAGGTGAAGTCAGTGTAAATATAAGTTAGTAATGAGGTTTTCTTTCCTGCTGTTTTAAGGTCCTGATCAACCATATCTGTGACCAGAAACCCCTCGATTCAACTAAACATTCAAGTCTCTCGATGCCTTTCTAGCTCTCTGAGCTGCAAAGCATGCTGAATATTAATACCCACATCATCTTTTCAGAATAGAGGAAAATAAAAGTCATTTTGCTGTTTTTCAAGCCAGGTTTCTCTTCTCAGATGTCAACTACAGCGACCCAATTAGAGCACATTATAAACCGGGTTCAACACGATATAACCTGTAATTTAAAACCACCGTTTTGGATTAATAACAGCCTCTGTAAGTATGTGCCACTGATGACGCGACTCATACAGAATAAGAACAATCCGGTCTTGTGCTCTCGTGGCTGCAGTCCTGAACGTGTGTTCGCCAGCCTGCCAATGCCGAGTCCCCCAGCACCACGACAATCACATCATTGAGTCTGGCTGTGAATGCCGGCTTGTTCGCTTCTACTTTTTAGCAAAGTGCAGTTAGCTTTAACAACACAAAATAATGTTGCGAGAATTTGTTGATGCTGGGCCTGTGTGTGCTTCTGATTTCACAATATAGCCCTCTGTGACGTCTACAACCCCTCGCATCCTTTCCATGTAAAGGAGAAGTCCGCCCCTTCAGTCCTTCAGTACTTTGAACATGTTCAATGCTTTCCAGCAGGTTTACTCCGACAAAGTCCCGGTTTATTTTGTTAGTGTCTAAGCTTTTTCCTTGACCTGCCTTGACTGCTACTACTGTGCAAGTTCCCAAAATAACATTGGCCTGTTTTTTTTATTCCCTCAGCTTTTGACTCTTTGATACTTCATACATATTCCTGCCAGTTGCGTCACACAGTTCCACTGATCTACAGGTGGCAGTAAAGTGCCTGGACAAGTCTTAGCAAAAGTAGGGAAAGAGATGGCTGCTAGCGAGTAAAGATGCAGGTTTAAAACTCAAGGTTTAAGTGCTCAGCTTATAGATTTTACGAGGAAGAAAATGCATTCCACACGTTAGTAGGCCTCAAGCATGAACATGATGCAGGGACGCTGGGGGTCAGTCACCGTTGGGAGTGCTGAGGGGTCAGCCAGGATAACCTGTACCTGCGACAAAATCTTAATTATTTGGGCCTTTCCTGTAAATTTGGAAAGTTCTACTACTTGAGGATACAGATGTTAAATCGACCTGACAAGTGTATTTAACACAAATCTGGCTGTCACCGTTTACAGATACTCCAGTCTGCAGTGTACAGTAGCTCACATACTTGACTGATAAAGGTTTGGTGCAAACATTACATTGTCTTCATCTGGACACTGACTCAAAACACTCTGCTGGACATTATCTTCATCACTGCTCTGGAAAATCTGGAGCGGAAACATTTTGTTTCTCTGTAATAATATCAGGGGGAAAGAAGCTGAATCTCGACAGTGCTATCGGCTTGTATCGGAGGTGAACTGGATGATATGTCAGATGGCAGATCTGTTGGACAGATCCTCAATCTCGTGTGCAAAGCTTTACGTTTCATGTGTACAGTGTGTTTTTTTCGCAGCTGTGGCCGCGATGAGCTTCTAGCGGATCCGTCATAGCCTTTTCTTATTCGCTACCCGAGCATTAACATACCAGTCAGCACTGATTATTAGACACCGGTGCAGCTTTAGGGTAAAGAAACAGTTGTTTTTTTTTCACATGCTTTCATGAGATTGAAAGTATGTGTTTGTTGGTGTGCCAGCATCGGGGGGTGTGCACGCATGGGTAGGCGTGCACATGTGCAAACACACGGCGTGTAGATACTGTTACAGGAATGTCCAATCACTGACAGAGGTCCGCCAGCAGGCTGAAGCACACGAAAGTCACTGTAGGACATTAAATTGATTCTAACCCCCAGTTGGAGCGCTGCCTTCTCTGTCAGAGACTCTATTGTATTCTTCTATCCATTCTCTGCTTCTACTGTTACTTACTCATACCTTAAATCCTGTTACAGGGATTTGTGTTGACGCATGATGAAGCTGCGGAAAGATGCATGTTTGTGTAGATTAGCGATGCAGTTGCGCTATAGATTATCTCATCTGATCATCACTTCAAGAACGTTTAACTCCCCCTGGAGCCAAAAGACTGAAGTGAAGTACGCTCTATGTAACAGCTGAGAAAGAGCAGTGGATTTAGTCGGATGAACTCGAGATCCCATTTCAGGTATTTCCATGATGCTGCTGACATTTATTCATGATTTACCAGATTCAGGAGCATAAATTGTGAATGAAACGTTGCCTAACACAGTTTACAAGGTGTTTGCTGATGGATCTGAGGTTGATGTGGTGTCTGCTGCTGCTTGCTTCTGTCTGGCACTCCGATGCCTTTTTTTCCGTCTCTGTCTCTTCGTCTCTTCCACAGATCTCCTTCACCTTTTGTATTTTTCCCCCCACTCTCGCTCACATTGTTTTAAGCTCTGCATGTGGCTCTGCGTTTAACCTCTGTAGTTGTTATTTTGCTGTTGACATTGTTGCTAAGAGATCAGAGCAGCGTGGCCGTCATGTCACACCGGTTCCCTGAGAACATTTTAGTTTAATATCCACGCTGCGGTTATGAGGGGAGAGCGGGCCAATAAACAGCAGTGTTTTTGATTAAAGAAAATTCATTATGAGCAGGTTATTTTCTTCCAACATGGGATTTAAATATACAGTGCAGGACCATTGCTTGTCATACAGTATAGGATCACTCTAAAGATTAAGATATAATTATGGATAAATATTTCTGACGACTGGCTTATGGAAGCAGTTTTTTTTATGGACGTTTGAGGTACAGGAAACAAAGCAGGTACTTGTTCCTCGCGCTCTCAGTGTTTCAATGATTGCGTGATGTGAACCATCTGCCTGTCATCTCTGTCACTCCTTGTTCTGAAAGCAGGCATTGTTTAAAGCACTCAGACTGGTCAGTGTATGTTCAAACCAGACGATGTTTCAGCGCTCCGCCGAGCCTTTGTTGTTGCGTGTTTGAACCGGATTCTTTTTTTCTCAAAGCACTTAAATCAGACAGCGAATGTGTTGAGAACTTACATCGCTCGAAGCACAATGGCAAGTTTCATCCACGACGGCTTTAACACTCCGCATGTGTGCCTCTCATATTGTTGAATAGGTGCTGACGTGACTATTGACCCTTTCACTTTTGCATGAATGTATAATGAGGCGGGGGAATTTTACGCAAAAGGTGGTGCCCGTTTAAAACACAGAACGCCAGGGATGTTATAAAGAAGCAGCTTGTATAAACTGTGACATTTGGTTAAAGCCGCATAAAGTAGTGATTCTTTATTTACTGCCAACTTCCTGAAAAAGACAGACTTTATCATAAACACCCTCATGAGGCTGGCATGCTGAACTTATTAAAAACATTGTCACGTACACATCTGGCAGACACAGACCATCATCCGGAGGACGACAGGATCAAAACCCTAAAACTCTGTTGAAGTAACACAGGCCTCGATTTTTAATTATGCTTCCTGTGCATTGGGAGCAAAGGAGGAAGTAGTGTGAGCCATAAGGTCCAAATAAAACATCACACTTGATGTTCGTGTCCCGTTTCTGTTGTCCATATTGATATTTTGTGGTTATTATTATTGTGACCATCACCACGAAGGTCCCCCTTACTGTGACAAAAGAATCACTTTCTCCCAAACCAAGATGCTTTTCCAATCTTAAACGTAGCTTTTTCATATAATTCTGAAGTAAAGACTGATTGCAAAGTGCAGTAGCTGTAGAAAAATGACACCATCCATGTATAGATCGATTCCCTGAACCTCCCTTTCACTCTGATATTTGTCCCATTGAGCTCAATTTTCCCCCGAAAGTCAAGCTCGCGTTGCAGCAAAAAGAAAGCAAGTCTGCCCATTGCGCAACCAAAACTGAAAGCTGTTTAAAATCTAACCTGGCAAGGAACCCATCTGATGGAGGAGGAGAAGAGGTTGCTGCTCGTTCTCTGTGAAGTTACGATGAGAAAACACAGTTTATGCAACACACGGGCGTTTCAAGCGTCGTCGATGAGAAGTCTCTGTTCGTATCCACAATCAACGATTCCCAAACTTTTCACATCTTTTAAATTTGTCCCACTTCTAAGATGTCCGTATTGGTGGGCCATCAAAGGGCAGATTCCCGGATGGTTATTAATACGGGTCGTGGTCGAGTGTTAACAGACGTTTCTGTACATTTGGCGTGCAGCTCAGCTGCTGTCAGACGCCGCGCTTGATGAAACAGCGTGAACTTACAGACATTCGCTGCATGCGTGTCGTTCTACGCGTCGCCGTCTCCGGTGCCAGTGCGCGTGGTGTTAAAGCTGCTGTTTTTCTGTCGTGACCGAAGCTGCAGAGCCATAAATCAAATACCCTGGGAAACATGAAGCTCTTGGCTGGTTGCATCGACAGATGATTTAAATGTCTGTTTCTGATTTTCTCCATGATTTGCTGCGCTTTGATATGAAAAGTGAAAATACTTTGAGCTCTGAAATCCTTTTAATCACGGTGATCGAAAGCAAATGTTTGCTTTTGGAAGCGAGGAGAATCCCTTTTAAACTTATATGGAATTAAGACGCGCAGCTTAAATGCTAAGCGCACAAATTAAAAGTCACTTTATTCTCCGCCTGTTAGACGTCCTCCTCCTCTTCTCTGAAAGTTTAGTGAGTTAAAGTGTTTCTGTGTGTGTGTGGAATGAGGCAGGAGGCAGATCTGTGTGTCAGATGCAGGAACAGAGCACTAATTGGGGGGGAAAACGTATGATTGAGCTTTTTGCGGTCAGCATTTGGTTCATCACGGTGCCACAGCGGTTAGCATTAACACACCCCTTCAAATCCGAACAGGACAAAGAGCCAACAGATTCAGTGCACAGGAGCAGTTGTTTCCCCCTTTTATCCATTTTCCCTGTATCCACACAATTTTAATCTTTGTCAAGTCGATCCCTCATTACTCTCTTCCTCCTGCCCTCCGAGTGGCGCTGAGTGATGTTGCGTGTGTTGGGCTAATATGACTATAAAAGGTTTGGGGCCGCAGAGCCTTAACACTAATCCGGGTGCAGAGCCTCTTTTATTAGCCCTGCCTGTGTGTGTGTGTGTGTGTGTGTGTGTGTGTGTGTGTGTGTGTGTGTGTGTGTGTGTGTGTGTGTGTGTGTGTGTGTGTGTGTGTGTGTGTGTGTGTGTGTGTGTGAGACAAAGATAGAGGCAAAGGAAACAGAAACACAGGGGGATGTGACACACCAAAGATGTCCAAACCCTCATTAAACTTCCTCATCCCTGACTGTCGCTTCTCGTTTGGTGGAAACACGCGTAAAAGCAGCAGAATTCAACAGCAACACTTGAAGTGATGGACGTAAGAGGCACTTCAGTGAAGTGTGTTCAGTGAAGTGGTGTGTGTGGTCCTTTTTTCATGGTGTCTAAAGAAACAAATGACCTCACCTCCCCTGTGGACACTGTTGGACCTTCTGTGTGACCAAGAATGGTCAAAGTTACAGCTGCAAGGGTGTTTTTGTCCTCACACGGCTTCAACTATTATCAACTTTTATTACTATTACTATTATAATGAGTTTATTTGTTTGCTTACACTTTGGCAGTACAACCAATATCATTAACGAGTGATTTATAAGGAAATGGTCAGAATTCTTTTACGTCGGTCTCACTTTGGCGTCATGGGAACTAGAGAAGAGATACTCTGTGTTAACATCCTACGCACATTTCCAAATTTGTCCCTGTCCCGCCTCCGCCTGCCGATAAGAACGGCTCTGGTTTAAATGACGCATACTGCCGGAGTGCATCGCCCTGTCTGCTGGTGCACGTGGCTGTAAGTTAAAGTAGTCAAAAACCTCCCATTAAAAAGATCCAAATCAGAAACAAACCAAAAATGACCCTTTAATTATATTTTACAGGAACTAAACGATATTGTCTCCCTAAACAAGCCCTCATCTATTTCAGTTTAACTGCAAAGCTCCAGAAATGTTTTGAAACTTGATCTGACTCACCACTGGCGTAGAAATGTGCAGAGATAACACATACTTCCACTTACAACCAATACAACTTAACTATGCAAAACATATAATTAATGACACCTTTAATGTGATTGTGTGTCGTGTTCCTGTTAAGTGTTTCGTTGCCTCGCAGCAGATCTCAAACATGTTTCCAAAAATATGTTAGAATTGATGGACACCAGCAGCAGTTACAGTTGTGTGAAACATTACAGTTGTTCCTCCAGTAGAATGACCACGATGTATTCAACATTACAGAGTGGATGAAGTGCAGCGTCTGTGCATGTTGAAGCCGTGTTGAGCGGCAGGGTTGGTATTAAATACCAGCCCTTGCTGCTCAACATGAGTTCTTGTTGTTTGCCTTGAGTCTGTTTCAAATTACCAAGCTTCCCCCGGCGTGGAAGTGCACCAATTAAACCTTGTTTAGATGCAGATATATTTAAAACATACCTCAAAAATCATGTAAGACACTGAAAAGCTGAGACTATGACAAATGGAGAGTATGTGTGTTTTATGATCCATGCAAGCTGAGAGGTGTCTGGTTGTGATTGTCGTTTCCTCAAAGCCAGTAAAAGTGGAATGTGTCTACACCATGGAGCGTCCCATTAGCTATTTGTCACCTTTTTAACTGCATTTTCTACGGAGAATAACGGCATAATTGCTTTTTACTGGCACTAGATTCACTTTGCTTGATCCTTGTTGTAAATTTGTGTCAAGATAAGCTGATTATTTAAATGTTTTTGTTACAGAAGCAGACTTTACAAAAACACCAGGCTCATAGTTACGAGATCCTTTATTATCAGTTTGTTACATGTCGACTTCTATATGCTACAGTTCTGACGTCAGACGGCAAAATTGTCAATTACCAAACTAATATCTTGGCATTAAATAATGTGAATGTGTGACGTGGTGATGTAGTGTGATGTCACAAAGTCACAGAATTAAAGGGCGGGGCTACTGACGAGGTGTTTCAGGAGCACTGTTTTCTGTGGGAGAGAGGAACGTCCGCTGGTTCGGGCTTTGACCTTTTTAACTTTCGAGATCTTTTACATTTGCTGTCACCTTTATAAAACACTCAAGGAAAGGAAAAAAAGGATAATAAGTGTCCTTCAGTAATCATTAACCAACCTGCAAATAAGACATTGACTACATGCAGTAGTGGAGATTTTGGGTGCCAGGATTGTATCCCGGCTCTGGTCTTTAAGAGACCTTTTTTGAACTTTCTTCCTTTCTCTAACAAGCTGTAAGCGCAGTATGACAGCAAGCTATAAAGAAGAAACAAAGGTAGCTCATAGAGGAAGGCTCCTGTTATTAGACACACATCATTGACTGTACGGTAGACCCTCCATCATGTGGTAGAAGACCAGGTCTTTCATTAGCTTTGTCCAAAAATGCCTCCGTAACAGAATGGATCCATAAATCCTGTGAGTGAATCTACGCACATCACCTTGACCCTCCCTCCTGCAGGATTATAATCCTGGCTGTGATGTGGCTGGCTATGTCGATAATTCAAGCTGTTTGTGGTTTCCCTGCAGCTGACAGACGGCGGGAAGGCGGCTAAAGGTGGTATCGCCGTTGGAGACATGGTTCTGTCCATCGACGGCATCGCCACGGAGGGCATGAACCACCTGGAGGCCCAGAACAAGATCAAGAGCTGCACTGGAAACCTCAGCCTCACCCTGCAGAAGTAAGCCAAGAGCTCCCACACTCAATGTACTGTGTGTGTGTTTGTGTGTGTGTTTGTGCGCGTGTGTGTGTGTGTGTGTGTGTGTGTGTGTGTGTGTGTGTGTGTGTGTGTGTGTGGTCATAAAACCAAAACCACTCCACTTTACGATGATTTAACGTGTGAACACGCACAGGAAGCCATTTGTCTCCATGACAACACAGGATCCATACGCTCCCTTTCAAACACTCCCAAACAAACCCCGTCTCTGCATCGCATTTTATGCTTCCTCCTTTCAACCCCAGACATCCCGCATACAGGCAGATGTTCACTGTTGTTGTAGGAATTAATCTTAGCTCTAACACACAGCAATGCCATTAGTTCTGCCTGATCTCCGGGTCCCCCGGAGGACGGAGGAATAGCCGAAATCACAGCGAGAGCATCACACATGTGGACCACCCCCTCTTCCCCAAGGCCTAACCCCTCACGCCTCTTTGGTGGAATCGTCGTTGTACAGTGGAGCTGATTTATCTCGAGCAGTTGTGTTACTATGTGTGTATGTCTGCTTGTGTGTCTATACTGGTTCCCATGTGGTTTGAATTGTCTGGTTCTTTGGCAGCGCTCGTAGGCATGCGTGTGTTTTTATTTAAACGCTGTGAGATGTCCGGGGCTCCTACACTTGTTCCTTTTGGAGTGAATATCCTGCAGATTTACAGTAAACAGTACAGGCACAGGTAAACAAGAGAACTGATTTTGCTTTTTGGTGAAGTCCGAATGGGTTGAAGTGATAAAACGCTCGGTTTCCTTTTCTTTCTGTGTGTTTTGCTGCGCCTCCGCGACTGCGTCTGGATTTCCCATTCGGTCCTCCCTCGATGGCTTTTCATCTCTCCCTCAGCCCTCCCCTCAGTTGAGGCTAACTGAGCATGTCCTCTAATTTGCGTCCAAATGATGACAGGCTAAAGATGTTTGCTTTCGGTCTAGTGGCAGAGAACACTTACTGTAATACCACAGGGCTAATAGTAACTCAAGGTCAGTGCGCGGGTTTCTGTTACAGAGCGACCTGCGATCAAACTGTTTTTTTTTTATGATGAGTGAAGCAGGTCTTAGCAAAACACTTGGCTTAAGGTCATCAGTGGATGATTTACCCCATCAATGTGGGAGTTCATATTCTGATGGATGGTTTTTACATTTGAGAAGGTCAACAAGTTTTGCTGACAACGACGTGGAAGATAAACAACCAGCCGACGCAGCGCTGAAATGGCTTTTGCAGGGAACAGTAGCGGTTATTTGATTCATGCTTGAAACTATTTCAGTGGCATGGAACAGCTTGTGTCAGCATGTCGATAAAACAACACGAGGGGTTTCCTACCGATTGCTTTTTAGAGTAATTAGTTCTAATCAGATTAAGGAAAGTGTATTAAGTAGTCACCCAAGCCATTGCTCATGATGTATAGTGGAACAACACGTCCCAACTCTGTTTCTACTTATAGAGTTTGTCTCCTGAAAGCTTCTCACATAACTGAAACCTGCCAAACAATATAAACAGTATGATTCATTATTATATATCTTACCTTGAAGGAATCCTTCGTGAATTATGCGTATTCGCTTTCTTAAATCAGGAGCTATGAAGTTCAAAAACTCCAGCAACACAACCACACAAACACCTGACAAAATGATATATATAGAGAAATTATTGGCAAATTTTAAAAGCCAAGATAAAAGAACAAGAAACATCCATAAATCCATAAATAGGGTTTCATAACTGGTAAAATACCACTATGAAATCTTAATGGAATCATGGCACATTAAAAAAAATTGTATAAAACAAAATGTTTGTAACGCTGCCATCTTTATTCTCAGCAGGTCGAGATCACTACCTCTTCTGCTGGACTAATCACTTGCTTGTCTATAAAATATATAAATGTGATTTTTTTAATTGAATGTGCAGCTACAGCTAGGAGATGTTAGCTTAGATTAGCATAACGAGTGGAAATGGGCAAAATCAGCTATAACCTGGGTTGGTTTGAAGAAAAAAATGGCTGCATTCCAAGAAGTTACTGCACCAAGCCAATAAATAGTCCAGCACAGAATCCAAAACCACGTTCCTACCATGTACCAACACTTCCTTTTACATATATACGACTGAATAGGTCAATTGCGCGTGACTCAAAAACGATATCATAGTTTATATACCGCTGTCATAAACAACATGAGCATTGCAGCGTACCACCAACAGACTTTGTTGTTGTTCACATGCAGTTTGGTCTTGGAACTAAACTACTCCGTCAGGTTCAGGAAAACATTCTGGTTCAGCTTAAAATAACTATGGCACTAACTCCGCAAATGCAACTTCAGCTACATGATGTACGTGTCAATACTTAACTATGTAAGCAAGTTCAAATTACTCGTTGGCTTTCGCTGAACATGAACAGCCATCTCCTGCACGGACCCACAATCCCTCCCAACCTCCTCCGTAAGTGGACTCCTTAGCGCTCTTTACTCCAATACTAGGTTCAGCCTAACTTCCTCTTTTGCAGCCATAATAATTACTATGGCCACTAGAGGTCAGCGCCCAAAATGAAATGTAAAAATAGGTCATAATAAACTGCTTTACCAGTCAGCCAATGTAGTCGTTTTTCTGAACAGCCTGGTTTAATGAGCTTTAGAGGTTCTGGTGGTATTAATCTTCTCATCCATCTGTCAACAATTGTCATACTCTTAATTTAAAACTCATTGATGTTTAGCATTGCTAATGTTTTGTTAACTGTAGTGACAAGAAAAGTGTTTTTTTGTAACTATAATAGACTTTTATTTTCAATTACCTCCTTAAGACACCAAACGAGCTGCCAAATACCAGTGTAGCCTAACAAATCTCATGTAAGGTTGTGCTTGTTTGGGAGACCAGTTAAAGGATTATCTGTTCTGCATCGCTCTGGGTCTGTGGCAGACATCATCGCTTGAAGGGGGTTGATTCATGCCCTGCTGGAAACACATGGAACGGCTTGTTTCATTAAGTGGCAGCATTATATTATTAAGGCTGTGTGACCGGGCAGCCACATCGGGGACAGCTGGCTCCGGCTTTCGATTTTACTGGGATACTTTATCGTCCAGAGGATTGACAGTAATCCCTGTGCCTTCCCGAGACTACTTTAATAAGAAAGAGTTCCAAGGTTTCTTTTCTGTTTGTCGCTTGGCATTCATTGGCACCGTGAGTTAGACGGACTGTATATCCAAAGAGTGTCACGCCTAGGTCAACATCTGGGATTTAATGGGTTTTCATGCGTAATGGAAAGAACCAATCTAGTCCCTTGTTTCTGTTACAGGCATCACTCGCTTGCTTCTCTTTTCCTTTTTCCCCCCTCTGCCTGCACGTTTTGATTGGGTTTGTCACTGAGTCGGACAGCAGGAGGAACGATAACAGCGTGAAGATAGCGAGAAATGTTAACAATGCATGTGGCGTCTGCATGTGTGTATTTTAAAAGGAGACAGGTTGTTATTCCTTTTTCCAAATACTGGGCTGATGGCGAGAAGAGATGGGCAGCAGATGTGTGAAGGACAAGGGGAAGAAGGAAAAGCTGTAAAATAAAGTTGTTTCCGCAAGAAAAATTCAAGCTGACATGAGGATGATTTTTTTTTTTTCCCTGTTAAAATTGTTTTTAAAGATGACATGTGCAGATGTAAAGAGGGACGAATTATCCTGGAGCTCACCCATCTCTCCATCCAGTAAGAAAGACTGGAACAGAACCAGGATTTATTAACTGAGAGGCAGAGCCAGACAAATGCATGAATGCAAACGCCATGGTTACTAGTAATAACCACAGTCACTAAGCTGTCTGAGAGACTTTTCCTTATTTCTACGGTGGAAAACATATTAGCGTCAGAGCAGACGGTGCTGACATTTCAGGTAGCAGGTGCCAAAACAAAATCAGCGTAAGTCTGTTGTTGTTTTTCCGTTTATCCCATCAGCCGGTCGGAATGGATCGAAGCAAAATAAAGAGCCGCTACGAAAGGTCAGGCGAGCAACGAGAGGTCCGTGCGTCATTTACAACGTCACTCTGATGAGCAGCAGATTAAAGACGTCTTTGATTCGTCGACTGGTTTCCCTGAAGGTTCGGACTTGAAAGGCTGATCTCAAATGCATCAGAGGCCTGTTTTTATCAGCTTCTTTCATCCCTCGGCCATTGTTTTGATTTTGTTCTAACTTACAAAGATCACAAAAAGCACTTCACAATTGTAATAGTTTCCATCCGCCCCGCACAAATCGTTTGTGTTTCGAAAAAGCGACTTTCTCTCCTACACCGCAGCGTATAGGGCGGATCTATATTTGGCCGCAGCAGCGAGTGTCTGGCAATGTAGTGTGTAAATTGAATTACATGGCTGTAAGTCTGTCACTTTATCGCAGTATGAGTGAGCGACTCAGTGGGAGGTTCTGTAAGCTGTCAAAGATCAGTATCATGAGTATCACATACAGCGATCCAGTTAATTGAGCACTCACCAGAGACTTAGGGCCTCGTTCCCTTTTCCCCGATCCTCCCATCTTTTTGCCAGTCTGCAGTCAGTTTTATAGGACATAAACACTCGACTATCCACCTTTGTAGATCGCTGCTGCAGTCAGGTTGATAAACAGGAGTGATGACAAATCCACTTTTTTAATCCCAGTGGGTGAAAAGTAATCTCTGAGCTCTCCTCCTGAGATCAGAGCAGAATCCGATGTGACATTTAGTCTCCAAAGGGTCACGCTCTGACACCAGTCCGCCCAGCCGTCCACAAAACACTTCAAGCGACAAAAGTTAGATGTTATACCTTTACTTAAATAACCCTCCTTTTTTTGACACTATCTCAAATTCAGCTGTGTCGAGGAAGGTTTCTTTCTTCCCTGCATAACTGAAACGGCAGTAAAGGAATAAATCATAGCGGTGACATGTCCGGTCAGTGATCCACAACGTTTGTTGTTTCACTTCACATTTCAATCTTGGCCCGAGTTTTTCTTCTGTCTAGGAATGCACTCTGTATTGTTGCGTTAATAATAGCTCTCAAAACAAAAAAAACGTTTGGTTCCTGACCTCTGGAGCCTTCTTTGGTGTGTGTGTGTTTGTGTGGGAAAGCAGCTAACAGAGTGAAGTTTCAGAAGCAGCGACAGGAAAGAATGAAGACTGGAAAAAGCTAAAAAGAAGTCAGTGGAGGCGAATAGAAGTAACAGCGTGGCAGAGAGATGAAAGAGAGCCACGTGAACTGTGATTGAGATGGATTCTCCACGGCCGACAGTTTTTGATCAGCTGTGTGTTACCATCTGCAGATTCTGTAAACCATAGATCAGCCTGCTTGATGGCACAATGTGAGAATGTTAAAACATCACTGCTCAATGTTTAGATTCATGGATATCCATAAAGTTTTACCGTAGTTACTGATGCACAGCTGTGGAAAAAATGCATTCAGGCTTCCTGGAATTTCTCTTTTTCATTGAACGCGTTTCAGTGTCAAACTGAATTTCATTGGATGAGATTTAGAAAAACAACCGATATCTTGTTAGCTCGGCAGACTGTTTCTCTATGAGCGAGATATCAGACACATGTGGAGCACATGTGTTCACAACACATGCACACACACACACACACAATGGACACGCACAAATAGGCTGTCAAAAGGCTGAGTGGTAAGATTTTAGTACATTCCATGGAACCTCTTCAGTCTTTCAAGCAAACGAGAACAGATGGATGACAATGGAAATCCTTGTCTTCAAGAAATGATGTTTATATACAAAACAAAGACAGGCGATTAATCAAACGGATTAATCAATATGTAGCACTTCCATATTAAAATGATTGGACCTGTTGTGTACTGAGATTATCCCAAATGTTTCCAACAATGTTCAAACCCAGAGAAAACTGTAATTTAACTCAAGGTTAACACTGCATTTCATTTGATATGTCAGATGGTGAAGAAAGAAATTGGTGAACGTGACCAAATGGAACGTTATTAAACTTTATTACAGTCTGCCGGATAGATTTTCATCGGCAGTGGGGATTGTTGGAAGGTCGAATTTGTAAGGTAGTTGATTTTTGTGTCTCATTTCAAACCTGTCAAATACAGACCCTTTGGGGCGTATTGGGAATGAGACTCAGCAATTTACTTTCTACAAATTGGACCTTAAATAATGAAGCCAACAGCTCCCATGATCCCATGCTACTTAACGACATCATCAAACTAAGTCTTTTGTTTTCACTGTTTTGATTGAGAGACCACCCGCATCAGAAATGACATAATGTGTAGTCTTGATTCCTAACATACTGTACTTCTTGGAAACATGTTCAGATTTTCTACAATATCGGCTTGTGGCATCTAGCAAATGGCACATTTAATGACTTTACTGAGGAAATTACAAATTAAATTAAATTAAATCCCTCCTCAACCAGCATGCATTGGTTGCAGAAGCCCCCTGCAGGCATCAGGGTCCCTTCGCTCCCGACATTCACCCCAGCCAACCCCCGACTGTCCGGTGCACGTTATCACATTACTTTTCCACAAAAACAGCCCAGCGTTTCCTCCATGCTGGTGGCTTTGTCCTGCAGCAGCCCCGCTTGTGTAGGGCAATCACTGCGTTTCAACACTTAAATGAGCCTCTTCAGCGATGTAATGACTCTCTTTAGAGGTACACCAAAGTATTAAACTGTTCATTTCAACCAATCATCGCCTGCCTCAACAAAACCACCTTTGTATTTCACTGTTACGCACTCCCAACTGCCAGTGTCTGGCTAAATGCTTTATTCCCCACAGTAAAGTCTTTTTCGAAAGCCCATTTGACTGTTTAATGAGCCTGTGTGCATGTGAGTGTTTTTTTTTCACCATAAACGGCGCAGTCTCTGTGTCTTCATGTGTTTGAGGGAGTGAAAAAGCCACAAACAAAAACACGGTTGACCTGATGCACTCACCCACACACAAACACACACACCCAGGCACCTCACAGGACACTGCAAATGAATGCATGATTTGAATAAACAAGCCATCACGCGAAGAAGAAGAAGAAAAAGAAACCGCTTTCAAAGCGGCTTTTGTGTGGCTAATTGGTTCCACTTCTCTTTTTTATCAGAGTGGAGATCTCACCCTGTTGAAAGGAGCTCAAATGGGATAATTACAGAGTTTGACAAGCCTATTCTTCAGGACTGAGTGTCTCAGCGGTGGGGTCGTGACATTTATAATAGTGGCATCGTATGTGTTCATATATAAAGCCGCAAAGACATGCTGTCATAAGTCATGGATAAACACATTCAGACTTCAGATCTCTCCTGCATGCGTTACGCTGAATTGAGCTGCTGTGGTGTTGTTTTGCTGCAGTGGCATTGATTTACTGATCCTCCCCTCCACGTGCAAAAAACACACACAGCAGTTAGCGCAAAGTTTATCTCAAGCCCTCTGCTGTGTGTCGTGCACACACATTAATTTGCTCACCTGATTCATATGTAACATATCCATGCAAAGCGAGAACACACAAACACACACACTCACACACTAGCGAGCACACATCTCATGGCAGCTGCTTGAGTTATTTTGAGTCTGGAAGCTGGCTCTGGGTGCTCGGGTAAGGGGCTGGGTTAGGGAAGTTTATACGGGCCTGGAGTATACGTTTCCGTTTTGTTGACATTTTATTCTCTTAATAGAGACAGCAAGATCCCTGGGTTGTGTTGACGGTCGTGCACAGCCACAACCAACAAACATAGGCACACAGATGTACATGTACTTTTGAGGACACCACTCATGAAATTGGCATGACAACTGACTGTTTCTGCCACAGAGATTCACCTCATTTTCTCTGTCAAAGATTTGTTGTTTTTATTAAAAATATCCTCACAATGAACAGCTACAGAACTCAATACCGTGTGCACATACTGCACATGACTAATGACCTCTCATTGTATCAGAATCGCTTACATAATGGAGCATTTGATGTATGGGGCTGTGTGTCAGTTACCTGTTTGTCCGCAGTGTTGACTCACATGATCTACGGCCTGTTTTTAGCTCACACTTAGAAATGAAACCCAGAATGTACAGCATGCTTACTTGGAACTGACCGGCGCGTAACAAGAACATCGTGTTTTGAAAAGGCCGGGCTTTTGAAGGACACAGATAATTGGTTTCTCTGTTTACAAAAGAGCAGAGGGGCCAGGCTTTTACAGAAATACCTCGGTTAATGCCACTCATGCAAACATTTGATCCGCTGAGGTATTTCAGAAGATGCTGAAGATTTCAAAAGAAGGAATGAAAGAAAGAAAGTGGATATCAAAACATGTACATGTCAGTCTGAGAGCTGTAGCACCACTTATAGTTTAGGTGGTAGTGGAGTTTCCTGTTGAGCTGTACAGTACATTACATCTATGTTGTATGATTTTATTGTTTATTTTATTTGCCTTTTTCAGAAAGCAGACAGCGTAGATTTGTGCCATATGGACATTTAGTGTGTGTGTTTAGTGTGTTTTGCCAACACACTTCTTGCCCTTACCACTTAGCTCTACCCCCGCAGTTTTTTTAGTATCTCCTGATTCTTGTTGGGATAGAGAGGTAGGACAGGCTGTTGGTCAAAGTCGTCCAAGGCCTGTGACATTACTTATCACCCACCCACAATGCAGTAATGAGTTCCCTTCCCATACAGCTTAACAACCAATCACACCTGGGCTCACCTAGCCCTAGCAACCCACATGAACGCCGCTTTGGTCAACAACTCTGAAACTACGAGCTCATACGTGTCCATAATGACTCTGTAAGGACACTCCCACGCAGGGTCTGCAAACTCCCCTCCAGCTAGTTAGAACTGAAGAAGCCTCTTGGATGGGAGGTGCAACATCTTCAAGAAAGATCAGTTTCCTACGATACAGCACTTAAAACCTCCAAACTGAGGTTTTCTAGAGTTGACCTAATATCCTTTTATTCATAACAAGGATAAAACAATTGCTACTAGTTTGCTGATGTCTTTTTATATTGTTATTGTTGATTTGTTGACACTTTTGCATTTTGACATATTTCAATGTTATATTCCCCGTCTTTGATGGCATATGATGCCCGAAATTGTACTTAAGACCAGCTGTAAATTTGCTGGACTTGCCATTGCTCCTCTAATATTGATCTAGCTTTGCAGGGTAGGAGCTCATATTGCTAACGTAAGTCCTTAAAGTCCCACAAGTAACCAGGTAATGCAGCAGTGTTACTTCATTGATAGTGTGAAGTTGTGAAGAAATTGCAAGCGTTCATGCTTTTTTTCTTTTCAATCAGATAAATGTTAAATTACGTTGCGATCATACCAGGATAGCCACAGTAGCTCAAGAGAAATCACCACAGCTAAACGGATGGCATATTGTAAATCTCCGGTCGCGTTAGTTGACATAAACACCGTCAAAGACAACTGATGATATACGAGGGTGTTGAAGGGTTGTGACATTTTTATTGGGGGATGTTTCAACTAGTACCTCTTCTGAAGTGATGAGGGGATGCACTCGAAAACAAAGGGGAGGAATAAAATTGGGATCAATTGGGATTTTGAACTGACTTGACATATTTAAATTGCATCATAACGGCATCAATCAAGCAGATTTATTACCTAACCTTTCCAGACTGTCTGGATGTAGCTGCATCCTCTTGATATTGTTGATCTTATTTGTGAATTATAGAAGTCAAACCATTTTCCGAACGTTAACCACGTGACGTAGAAGGTGTGGTACATCTGGTACGCTGGTACTCTTTAATAGTCATATGTGTCATTCTGGGAGTCAATCAACCTATCCAGCCACTCAGTAAGGAGGATGATGTGTTGAATCTACATAGTGTATTTGTGATTACTGCCGGTCGTACTATTTTGGGTGACAGAAGTCGAATAAAACTAGTAAAAAGGGGTTATATGCCGGTACAACAAACCTAGAATTGGCTTGATGTGTTAGAACTTGCGAGACTTGAGCTGTAGCTGCAGAAATCCTCAGCCCTTCGCTAATCCGCTGTGCTCATAGACGCTCTCTGCACAGCTGCCATTGTCACTTACTTGGGTCTGATATTTGCCAAAGATGCTCCAAAGCCAAGAGCGCTAAACTGGGCTCACCTGTCTCTGTCTTTCACTGCTCTGTAGTATTTGCCAAAGATCATCTAAAAACCGACGGTCATCATCTTTGGCTTTGGCTCGTAGTATTCACCAGTAAGATCATAATACCAAGAGAATGCTGCTACAGCTCGACCCACCTGTCTCTGCACGTCTTTTGCTAGTCTGTTGTTTTTGCCAAAGAAAATACAAAATCCCAAGAACATTAGGGGTCTGTGAAGGTAGCCCGCAGACACTCTGAGGCCAAGAACACTGTGCTGAGCTCATCTGTCTCTGCTTTTTTAATTCCTCTCCGCTATTTGCCAAACATATCTCATTGTAAGCCAAGAGCACTCATCCTTAGGCCAGCCAGCATTGTTGAACGATACCCAAACGGGCAGCTGGAGCAGCGCGGAGAATAATCTGGACTGATTGGAGGAGAAAAACAAGAAGCTACATTTCACAAGTGCTGACTAATTGCTATAAATGAGTTTCAGGGTGTAAGGCCCAGTCGGGACATAAGCTGTCCACTCTGCAGCTTTGCTCCAGATAAAATAAACTTCTAGTCGTGGTCACAAATGACTCTGTAATAAATTGCAATCAACATGTTTTGAAACACAATACACTTAAGTCCCAGACACAATTTGCCATCTTCTCCGTCTGTTCTCACATTAAGTCCACCGGGTTATCGGCCTCAGATTGGCTGGGATATATTTTAAAATCAACCAAATGACGCACTGTATATTTGTTTTCGCCCTGGTTTTATTACATAATCAGATGACACCACGTCTGGCAGATAGTGTGATCCTGGGAGCATGTGTAGGTTTAAAGACAACTGAGTGTCTTTTTCACGGCGCATAAATACCTATATATCTGTGCAACAGTTGTTCTAAAGATTACACACTCACATCCCTCCTGCCATTTTTTTTCCAGCAGTATCCTCGTCACACTCATCTGTTTAAAATGCTGTGATTTTACAGTGGAAAAAAAAAAGACGCTGAAAGGATTCAGGTATTTGTTTCGATGTCGGAGCCAGGATCGTTTTATGGTCTCTGTCGTATCACTGTCGCCTACGTTTACGAGACGTGTGACTCTCAGCGATACACGACTTGAGAGATCGGTGTGTGTGTGTGTGCGCGCGTGCGTGCGTGCGTGCGTGCGTGTGTGCGTGTGTGTGTGTGTGTGTGTGAGAACGAAGAAAGAAAACAAGACACGGGCAGAGTAAACAGAAACAGAGAGCCACGCAATTTAAAAAAGCGCGATTGGAAAGATAAAGGAAATACAAATACGCCAGTAAATCTGAGAGTGGATCTCTCTGAGTGATACTGACGCACATTGATACCCATAACCCGCTCAACATACTTCAGGCCAGATGTTGAATCTGGAAAACACTTCCTGGTCCAGCTGTGGATCATTGTGATGGGCAGCGTGTCTCGGTGCTGAGTGCCGTCTCTTCACTCTGTCTGTCCTCTGTTTGATGTATCGTGCTGGATAACTGTTTTGCTGCATTCAACAAAGTAACTTCGAGCTGCCAGGAAGAAAAACACTCACACACATTAAATATACATTTGAGCTCATTTTGTGCCCTTCATGGTTCCAATGTTTATTCTTCTTCTGAGTACTCAGTGTTGATGTTGTAGACACATAACTAGATAATTTGAGGCCATAGATCTTACAAAATGCAGCACTAAAGGCCTCTTAATCCTGAGTCTCTGCTGTAAATCATCCCATGTGGGGCCCCTTAGAATTATGTGGATGTCCTCATCCAGTTTGGGCCCCCCCTGTATCATTGGCTCCCCTTACTGGAGCCCCAGCGTGGACTGAGTTTGCCTCCGAGGCTGAGATTCCTGAACTCCTTCTGCTCGGCACCCACACTTGAAACAATGCAATCTTCATCTGAGTCTCATGAAATCACATCAGGGTGTATTGTGTGTTGTGCAATTTTAAAAAACACTGCTAAGGATGGACTTTAACCGAGTCTGACAGCACTGACATGACTTTGATAAACCCAGATCGGCTCTGGGGATCAGTCTGGGGTTTGAGTCCTCCTCAGGTTGTATGGTTCTGCTCAGGATTGTCACGGTGTGTTTGTCAGTCAGCTGCAACGAGAAAGGGGAAAAAAGCTTTTTTTTTTTTTTTGCAGCCTGGAAATGTCTCGCACCTCTTTCGCAAACAGGCTGGCTAAACTCCAATCACAGTCCGCGGAGCCATTAATTTATTCAATTACACTTTAAATCTCGTAAACGATGATGGCAGTGTTTTTTTGTGGGAGTTGCCATGAAGTGCTCACAGGGAGATATGGCAGGGCATTTTTCGGTCACGAGTCATTAGCGATGAGTGAAAAATGCTTCAGACGTGCCAGGTTGTGTTGCTCCAGTAGAAAAATATTGTGGGAATACATGGGAATATGGGTGTGACTGCATGCCACCGTGTGTTTGTGTCTGTCCTGCTCCTGTGACCAGACTTGCCAACCATGTCGATTTTCCCAGAAGACTTTTTTTTCTACATTGCCCTCTCCAAGTTTCCACCCGAGGTCGCAACGCTCCCTGTATTTCTCCCATATTAAGACAGTTTTTGGCATCTTTTTGTTACCACAACCTGTTTTTGCCACAGGAATGGAGAATAGAAAAGAGTAGCTCAATCAAATTGACATCCTGGAAGAATAAACCCTGCTTCTGAGGGAAGGTTTCGAGGTAAGCTGACATGCATTTTGTAAACTATGTAATGTGGAGCTTTCTGTCAGTCACAGGGGTTTGTATCACCACTGAGAGGCTGACAAACATGGAGGAATGGTGTGCAGACTCTCAAACGGGGAAGAACAAAAAATAGATAAATGAATGCTGGTTTATGTAACTTAACACCATTTACATTAACAATTAGGGCATTTAGCAGACACTTTTGTCCAAAGTCGCTACAGTAATTCATACATACGCTGTTGTCGGTGGCTGCCAGGGGAATTGAACCAGCGACCTTTCGATAACTCTACCTTGGCTTTACCCCCGAGCCACAGCCGCCTTTATCACCGGGATGAATTACTCTGTTTATCCATTTTTGTCTGAGAATAGTAAGTAAAGTAAAATTCAAAGTATATAAGGTGAAATTGATGTTTCAGTGAACTTAGAAACTTGACGTTTTCATTAGGACACAAGTCCATGAGGGAGGACCACCAGATGTCGGCGCTGGGTTGGAAATGTTCTCTGTTTCTGAGGGCTCAGCGTTGGCGTGTGTCTCTCAGAGTGCCTCCCTGTGAGCTCCTCTGTGTATATTTACAGGTTTTTTTACTTCTTGGTCAGTCTGCTGTGAAACACAGCTGTAAAAGTTTAAATTAGATCTCAAAAAGACAACACGGGACTTCAAGACGGGAGGCGTCTACTGTTTTACTGCCCCGCTGCAGCCTCGCTCGCTCCTATAGATGCCGCGGTGAAACCAAACACTCGCATTATTGTTTCACATAAAAAGAAAACATCTGTCTTTAGAATATATATATATATCTATATATACTGTGCATTTGCATGAGTGTTGCATAAAATTACTTTTATGATCTTTTGGAAAACATCTTAAGAAGAATTACACGCTGTAAAACAATCCACGCAGTTCATCTGTTTTATTACCTTGAATCATGTGAAACCTAGTATGTGCGTTACAGCAGTAACTCTCCTTCGGTGTCATAAACATGTCCATAGATTGTGCGAGATTATACAAGATTTTACAGCTTCTTGTCCCAAACATACATCTCTTCCACCCCTTCTATTTACTGTTTCATCGACTTAACGTCCTCCTCTGTCCAAACCCAGTAAAATGCATCGCAGCAGCATAGTCCACTTCCTGTGCCTCATATTTTAATTTTTTTTTGCACTCCTATTCTCACACTTAATCTATTTTCAGTTCCGTAATTTTGTTTTATAACCTTTATTTAGTCGAGTTAAGAGAGGTGTAGCTGGTCGCTCCTCTCGCTGCGGAGTGCTGAGTGTTGGTTATAGACGTGCTGCTCCTGGACTCTGCTGGGGTTTTTCTGATGCAGCACTGTTGACCTGCAGGCTGTTGGAGACATTGCCTCCTTTCTCCTGCCCTGGTGGGGTTTTAACTTAATGTGCCTGTTTCCTCTCATGGTCTGCTTTTAAGAGCCCTCGGGGCAGCAGTACCACTGCTCTGTGTTTTTGTTAGAAAGTGAGTTACTATAAAATGTGCTTGTTTGTTTCTGTGTTACTACAGGAAACACACAGGCTGTACTACATGTTGGGACAGTTTAGCCTTCTGCCTCAGATCTCCTGATTTTCCTCATAGATTCAGCTCAAAGAAAGTGACATAAAGGTGTCTCTGTGTACACATTTGTGTAGATATCTTCAAATCTACCATGCTGTAAGAGATATTGACCCACATGTGAATAATGCTGTCTGCTAGGTCAGGTCAAGTCTATACTGAGCTGCAGCTTTCCATCAGATAAACAGACAACAGGCAGCTAGAAGTGTGAGAGGCTCTTTCATGGCAACCACGGTGGGTTCGTACCTTCAGGCTCTAAGTCTCGCCGTATTGATCCGTGGCAGAGGATAAAGAAGCGCTAACGTACCGACTTCTGACTCCTAACACGGCCTACGTGATGTGTAGCTTGCACACATTCACTGACACAAAAGTTGAAATCCTGTGATTTGTTCAAGCTAATTTTCTCAACGTTGATTTAATCGAGGGGTGTTTTTTTGCAGTAAGACGGGTCTAGCATGAACATGCTTTGTTCCTTTGGTCTGTTCAGCGTCAAAGCTTCTTTTTAGGGATCTCATGTGATGTCACACTCGGCAGAAAAAAGGCCGGTCGAGGCCTCTGTGGAGGGAGGGAGTTGATAAGGAACACACACATGGGCACGGAGCACACACATTAATCACACAGACCTACAGTGCATGTGATCCGTGGCTGACCCGCCCCCCCGTCTCCTTCGGTCTTGCCCAGTGTGAGGACTGATAACGACAGGCAGACTCAGCTTCCTGGTCTATTTAAAGCCCAGTTCTTGATAAAACTCACACATCGGTCTTGAAATAGCGAAGAAATAACACAGTTGTCTTTGCATTTAATCACACCAGCAAAAGAATGTTACACCCGCCTGTGAGATCAGGGTTACTTATCTGTCTCTCTCTCTCTCCATCATGCCTGAAGTCAGTATGGTTACATGCTCTACATGTTTAGCTTTTTGCCCCTATTCCTAAAGAGACAGTATTCCCAATAACCAGTTTATATGGCTAATGAATACAAATTTTCAGCTCATATTAACTCTTTCATCCTTTCAAACGCTCTCTGGAAAAGGTCGGATTGAGCTGTTTATGCATATCTGTTACCTGTGCACGAAAATCCTTTATAGCAATTTGTCAGATTCCCTTCGTTTATTCTGTACGACAGACAACCTGCAACACAGCAGCAGCATGACGTTATCCGAGCATTCAAGCTTCCCTGAGCACGACGCCAGACGAAAATGGCCGCTGTGTGATTATTGTCAGTTTTGTCCACAACTTTGTTTCCAAACCTGATCATTCTTTTTGGGCCTCAGTGACCCGTGTGATTTAAAAAGCGAAGTGCTCCTGTGACATCACATGAGGCTTCGTGCAACACTGTCAGATCATGCCCGGATAACATGAGTCATCGCGTTTTTGAAACAAACTTGTGGAGTCCATGCCAGCTATTTCTAAAAATCCATGGACATTTTTCAACAACAACTTTTCACTTAAATTGTTAAGATCGTATGCAATGGGGAAAAAAAGTATTTCTTTAGAAACGAATGTGAAACAAACAGATGTTGACGAGCGGTCTCTGACTTTTTGACCCGACATCCAAAGAAAACTCCTGAAATCTGAATGATGCTGGCATATCTAATGTCTTCGGTGGAAACTGTTACAATCAGATTAGTGTGCATGTAAACACAGTTACACTCCCTCGGCCTCCATAACTCCTCCACTACACACATACGCACACTTGTGACACCTAAACGCTGAACCACACGTGGCAATAATTCTGCCAGTCACTCTGCGCTGGCATTCTCTCCCGGTCACGTTGGTCTGTCTGCTTCAGTTTAAGGTGAAATTACAAATAAACCCCAGTGACCAAACCAGCCCACTCTTTTCCCCCCTCGCTGCCTAATAAGGCTCAGTAAAAGAAATAAATAGACAAGAGGGCTCAGAGTGTGCGCTCCACCTTCAGGAATGACGACTGCATACATTTTAGAGGGCTTTGTTTCAGTAACCATTATCACTTTTGTTTAAAGAACGGTGACCTCATTCACAGGAAAGAAGAAAAAAACAGGGGCATGAAAGGCAGGAAGGAGTAAGTAAGAAGAGGAGAGTGAGATAATTCAAACACAACACAGAAGGATATAAAGAGGTGAGAAGAGAAATGTTTTAGGTTAACGGTGAGCGGTCCTCTGGGACAGCTGTGCCTCTACATATATTAAGCTGCTTCTGATTTACACTGTTGAGGGAGGAAGTGTCTTCCTTTCTGTGATTCATGTCTTTCATACTTGAATCTGTTCCTGGTCCCTTTGGGGAAGACAAGCCAAGTTTGAACCTGAAGCAACAAAATGTGACTTCTTGGAGAAAGATAGTCGATTGGTGAGTCTCTCTTCCCAGATCGTCAAATATTGGCGCCTTGGGTTGGAACGCATCTGCATTTGACCTGGGGATGAGACCCAGCTCAAGTCACAGAATCCTTTTGTCTCATTCTGCTATTTTGTGCCACGTGTTTTAAAGTTCAGTCGAGCAGGATTTAGTGGCGTCTAGAGGGGAGATTGTCTATTGTAACCAACTGAACATCCCTCACAGCCCCACACAGAGGCTACAAAAATTAGAAACATTCAAAAGACCCTCTCGAGAGCCAGTGTTTGGCTTGTTCTTCCGAGGCTACTGTAGAAACATGGCAGTGCAACATGATGGAAAATGACCTGCTTCCACTGTAGACAGAAATGGCTCATGCTAAAGTAACAAAAACACAACAATTCTTATTTTAAGGCCCTTTTTACACCAATGAAAAAATAATTGAAGCTTCTGCCTGGACCTTTAAAGTTAAAGAGAACTAATGATAAAATGAACAGGGTGGGAATTATTTAGAAAAATTACAATTTAAAGGATATCTAATATCTCAAATGCAGGATTTATACTGACTTAAACTGCTCTGACTTCAGTTGGATAAAATCATTCCCTCCTGTGCTTCGCAGGAATGCAAAAGTTACCACAAAAACACGTAAGAGCCGCCAAAAAAATGTCTCACCAAGACGAATTAGGTGAAAATCTAAAAGATGAGATCTCGGCTCATAAAAACCCAGACTGGATCTGAGGCGAGCAGGACCACAGAAAAACCCAGAGGTACAGAAACTTCTAACTTCAACTGGGCTGATCAACATATAATATTCAGAAATATCCAGAGTGCAGTTCATCTGAAGTAGAGCTTATTTGCAGGTGCAGATGCTGTAAAGTGAATAAACTGGTCTTTGTATTCTGTGTTGTTGAACTACATCAGTAAAATTTCCCGGGCCAACCCGTCAGGCCTGAAATCACTGCCGGCACACCCTGCCTAATACATCACGCTGTGTGTATTTGTATGTTTTTGTGTGGGTGTATGTCAACTGGCCTTTGTCCATTCACAGCTTCTAATGATTGTGTCATGAATGGCAGCACGCTTCATTAGAGAGCTGCTTCATGCTGGAACACAATGATGTGTGTGTGTAAAAGACATATATGATTACAAAGGAGCTGCGTGTATGTTTGCATGTAGTGAGTGTGTCTGAGTAAACACGAAGTGTTTTACGAGAGGTCACACACTCGATGACGTGGCGTGACAGAATCACTTTCACTTGTAAAATTCCTTCAGACGTGTACAGCTTGAGTTTTGTATCGTAGAGTGTGTGTTCTGCTTCTCCTGGTGTTACTAACAGATCCCCGTCAGTCTCACCTCCACCTAAACCACACCCGCCTCTTGACCACCTCCTCTTTTCAAACATAAAGTCACACAGGCTGCACTCTCTTATTGATTCAGCATGGCTGGTTGCTTGCTGGTGAAGTCGATGGCGTGTGAGGGCACAGCCCTGGAAACATCAGACAATGATCTCACTGGAATAAGAATAGACTGGAGAGATTAAACACAAATGCACAACTGCGAACGTGGAACAGCCGCGAGGCCACGGATGATTCGAGAGGAGATGAGGAAGAGAAGGTGTCCTCCTCTTCACGACAGATACATGTACTTTAAAGCATAAATGTAGGAAAAACTGTAACTGAGACTCTAAAAAGTTAACGTATGGTGAACACATTCAAATGTAATATGCTGTTGGAAAGATGATTTGACAAGAAAATCATACATTTCATTTTATCTTGTGTCTTTAATGCTGCTCAAACAGAAAATTATACAAAAGCATCAGACAAGGAGGTGGAGAAAACACGTTATGAGATTATTAGATTATTGAAAATGAGATTATGCTTCTGTCTCTCTACCCAGCACTCTCCTCTGATTGGTCAGCTCACACATGCCTGACCCAGCACCCAGAACAACAACAGAGCAGCTGTGCTAAATCAATTATTGGATGCAAAACTAGCCTCTGGACATAAATGATGCATATGTGTGACTCTGTCACATAGTGTGATGTCACAAAGTCACAGAATTGAAGGCGGGACTTTTGACACGCCGTTTCAGGAGCAGTGTTTGCTGTGGGAGAGAGGAGCTTCCTTCAGTTTGGACTTTTTCACTTTCAGTATCTTTTATATGCACACGATGAATAAAACACTGAAGGAAATGGAATGAAAATGAAAAAGCAGAATATATCTCCTTTAACATACAGTTGCATTGAAAAGTCATCAGCTTCTCGTCATGTGGTTGACTGTATTTATTGCAGGACTGGATTCGATTATTTTTATTTCATTTTAAGATGTCCTGTTGTTTTGCTCGTTCCCTATAAATTCCAAAAGGAGGGAAATTGTTGAAGAGCGTGGAAACAAAACAGAGAAAATGAAACAGCCCATGAAAGCATGCTGCTAGTTTTATGCAAAAGTTTATGTATCTCCAAAAATAATTAACTAGGAAAACATTCAGAATCAGTCCAAGGACTCTGAGCAAACGTACAAAATGTTACAATGCACGCAAACCCTGACGACCAAAGAGAGAGAGGCAAATAAGTATTACCACAACTGACTTGTACAAAATATGGAAATATGTTTCAGCGGTGCCGCAGCATGCACCCGGAGGTGGTGAGGTATCAAAGCGAAACCAAACTCACCACAAAGACACTAACAGTGAGACTGACAGAACCAAACGCTATTTAATAACCCTTCACGAACATGAGACAGAAACACAGATATGCCGAGCCTGATGGCGGACATGCAAGCATGGAGAACAGAGACGTGTTTTAAACATTTTGACCAGCTGTTGTTGGATGTTGAACACACGCACACACAGCAAATGTTTCCATTTGGTGTGCTGGAGGGAGACGTATGAATTGTCATGTTTGTCACCGTCACACTGTCGGTGTCTTTATTGCGTCCACTTACTCTCTGACCCTCACACGTTCACGCTGCGGAGAGACGTTCCTGTGGCAAAGTGTGAGATACGTCGGTGCGAGGTCCTGTTGTTCCTCTGCTATCAGCGCCCAGAGAACACGTGCTCTGTTATTTTTTACAAAAAAGCATACAGTTATCAACCAATGGGGCACATTTTCAAAAAAAAAAAAGGTTTCTGGAAGGCTCGGTTGACACTGGCAGCTGCTCGGGTGTAGGGAAGATCAGCCTGGATCTCATGGGTTCTCCCGAGGTCATTCCAAGCCCAAAGAACATAAAATGCATTCTAATAAAACAGCAGGTTTTCTTCTTTAAGAGCCTAAAATTAACTCTGACTATGCAAATCCCCCGAGAAAATGTTAAATTAAACTCTCTGTCTCATTCACTTTTTTGTCTTCCTCCATTTCACTGTACGACCCCAACACATTTCCATGTTGGTGTTTCCAGTTATAGCCGCAGTGTAATCAAGGCTACAGCGCTCAGGGATGACGGTGACGTGTTTGAAATACCTACTTGATACCCTGGTGGTCTCCCTCCTACTCTGTGTGCTTCACACATGTCCCTGCCATCGGTTGTGCAAGTGAGATCAGTGCTGTCCTCAGATCAGCTTTGATGTCAGTGAATACTTGGAGGGAGTCCCAAAGTACAGACATACTGCTCACATACGGTGGTCTTACTGAGCCTACTGTCCCGAGTTATATCAGGAATGTCTCAAACACTGTCCTAAACAGTTGCTTAGGGGGGTTCTTCTGCTTTTGGTTGAGCCATCTGTCATGGCAGCCTACAAATCCCACCATCTTTACTGTGATTGTCAGACCATGACCGTCTTTAACATCCATGTCTCAGAGTATATTAGTGGTAAAGCTTCTTGGGGGCAGTAGGTAGTCTAGTAGGCTCACATCAGATGTTTAGCTCCGACCAGAAAATGACACAGGAATGGATTGTGACCCATGTCCCTTCCCACTCACACAAAGCTATTCCAGTCCTATCCCAACCCTACAGAGGTACTCCTGCCTTGTCCGAATCCAACAAATGTACTCCTGTCCCACTCCAGTCCCACAAAAGTACTACTGTCTCATCTGAATCCCACAAAAGTAATCCTGTCTCATCTGAATCCCACAAAAGTACTCTTGTCCTGTTCTAGCCCAACAAAAGAACTCCTGTCCCATCTTGAACCCATAAAAGTACTTGTTTCCCATCCAAATCCAATAAAAGTACTCCCGTCACACCCTAACCCAACAAAAGTATTCCTGTCACACCCTAAACCCACAAAAGTACTCCTGTCCCATCCTTAACCCACAAAAGTACTCCTGTCCCAATCTTAACCCATAAAAGTACTCCTGGCCCAACCCAATCCCGCAAAAGTACTCCTGTCACACCCTAACCCCACAAAAGTACTCCTGTCCCAATCTTAACCCATAAAAGTACTCCTGGCCCAATCTTAACCCATAAAAGTACTCCTGGCCCAACCCAATCCCGCGAAAGTACTCCTGTCACACCCTAACCCCACAAAAGTACTCCTGTCTCAATCTTAACCCATAAAAGTACTCCTGGCCCAACCCAATCCCACAAAAGTACTCCTCTCACACCCTAATCCTACAAAAGTATTCCTGTCACACCCTAACCCCACAAAAGTACTTCTGTCCCAACCCAATCCAACAAAAGTACTCCTGTCTCGTCCTGAATACACAAA
>CAEMYA010000181.1:705560-716722 GCA_903131615.1 Diplodus sargus | reverse complement strand
CCCATAAAAGTACTCCTAGCCCAACCCAATCCAACAAATGTACTCCTCTCACACCCTAATCCTACAAAAGTATTCCTGTCACACCCTAACCCCACAAAAGTACTTCTGTCCCAACCCAATCCAACAAAAGTACTCCTGTCCCGTCCTGAATACACAAAAATACTCCTGTTCTGTCCGAATATCTGTGCAGACTTGCCTTGTCCAAGAACGAGTACAATCCAATAACTGGCTGGCTGCAACCAACCTGCTGCCATGATTCCTGATTTTTATTCCTTTTAGAACTGAATATTTACATTTAGAAACAGACCTGTTGTGATTATGATTCCCATCCCTCCTCCCGTTTATATTTTTGAGATGGACTCCCATCCCACAGGAATCATGTGACCCACAGGACTCATTGAACAGTTGTTAGCCTTTAGCTCAGACCTGGTCATCCGTCTCCCCTCCCCGACTATGGGAAGCGCACCAAGCTCCTGCTCCCAGAGAATTATCCTCAAATTCCACAGGTGTGATGACGGTTGTCATGTGACTGCTAAAAATAGTCTTTCCCTGAACTGTTCCTGTGGCAGGTTTGGGAGAGTCATAATTTTATGGCATGATGTCATTCTGCCCCTGGTAATAGCATAATTTGAAGATCCTCACGCGTCCTGTTAAAGGAACACGATGGCAATATCAGGACACTTGTCATTCTAAAAACTACGAAGGAACCGGAGGCAGAGAGGAAAAGGCCAAGTGTTGGAGCAGCCCGATCTGTAGACTGATGTGTTTCTAGCTACTACAAGGCTGTCGGTTCAAATTTACAGAGGTGAAGGACATGAGCCTCCCTCAGGAAGCTTCTCGAAGGACTGCTCTGAAAGGAATGTGGGGCTGCTGACATTCACACGTCTTCAGTTACTCCACGGTTTATTTAACCTTTAATTTACGTTAACCAGTTTGTTTTCCCTTCATCCAATGCTCATATGAGTGGATATTGACCTATAACTACTCTAAATGAATTGTTTTCAGTTGATTTTACATCATTAATGTACTTTGCTATTGCATGAATATTGTCTTAAACCAGAGAAGTCGACTGAGAACACGGTATACAAGATGAATAAAATATTTCAGTAACATTAATTTTGGGATGAGGTGCTAAGATGATGTCACTCCAGATTAAATTTAACGGTGTGGATGGTTGCAAACGTTTTCATCGGATGACATTCAGGAGAGCTCATGGCTCAATGTGGCATCAAGAGTATCAAACAGCAGCAGTATCAGATTGATTCAAGCCTTTATAGACTGAAAACAGCTGCCTTTGAATGAAAGAGACCACTTTTTTCAGCCCTATCAACTTGAGTTTCACAGCGTGACGCACAGACACAGTGAGGCTTTCTTGGACTCTGTCATCGCCGATGACCTCTCCATGTTGTTCTCTACGCCTAGAGCTCAGGTTTAGTCATAATTCACCACAACCACAGTTTCACTCAACCCCAGTAAGATATGAAGCTTTCACAGCCGGAGCATTTTTTATTGGCTCTATAAATATCAGTACACGTTTAAAAAGCTTTTAGCTATTTTACCCACACGGTGTTGGCTAATAAGAATGTATTTTTTCAAAAGAATTATTTTGCCTCAAAATAATTTGGGCTGAGGAATCATAACTCACTTTCTCTCTCCTCTGCTCTCCTCTTCTCTCTCCAGGGCCTCCAGTATTCCTAAAGGTCCACCCGTGGCACCAAAGGTACCGTAACACAGCACGTCCCCAAGAGAACCCAAACATTATATACGCCTGTGTGCAGCATGTCTATTTTTTTAGATGGAAGGAAAAGAGAAAATATAGCTGTTGACTTAAAGGTGCATTCTGTAAGAATTATTGAAAAAAGAACTGAAACTAAAAAAGCCCTGGCCAAAGCTAACTGCACGGCTAAACAAGCTAACTAGCAGTAAGTGGTTACTATGAAGATATTTTGCCCCGTCTTCATTTGGAGTATGAACTTGTCAGGTGGCCACTTCTTACATATTGTACCTTTTGAGGAGAAAGCACGCCAGGTGACGATATATCAAACTGATAGCAACAATTATCATCATTTTGTTAAGGATGGGTCTTTAATGCAGATGTTCATGCTATGTAGATGCATGGGATATGTTTGAGTTTCTATCGAACAAGAAACTTGTGATGCTAAAAGTTAGTTTATTAATGGCTGAATCGTTATGACGGCATTTAAGAAGAAAAGTTATTCACCTGGGGTTCTGTGTTTAAAGTGCTTTTTGTTTTAGTCTCTATGCCCTTCTGAAACGATGCTGAACACATTTTTGCTGCATGAAAACCCCTGTTGTCTTGATGTTATTGTGTTTTTTCTTATAGTGATGGATTTATTTTTACATTTTTTTTAAGTGACACTTCAATATACTGATGCCTCCTTATTCACTGAAAACGAAAAGATTGATTTTTAAGCTATATTTGAATTGAATTCGAATTTAATTTATGGTGTGTGATCCCTAAATCCTCACCTGAGAGGTGTCAGTATAGTGTGTGCTGTGTTGTGATTTGTTTTTCGTGTGTATTTGCATGCTCTTCTTTCATGCTGCTAGGACAACAGATCAGACATCATAAAGCCAGTGGCCCTCACCCACCCACCTCCACCACTCCACCCCCATCCTCACTCCTCCAGCCCCTCCGCTGCACCCTACAACAAGGCTCCCAGAGGTTACGGTGGCTGCGGAGCAGAGCTCCCTCCTTCACATGCTCCTTTTGCTCCCTTCATCCCATCCCCATCCTCCGCCTTCACTCCTGCCTCCTCCTCCTACGCCAGTCCTCCTCCTCCTCCTCCACCTCCTGTCTCTTACCCATCCTCTCCCTCCTCCTCCTCCTCCCCCCCTGTCCTCGTCCCGCCCCAGCCATCAGTGTATAACACGCCAATCAACCTCTACTCCAATGAGAACGCATGCGAGGTGGCCATGGGGCAGAGGCGGGGCCTGTTGGAGAGTCAGGGTGGAGCCTTGCCATTACAGTTGAATGGGTGAGTGGCATTCTCTCCAGCCAATCAGACAAAAGAATCCTCTCTATACATTTTCTACCTTTGACTTTCTCCCCTTTGGTTCAAATGTCTAATGTAAAGTTTTTTTATCTCCCTTCACTCTCGGCTTTGTTTTTTTCCGAATAGAAAACAATTTATGTGAAGTAGCCAGCAGCATTTGAAAGGTGTTTGTTATCTTTAGAAACAAAGAGGCAACGGAAATTTGAACCCGCCACATCTCTGTCAACTGTGTACTTGGTTTCTTTTTAAGCTGGACAAGTAAACAGGTATATAGTTCAAAACAAAAGATTTTACATCTGTAAAAATAAATGAATGAATAAATAAATAAAACACATTTTAAAGTTGGAATCTTGAAGTCTTGGACATGTGAGTCTGATTTAATGATGCAGAAAAACTTTGAAAATCAAACTTTCTCTGCATCATTAAATCAGACTCACATGTCTGTTGGTGTTTTGTTGAGAGGTAAACAAACAGAGCAGTGGTAGTGCATGGTTTGCATCAGTGACAAACCAAATTACTGTGTGACCTGATCTGGTGTGAATGTGTTGCTTATTATAGTGTGGAAAAGCAAAAGTTTCCAAACAGAAATGGTGTCTATGCAGACTCAAGTGGGTAAATGTGGCGTTTATTTACTATAGGAACTTGAAAAGAGACATTTTACAGCTAACAACAAAATAAAGAAAATAGTCTCTTATCTTATCTGTATTGGCTATAAGAAGCAGGTAATTATCGGTTAGTGGTATAAGTTGGAAAAAATCTGTATCGTTCATCCCTTGTTAAAAAATAATGGACCATAATAAAACATCAAACAAGCTTTGAAAGAATGAGATCTTGGAAAGTAGAATTTAAACATGCAACTTAAATCACTATCAGTGTGTAAAGTTAAAATTAAATATCCCCGGCACGACAGCTGTATGTGATCTTTATACTCATATCAACACGTCAAACTATTACCATGAAACAAATCAGAAAGTTCTCCCCTCCTCCTCCTCCTCCTCCCCGCCTGTGAGTGCATCATGAATCATTCATGATATCCTAAAAAGAAAAACCACGTCTCTGCTTCTCTAAGTGAAACTAGACCTCTTCCTCTGTATTTCATATCGAGGTCAGGAGTCTGAATGCAGCACCACGTTTATTACAAACACTTGTAGCGCATAAAGACGATACAACCATTCGTCTAATTCTCTCCAAACTGCCCGTTCCCGTCTTTCTACTCACTCCGCACCTCTCTTTTTTACGTAATTCCCACCATCATCTCCATCCCCCCTCCCCCCCAAATCTTCTGTCTCCCCTTTCTCCAGAGGCATAGTGAGTATAACTATGCTATGATGCTATGACTAAGTATATATAGCTGACACTAGTAACTCGACCTGCGTGGCATTCTCTCTTTGCTCTCATAGCGAAATCAGTGAATCAGTAAAGGTTTTTTCAGCGTTGAATTGAAACGGTCTTTTCACCTCATTCATTCATTCTCTCTCTGATTCAATCTCAGAAACAAAGAGGATGTATGTGAGTGTTTCTTATTTATCGCCCCCTCGAGATAGCAAATGGACTGAATTTACTCCGTTTGTGAGTCATAATTCGTCCGTTTTTGTTTTCATGTTTCCACTCACTCTGCGCTCTCTTTCTGTGGGAAACGCGCTGACAAGAGTGGTTCCTCTCTCTGTGAGACTCAGCAGACACCGGCGATCTGCACAATATTATCTTACACCGTGCGCCCGCGCACTCACGCACGGACACAAAAGCTGCATTGCAATTGGGTGCATCGCCTTCCCCAAGTGTCGCCGAAGACATTTAATAGCATGGAATCATTTGTGACATCAAAGTCTGGATCCTTTCCTCAGCGTTTGGCTTTGACTTGCTTTCTTTGTATAAACATTTGTATCGTAATCTTTCTTTTTTAAAACCCTTTCTCGCTGTCTTTGCTTGCGCTCTCATTGATAGACAGTTCAACAACTACAATAGTTTATTTTTTTATTCAAAATGCAGGTTTTCTCGCTGGCCATCACTGTATAGTAGCAGGATAAAAATGTTACAAAGACATTGAATTATATGATTATTTACTCATCCCTCACTTTGAGAAGGCACTTTCCTGGAGATATTCATAACATTTGCTCTCCAGAGTCCCACTTTGAGTTATCTTCTCTGCAGATTTACAACAACAAAAACAACTTTCCCTCCCTACTGTTTCCAAGTGGAATTTCTTCTGTGGCTGCATGTGTTTGCTTGCTTCTTGTTTGCTTGTTTGCATGATGTATCTGAGCTGTGTGGTTCGTTTCAGAAGGGATCTTTGAATGACAGCTTTTGATGTTTTTACTGTTATTTCTCAAGAATCGGGACACGTGTACGTCACCGTTCTCTGTCTCTCTGTCTTCCTCTCAATCCTTGTTTTTCTGCTTTCCAGACCGCAGCCAATCCTAAAGTCACAAAGTTAGTCTCTGAAGCATGTCAGGTTATGAGTGTTTGACTGCCTGCCGACATTTTTACTCTTCTGTGTTTCTCTGCACCCGTCTTGCTTTATCATGGCACCTGCATGCGTTTGCTTAAAGGGTAACTCCACCAATTTTATACACTAAAGTGTGTTTGCCGGTCTTGAGGAGGAAGCTGCAGGTACTCAGAAGTGCATTGTGGGTAATGTAGGCATCAGGTTTTAAAAAATACACCACTTGGTCAAAAACCTATAATGGTGTTTTATTCCAACCATTCTTCCTTTTCAACACCTGGTGCCTACATTACCCACAATGCAACTTATGCCGCTGGGTGATATCACTGGAAGCAATTTATTAGATTACACACAGCTTCTTCTTGAGCCCCAAAAGGCTTTATACTGCTTTTTTTACATTATTGCTTATGGTAAAGTTTCACTGTACAATTAGCTTAATATGATTGTGACATTATGCAGCAACAGCAGCACTCAGCTAATACAAATCAATTAAGTTTGTGTATGTCATACAATATGTTGAGGTTACAGCATATTTTAACCTCAACTGTAAATCACAAATAAATTGGCACACACACACACACACAGAGTATAACTGTAAGTGTGTGACGAGGCTCACATAGAGCTGTCAAAACTCCCACACCCACATAGCTGCTGCTGTGACGAGAACGTGTTGAGAGACGCTCATAAATCAGTCTATCCAGCGCGCTAGGTGAGTGTGTCGCTGGGTGAGTGTATTTATATGTGATTTATCGACAGCGGCGCCTGAACAGTCTTCAGTGCCTCTCAGCGTGTGCTGATATATCGACAGCTAATTAGTAACTGGCCCGTCAGCGCCACGATGCCAGGAAAGACTGCGGACACACAAACATTTAGTGTTCAGGCACTCACACGAATCACGCATGTTCAATCGTAGTTACGCTGCATGCTCATCCAGGCAAAAAGTGCATGTTTTTCATACAGTTTGGACAAAGTTCTTCTGTTATATTCTCCATATTCACACTTCTCTCCTGCCCAAATATATGAATGAATGTAGTGATATAGAGAGTTGGATGATTCAGCAGCACCACCATGTGGATGGAAAGAGAACATTTGTCCAATTGTTGATGTAATCAGACAAGATTTCTTTTCCTCTCGGTTTTGCATGCATTTTAATTTCTCTCCATCTATATTCTTCTGTCTGCTTGTTAACATTTCCTTTTATCAGTTTTTCAAATTCACCTCTCACACTTGTATCTTCTTCTCTTCCTCCACTTGACTTCCCCTACAGTGGACCTCAGAGTATTTTGAAGTAAGTCTTTCTCAGATGACTCCACTCTGTCTTTCAGAATGTGATGAATGTGTCTGTTTTAGCTTTTGCTGCTTTTATTCAGTGTATTTCTGTTTTCTACTATCCCCCCTTTTCCTCCCCTCTGTTATTGCTTTCTCAAGAAAACCTCCACCACCAAGGTATCAGATTGGCTCGGGCCTAGACACCAAATGCATTTTAACAAATTGTGGTGTGACGTTTCTTCACAGTTTTTCTGGTCTAATAAGCACAAATCGTTGGTGATTATATTCGCCACATTGCTATTTCATGTAACCTGCAGTCTAAACACCAAACAGTTTAATACCATCCCTCTAACTGGCTCACTGTGTGTTCAGTAACATCAGCACATCTACAATCTAAAAACTCTGGTTACGATTAACCTCCGAAACAGACCTAACATGGTTTTATCTCACAACACACTCAGAACTACTTATGACCTACTGATGGTAGTCGGTCTCCACAAATAAAATCGTTTATAGGATCCTGTAAAATCAAAAGTTCTACATTTCACTTTAATATGTCATAATACCTCCATGGAAATGACATCAGTCCTCATCATCTGCTACTTTGATCAGTTATGAGAGGAAGCCTTTTCAAATTAAAAGTATATTTGCTGAAGTCATTCGTCCTTGTCCCTCCAGAGTGCCCAGGAAACACGTCGTGGACACAGATATCCATTTTTACCATGTGCCCACTCATGCTGATGCCAGCAGGAAGCGCATAACCGAGGACACGGAGGACTGGCGCCCACGCACCGGCACCACCCAGTCCAGGTCTTTCAAGATCCTGGCTCAGATCACCGGCACCGAGAATGGTACGTTACTGACTTAAGTGCAAACAGTGGTGATGTCTGCATGGATTGCTTTCAGAACAGCCTCCATACGCAGGGCAAACAATTATAACGAAACCATGATTCTTACTGTGTCATTCGCTGGATTATCTGATATTGCAGTGCAGGTGTTGTTCCTACAACATCATAATTAACGTGAGAGGAGTCAGAAAGAGAGGGTGGGATTTAACAAGTATGTGAAGAAATGAATTTCTCTATTGAACTGCTATAGAAATAAGAATAGAAATATATCAGTTAATCAAATAATGATGCTTAAAGACCATCATTGCAACTGATCAGCTGTTAAAAGTCCACAAAGGAAGCAGGTCAAGTGTTGTTGTCCCATGTGGAAGTCATGATAATATTGTTTACAGATTCTTTTGAATCTTAGCTGTCTCATTATCTCCAAGTTTCTAATTTTCCGTTCTGATCATTTGGGTTGAAATAAACTCTTTCTCCATGTTAACCATGCGTTAAAGGCTTACCTCCTAAATGTTCATATGTTACCAGCAACATTAAAGGGCTCTATGTATCAATTTGTCACAGTTTACATGTACTAGTCACTTTCTCATTGGGCGTATATATACAGATGAAATTTAGCTAGTAGCTAATTCTGGTACGGCTGAGAGCCATGCACTGTCCCTGTTAAATAAACAAATAAATAAATAAAATATGAGTTGATTGTAGTGTGACGTGAAAAAGGAGACCTTCTATCTCTCTCTCTCTGCCTACACAGACCTGTGGATGATTTGTTAAGTTGTTGTCCGCTAACAGAGGGCAACTAGCTAACGTTCTTTTAGAAATGAGTCCACTGACATAAATCAAAATTCCACAGAGCCCCTTTACAGCAACATTATGTAACTATCTGGAGAAAGACAGTCCATTGTTGAGACAATCCAAGCCAACACTGGGTCAGTGGCAGGGTACGCCATGGACAGGTTGCCAGCTCATCAAATATATTATGGATTAAGTATTTGACGACCTGGGATGGAGATTCAATAATCAGCTATCTTTCTCCAGAATGCCTTTCAAAATCACATACCGTTGCCTTAATTATGATGTCCAAGGAAAACATGGTGATATCAGATCATGTATCATTCATTTGTGAATCAAAAGCTCCGAAAACTACTATTTAAATCTTAATCAATGTTTTATTCTTTCACTTGTAGTTCAAGAAGAGGAAGCTGAGGCAGCCAGGAAGTCAAAGTAAGTCCATGGCAATGGTTTTAACAGCCCTGTTAGACTCCCTATCATCAGTTTGGTTTTTGTGTGCAGTAACAATACATAGTCCATTAAATATCATCTTTGGCCCGCTCCATCGGGTGCCTCTAACATATAAAGGCGACTTTTATGGAGCAGCAGAAAACTCAGACTTTGGATATCAGTGGCACAGTTCTGGCGGTTGTGTTGATGCTGTGTGGGCTCTTCCTGTCTAGACAGCAGAGAAGGGATCTCGTCGGAGCCACTAAGTCAAAAGCCAGACCTCTCTGCACTGTACAGAAAGTCCAGTCTTAGTAGCTCCAAAAGCTAACAAAGTCATTTTTTAATTAAGTTCCCGCCTCAGGTTGCTGAATTTTTAAAAATGACAGCTGAAAGTGGTTTTCATCTGTGCTGTGGCTTCATGTGATACTTTGTGTCTCCTAATGGTTGCCTGTGCATTTTGGTTGTTGGATGTGACAGCCGTGCAGTGCTGCATGACGTTTAACCAGCAGTGATTGTGTTGTTGACAATCACAGCAGGACTGTGGCGTCGTTTCTCAGTGTGATGTGATCCATCGGCTGTCCAGTGCTCGTGGCGGGTTTCGTGGCGATACATGTGATCAGTGTGTGTCTGCGATCGCTCGAGTTAACATGCAGACATTCCAGCTGTCTGTGGCTTTCTGGTGTGTGGCTTCATGGTTGCATTTATTCATCATTTCACTCCGTACTGGCCATGAGATGGAGGCGTTTGTTCTCTGGATGTTCCTTCCACCCCATCAGAAACTGCGTATCATCAGCTGCTTGTTTGTATAGTTGTCACCGTGTCATCAAGCTTCCGCTGCCGCATGTCACACCGTGTTATCTCATTGTAGATTTCAGGGCAACTTTTCCGAAATCGTTCATTTTCTCTCTCTTTTGATGTATTTTTCTCTCCTTTTCTTCTCTTCCTGTCACGGCAGAGACATCAAGACCACCACTCGGTTGGTGGTTGGCCCTAAATATAAGGAGCTGAGAGACTGGCATCACGGAGTGTCCGCCCGCACCCTTAATGTCCAGTAGACTCTCTGTGTGTGTGTGTGTGTCTGTCTTGTCTATATGTGTATCCGCACCACATCAGTTTGACTTCTGTAGGTGACTGTTAATGAAACTGACTGTCGAAGGCTTGTGCACTAATTGGAATAAAGCAAATGCAGCAACGATTTCTGGAGTGAGAGCTTGAAAAAGGAATTGTTGGCTCTGCGCTGGCCTCATTCAGACCTTTGATCAAGTGTTGCTCATTCGTGCCTGACCACTCCACTGATTCCAGTTCTGAAGGTACACTGTGGACGTGTAAACACTCACTTTTATCAGCATGTGTCCACTTTTACCTTATTATACTGTGCATTAAATTTGGGGGTAAGTTAAAGCATTTATATGCTCCTGTCTCGTAATAATCACTTAAAGGAGACATATTATGCTTATTTGCTCGATCTTGAACAGGTTTACTTGCTTTAATGCTCTTTAATGTCTCTTTAAGCCAGTCAGTCTGCTCTGATTGGTCAGCTCACACACGCCTGGGCCAGGATAGCTAGCACAACAGATCAGCTGCACTCAATCAATTCTCATGTGCCAAACTATCCGCTGGGCAGGAATGATCCAAGTGTGTGACGTGTTGACATAGTGTGATGTCACAACGTCACGGAATTAAAGGCGGGGCTACTGACAGGGCGTTTCTGGAGCAGTATTTTCTATAGGAGAAAAGAGCTTCTGTTTGTTTGGACTTTGACCTTTTAACGCTCAAGATCTTTTTCCTGCACAAGAATGTATATAACAAACTAAAGAAAAGGGAAAAAAAGGAAAAAGCATAATAGGTCTCCTTTACCTATGGTGGTTAGGATCCACTATTGAGCCAAAAACAAAGATAAAAGAAAAGTGATGTAGAGATTTTATCAAAAGTCTAAAACCTTCGTGAATCTTCACTGCAGCACATACATTTCATACTGCATACTGGCTTCGCATACTGTATTTTGGATGTGCAGAATGCCCCATGGTCATGAGAAAAAGGCCTGCCGCGAGTTGCACGGACACGGTTTCATCAGTTATTCATTCGGTTTCCGTTCTTGAACATGGGACAACAAGCTGAGCCATGATAATTCAAATTCAGACATGGACAAACAAACCCTGCTTCCTATTCTGTGTAGTCCACAATGCAAAACCCCTGAAGAAGAACGGATGCTCTTTACAGATTACCTGCATTACTACCCGGTGGCTTCACCTTCATTGTGCTCTGTTTCACTATAATGTATGGTGGCAAAAGGGGGATGGTTATTTTGGAGGGAGGAGTATATTTCTGAGATTTTAGAAAATAGCAACTCTGCCGCGGCTTTGT
>CAEMYA010000181.1:682665-705546 GCA_903131615.1 Diplodus sargus | reverse complement strand
AATCAGATTAAAGTTACTTATTCAATTGACTGTGCATTACTATCATTTTTGTAATTTTCCTTAGTAAAATATATATTTTCTCTTTATTCTTGTGTCATGGGGAGTGATGTCACCTGCGTCACGTTTCCAGCACGAGCAAAACTCACTCTTGTGTTAGACCATGCAGCGACACAAACAACGTGGAGGGAGGAGAGAGATGCGCGTTTTGTAGCTGGAAATTACAGTCATTATTTTGAGTTATTAAAAAATACAAAACACAAATGCTTGATCAAGGGCCCGGCCCGACCCGGCCCGAGGATAGTGACGGGAAATGTCGGCCCGACCCGACCCGCGGGCCTGTTCGGGTCAGGGTCGGGCTCGGGTTCGGGCAGAGAATCTAAACTCTAATTGGAAATACTGGTGAGGTATGATGGCGATGTCAACTTGCATAAACCAATAGCTTATATGCTGAAGTATGCTGCTGGGATGTAACAGTCCAGACTGGTGCTCTAAGACATTTGTATGGAAACCGCAAGTAAGGAAGTGAGGAGGTCGTTGCTTTAAGGGTGTGCGAAGTGACTGTATAAACGCTATAAATGGCTTGTAATGCAAAGTAATTATGTAAAATAATTCTCCAGTGCCTTTACATCTTTACCTTTACTTCACCCCCTTGTTTATTTAGCGCTGATGATGCTGACTTTATAGTTCCTTCTCTGTAGATTGTGGCAGTGTTACATTTACCTCTAGTGCCTGAAAATGTATCTCTCTGTGATTTGAGTTTGAAAACCTATTATTCTTTATTGTAGCTAATAAAGTGATTACATTTTTTTCTTGTTTCCCTTTTCTCTCTCGTCTCTGGTGTCCTTTTTCCTTACTTCCTTTCTCCCTTACTTCCTCAGTTCCTTCACTCTGTCCTCTTCTAGTTGTATCACTGAATCTGAGACAAACAGTGAGGAGGTCAGGTACAAATCTCCGACCAAACTTTTTTTTTATTCACCTCTTCATCTGTAAATAGTCAAGCAGCACCGTAGTCACTTTTTAATTATAGCAACAATCACGTAAAGTCCTTAATTAATCACAGGAACTAACTGACCACTGTTCAATAATTTCAGTACACTGGGATGTTTGTTTTTTCACGTCACCACCGTAACAAACTTTAATCCAAACAATTGTACCAAAACCTTCAAAATTAATGATTTAAACACATTGGTGCTCTGTCTGTTATCTACCAGTGACAGATCTGCAACACATCAATCTTCTCACCATGTAGAGGTTTCTCTCTCAGCCTTCAGTGGCCTGAACGGTGCAGAATCGGATCACGTGATCAAACGCCAACCGTGGGCATGGATGGCAGGCTCATCAGCCGATCAGCAGCAGCCAGAGGGGGGCGCTACACTCCCCGGCTATGTCCTCATTTCCGAACCTGGCAGCCTCTTAAAAACTGAATCATCTGCAGCGCCACTTCAGTTAGTGGCCTTCCCGATGGCGTATCCAGGTTCTGGTGACGTGTTTTGTCAGATACATCCAACCCAGCTGTCGAACATGAACTATCCACTAGCTCCAATGCTAGTACCTTTAACATACAGTAGCTCAAACTCAAGCCAAATACCTGAATCTCATGCACAAAGGCCAAATGACGCTTCTCTTAATGCAGCATTTTTGCCTGACAGCGTCCCACGTTACCTTGGTCAGAATCCCGTGTGCACCCAAACTCCAGCTTCCTGTTTACCTGCTTTTAGTGTCCTACCTGCTCAAGGACTGTACTCGTCACATAATAGTGACTCCTCGTTAGTTCAAAACAAAGCACCAGAGGCTCCCTCTGATCCGGTCCCTGCCCAAACACCTGCTGCTCAGGATAGTGCTGTTACAGAGCCACCAAGCTTTCCACCTCCTGCTCCTGAAAGGTACATTGAGCTTTGGATGTTTTGAAATGCTATGATAGGTCCAAAAAGGCTTGTAACTATAATCATTTATTTTACTTTGTTGCCTTGGTCCAACAGTTCCCCTGTGACACCACTAGAGGGCAGCACAGACTCAGTAAAGTCGGAGTCCAGTGGGCGTCTGACTGCTCATGCGGGCGATGACCGCAAATTGAATTGCCAAGCAACAGATTCCCTGAAGGCAGCACACACTCGGTTTGACCTTTCTCCTCAGCACAGGTGCTGCACTGCAGTTCTCACACTCGATGCACATGAAGTGAACTTTACGGTTGTCAGTTAACAGCTCATTAAAACATCTCGAGTATGTGACCAATCTGTGACGTCTGTACTGTCTGCGTGTCCTATTTCTGTACTCGCAGTTTCCAAGTCAGTGCTCATCCGTCTCATTTGTCAACACATCATCGCGCACTTTCTACCAAACCAGTCAGGTATGGTGTTGCGAGCAGTTTCACTCAAACCTGAATAGAACTTTTTTTCTGTTTAACATCACCGTGCTCATCGGTTTGATTCTCCTGTATTCTCTGTCTTCTATCGTCTGTCTATATGGTGTACTGCTGCTGTGTATTGTGTGTTTGGGTAAACAGGAGGGAGCTGCTGTCAAGTCCTCTGGACTTCCTGCCAAGAGCAGCCCCTCGCCCTCCTCCTCTTACTCCCAGTGCCCCAAAACAGTCCACACAAAACACACGCAGTCCAGTGCAGGCGAGGTAAAAAAGAAAGTGCAAGTGTTGTGTTGTGTTGTCTGTGTTCTCTGCCAACAACCTCTACCTTTCGGCTTTTAATTGACTACTCCTGAAACCTTTCCATTTTGCCATCAATTGTTTTTGACATCTTGGCTCCATCATGATTTTCCCTCCCTCCTCTGCCTCCCCTCTTCCTCGTTATGTCGTCGCCTTGTCAGAGCAACTTATCAGAGCAGTCCCCCTGAGAAGGCGATGTCTCAGTCCTTACTGGACGCCCTGCTCATCACTCCAATCACTCAGGCCCCGCCACTGCGCTTGAGGAAGAAGAAGAAGCGTCGCAGCGTCAGTGAGCTGCATCTGCCCAAGAACAAGAGGTAGACAGGGCAGACCTGGACAAAGCTACCGGTTAATGTGCAACTGATTGAGAATCGTTTTAAGTTAAAGGAGACGTTTTATGGTCATTTTTAGCTTCATGTTTTTAATTTGGGTTACATGCTTTAGTGCTCAAAAACACATCAGTTCAGTCGTGCTTTCCAGTCCTGCAGCACTTTATTCTCCCTCTGTTTTAGCACCTGTCTCTTTAAGGCCCTCCAGTCTTCTCTGATTGGTCAGCTCACACACACCAGTGCCAGTTAAGCGCCGTTAACAAAATAAGAGCAGCTGCGCTAAAACCGTTTCTGCCAAATTAGCTGTCAATCCAATTCATGCCAACCAGGTATAAATTATGCAAATATGGACATGATGATGTGTGTGATGTCACGGGATTAAAGGCGAGACTGCTGACGAGGCGTTTCAGGAGCAGTGTTTTCGGTGGGAGATAAGATCTTCTGTTGGTGCGGACTTAACTTTTTAGCTTTCAGGATCTTTTATGTGCGTAAGAACTATAAAACACAATGATATACACTTTTCTTAAATGTATTTACATATATATAGTTTTGTCCAGGTCTGAGTCTTGGAAAGAGTGAGAATGATACACATCAACTACTACACAAATAATATTTGGAGTGATTCACTGCGCATGTCATGTGACGCATGCTGCTTATAAACTAATGGCTTGAACCGCACAAGCAGCCTACGGTAGCAAACCGACGAGGCTGAAGGAAAGAAAGTGTTGTTATATTTTTAACGCGTGGTGTAAACAGGCCTCGAGTGCCCTGAACATGCCATTTAAAGGCAGTGAGAAAAAAGTTGTGTGAAGTCGGACCGTGCCAAGATATGGTCCATATGTCTCTGTGGAGACGACTCATACCAGCTATGACATTCTGTGGTTACTGTGAAACAACTTGGCAGCGTCTCACAGAGATCAGTCGTTGGCTGGTGGACACAAGTGCACGCATTTAAACCGTGAAGTATGAAAAGTGTGTGCATGTGTGAGGGAGGGTTTGAGTGGGTGTCTCTATGGATGGATATCTTTGTCATTGTGTTTGTGTGTGTGTGTGTGTGTGTGTGTGTGTGTGTGTGTGTGTGTGTGTGTGTGTGTGTGTGTGTGTGTGTGTGTGTGTGTGTGTGTGTGTGGATGCACGTGCATGCATGGTATAGTTTGCTTGGACTGAAGCTGATCCAGAGAATATCACAGTGCCGAATGATAGACCATCTGTTGTGTGTTGCAGAGAGCTGCTGGACAGCACTTAGCTATGTTAATGGACCATTTGTTCAACGTTCAAACAAAAAGCGGCACATTTATGAGATGCAAAAATGCAAGTTCTCGTCGGAGCGACAGTACACAAGGGGTTACTTTACATATGTACGCAGTCGGGGGACAGAAATCTGCCCTTTTTTTCTTCCTCATTATCGCTTAATACCAGCAAGCAAGGAGTCTCGTAATTAGGAGGCATGCAGTGTTGAAAATAGACTTCGGATAAGACAAACACAGGGACAGCAACAGAGATGCAGAGAGAGGCAGGGCGGTGAGACATACGAGGGAAAAGTATAAATGTAAAAAATTCAGAACAAAGACGGATGAAAAGAAAATCAACACGCTCCTCTCTCCCTCCTTCCTCTCGTCCCTCTTTAATTATCCCTCCGGTTAACAAGGTTCCTACGTGGCCCGGTGCGTCCAGATGGTCAGCACTCCAACCGGCTTCTATTGAATCAAAACACCCATTAATCAACCAATCACAGTCCTGCAGAATACAGTTACGTTCCCCTGTAATTGGCCTGATTGGTGGAGAATATTAACGAGCTGTGCTGTAATTGGCTCTAATAAATGAAGGGCTGGGGAGCATCTTATTTCCTGCTCTACTTGTCACCTGTTGTTAGACAATTACCAAAGCTAATGTGGACGAATGTTCGGCCGGATAATTTAGATAGATGGCGCTACAGCCTTTAATCTCACGTGGCAATGGCATAATGGCGTGACGAGGACTTTTCCTGCTCTTTACGCTACCGTCCTGCTCAATATGCTAATGCCAGACGATTACTCTTGATCCTGTTTTAGTGGAGAAAGCACTTTGAATTTCATTTTGTTAATCAGCCTGAAAGCTCGCTCATTTACTTTCTTAATTTAGCAACCTTCCCGCTTTTATTATTACTCACTGGCAGCGGGTCGGCAACCTGCTGGTCAAGAGGCCCAAAGAGGTCTGAAGATAAATGTGGCAGGGTCGTATCCTGATTCAAGGCAAGGAACCTAATAAAAGCAAGGAAGGGTCATTACGTCACTGGATCTTGCTGTGAGGCCAGACTGTGATGAGATACAAGAGATACATCTGTCATATGACTTCTGATGAAGAAACCCCTCGAGAAAATGAAAGAACACTCTTCAGAGAATAGCTTATCGACAGATTCAATTAAAACAGGTACAAACAGAAGCCGAATCGAGTGCTTGAGAAGAAAGCGGAGGACGGGTGAAGCACAGCAGACAAATACAGCAGCAACCTCCTAATGAGGTGCTCAGAAAAACAGATACAAACATCTATCACATCTCACAGACGTAGAAGAAAACCTACTTTATCATACAAAGGTACAATGATGAGCGCTACAGGCATCACCAGTAATCCACCAAAGAGCAGAATGATAACTAGGATTTAAGGGCTTCCCCTAAAATTCCCCAAAAGCTGTTTAAAATGTCAATAAAATGAAATGTGACAATTTGCTAATCATTTTTTGATATTTCAAAACAGTACAAAGACAATATATGTAATGTTTTCCCTCATCGTCTTCATTGTTTTTAATAAATATACGCCTAATCTGAATTTGATGCCAGCGACACATTTGAAAAAGTGCAAAAAATGAAATAAAAGACAAGGAAGTGTGGAACGTTTAAAAAAACACCTGTGTGGAACGTCCCACAGGTAATCAGGCTCAGTAACAGGTGATACCATCAGGCTCTGTCTTTCTTTAGCAAGGATGTGGCAAGTGTAACCACTTTGTGAAGCACATGATTGCGTAAAGCAGAGCTTCCCAAATGTTTTCATGCCAAGGACCCCCACAACAGAAGTACATAAAGATTTTTAAAGTCTTGGATCACTATAAATCACTGCAGTCTTGTCCAACTTGCAAAAAAATGTCATCAAAGTAAAAACATTCTCTTCCTTCTCTGACTGGTGACCCACCACAACACATGAAGGTCCACAGTTGGACCCACTGTTAGTTTAAAAGCCACTGGTAGAAAAGTATAAACCCAGTTGTTTTGCAAATGATTGCATACTATTTTTATTTACACAGCGTGCCGAATACAGAGGGAGTCAAATCAAAGGAGTCACACAGAGAGCTGAGGAGGCAGCAGTGACTTTGTAGTAAATCCCACCTGATTGATTATAAGAATCATATTTTGTTTGCAGAATTTGAGCAAATGAAAGTAGAATAAAAACACTGCTGGAGGTGCTATGTGTTGATGTAAACATGTAAACGAGGTTGAGTGACAGTCTACAGTTGTGTCTCTGCCTGTAAATGTAAGAAATGAGCGTGATCTGTATCCACCGGCTCCTCCCGTCAGACGCATGGGGCACAGAACGATAAGTAGATAATGAGAATGAAGGGAGATACCGCGCAGTCTGAGCGTCTCTTTCCTACAGAGAGTACTTAGATTAGGACTGTATTAGCCAAAGGCTAATTAGCCAGAATCAATGCTAACGCAACAGTCCACTGGGTGCATTCATCACAGTCGTTGTCATTGTGCTGCAGCTTGTGTGATTATTGTTTAACAGTGTTTATATTAACCAGATGCTGTTTATAACCACTGATCCGTTCAGTTACAGTTTTTTAACAGCCATTAAATGTTACATGTAAATGTGACAGGAGCGGGATGTCATTAGCCATCCAATCAACCATCTCTGTCACTTTATGTTTACGTATTTGTTGCTCACTCTTTATTTCTGTGATATTTTCTGTGAAGGGTGTCTTGGCACCAGTCTGCCACAGAGGAGGGAGACCCTCTCTTCTCCTCTCCCGTCAATGCCGTCTATGTCTTTAGGTAAACTTGATGTCTCCTCTCTTCTTCCCTGTGAGTTGTACATTTTGACAACATATCCCACAATCCACTGTTACATTGTAAAGAAATCATTCAGAAAGATATCAGAGCAGGGCTGCCCAAAGTTGTCCCGCCACAAGGTTGAATTTTGCTGATGCTTTGAGTGATTTTTTTTTTTTTTTTAAATGAAAGTTTCAATTTGCATTTGCAGTTTTATTTTTTAGTTAAAATGCTTTTTAAACATGAGAGACCCCTAATTATCTAAAGGAGCTTAGTACCATTTTGGATTTTGATAATACAAGGGAATTTTTGTATGGAAGCCCATTTCAGCCATTTAAAGAAAGTTTAAAACAAAAAAGAAAGATGAAAACTAAAATAAATAAAACTAGTAATTATGACTTCCTATCGGAACTTTTTTTTCATCAGGGTTAAGTTTTCAGTTTTTAGTTTTTCAGTTTTCATCGATTACTTTAACTGGTGGAAACGTTCCTCCATGTGCTTTTCGCCCGCTGCCCGCTATTAAGTTTCTGTTTTGGCCCTCCAGGGGAGAAAAGTTTGGGCATCCCTGTTTTCAGAGGGTAGTCCTTGGTGGTAAATCAGGCGGACCCCCTGCTCTGTAGGGACCATCTGATGTTATGGATGATGAAATGAAGTGTGTGCAGCGGCGACACACAGAGCGCCTACTGAGGCGAAGCCAGCACACACTTAAGTGTGACATTCTCCCTCTATCTTCCTCTCTGCTTGTCATTTCACCTCTCATGGTCTCTGACTCTATCTCCCTTCTCACTCACGCAAAACATACCGGCACAGCTCGATGTAACTATGTAACTGCAGTTGCCACAACACTTGGTCTCCCACGAGTCCCCTAACGGCCGGGCACGAGGGGGGAAGACAGCGGCGATCCAACTGCTGGCACCGGCTCCGACTGTGCTCGATGAGTGTAATACGTCTGGGGAGAGATCGTTGGCCCACCCAAGCTCCTCAGCTGGCACTGACCAACACGCGCATACTTACACACACACGCTTAGGCTGGATGTTACTTATAGAGAAGTTATTCATTTTTGCATCAGTCTACCCCGAGGCCCCGGGGCCACATGTGATTGAAGGGCCGGGACATTTCTGCTCCCTCGCGCCACGATAGCCGGACAAGCTCTGGCATCTTCCTGCAAGTCGGAAAATTGATGGAAACGAATGAAAACGACTTTCAGAGCCCGTCTCTGCATTCTTTAAACACAACAAGTAGAGAACATTTTGCGTCAGGAGGGAGTACTTCGCTCCTGTTTTGTCCTGCAAGAGAACATTCTGGCCCGAGAGGGAATGTGTCAGGAAGAAAAATGCCACAGATAGAGTGTGTTTACGTTTCTTTGGGGACAGAATGTGCCAGGGCGCTGCTCACCGAGCATAAACTGAGTGAACACCTACAGTCTAACAGCGCTGCGCTCGCCTCAATTTATCTATTTTCTTTAGAGAGCTGAGAAACACCCCCCCCCGCTCCTGTGAGGTCATTTTCTCTATTTCGTCATTTGAATTAGTGTTCTGGCATCGTTTGATGTGATCGTCCATTACATTTTTACTGCGGAGCCTCTTAAAATTAGTCAGCCTTTGACCTAAATGTGAAATTCAGTTTTATTTCTCGGGGACCATGTCTCCTCCTCAGCGGAGCATCCAAACCAAACGCTCGTGCTTTGAGAGGAGACGTTTGAAATAAAAGAGGAGGTGTCAGCAGTGTTTACACAGTATATAGCTGCTGTGGTCAGACTCTATTCTACATCATGAGATCTTTGCCTCCCCTCCATCATTAGTCCTGCTGGTCTGGCGTCTGCCTACATCTGGAACGGGCTACTTTTGTTCATCACACCATGAGTCACTTACTCTCTGTCCAGTCATTTGAATTGATATTCTGGCACCGGTTCTGAACGGTTGTGCCATATTATTAGCGCTGTGCAAACCTACTCCTCTCCTATCCATCATCGGACCGGTGGCCTGGACTCTGTTCCGCTGTGGAGCTGGCTCGTGGGTCGGTATTCCTGAGCACGCTGTAGTCACAAGTAGGAAGTGCACCATGAAGCTGAGCTCTGTACGGTTCTGGCTGTGGCAGCGCGCTGTGTTTTGGTTGGTACCATATTTGTCTCTGCTCTGTCAGCAGGTAGGTGGTCTGGAATCTGTCTCACTGTGACAGGAACTTGACAAATTAGACCGCGCGAGTACTTTTTTCCTGTCGTTCTTTTTTGTGTGTGTGTGTGTGTCTAGGGGAGTTTAAAGGTGCACTATGTAGTTTTAGGGAAGACATTTTGACCAGAAGAGAAAGATCTTCATCGCAACTCTTTGTTTTCATGACTAAATGAACAAACTGACCTTAAAGGACACAACTTCATACTGTTTTACTTTTTTTATGTATATATTTATATATATATATGCACATGTAAATAATATATGATGGACCCCGCCACATTTCTAGCTTGAAACAATGTTCTTGGGACTTTATGTTCCTCTGAAAACACCTCATTTATTAAGTTATGGAAAAAAATATATCTCTGAGTTTGTGGTAATACCTCATTTTTTTTGTAAATATTAAAAATCTAAGCTTGAATGTAACACAGTAAGCCCTCAAAGACAGCGGGCGCAGACTCAGACAGAATCAGCCACATTCTGCTGCTGTGTGATCCGCCGCTCCCGATGAGCAGGATGCAAAAAGTCACTGTGTTTGAATTTTAAAGCGACACAAATCGAGTCCCTTTAACGTCTCGTGTGCAAAGAGTAGTACAAGAATACTAATTGATTTACATTTCGTCCCTCAACGCAGTGACGAGGGTGAAGAGCCAGAACTCAACAGCCACGAGACTGCAGTCATCAAGACCATGATCAAAGCACCTGCTGCCAACAAGGGTAAGCACCGCCGCTGTCCTGTCCATGTGTGATAGCATCTCTATCCTCACTGGGTTTTCATTCACTCTTTTTTTTTCACCTCACGTTTACGATGAGCACTTCTTACTGCCGGCTGTAATTTTTCCACCCTGTGTAAAATGTGATTTATGGACCCTGGGACCGAGCCACAATTGGCAGCTCTTCCATGAACAGACTGCAATAATATTTCCGCCTTTGTGAAGACACATTAAGGAATACAGTATGCTGCATATACAATACATAATATGGGGGTTTCAGTGACTAAAATACATTTTTTGTTCATGGAGCCAAATTGCTGCATGAGATCTGCAGAGTAGTACATTACTGCCTCAGTCGGCTGCCAAATCCAACAACAGGATATCTGTGTGCCGGTGTGTGTGTGTGTGAGCGGCTCTCACTGTGGGCATGTTACGGTATTTTTTCACCAAATTAACCCGCGGACTATAATCAGACTAAGGTGCCTGCAGTGTTTTCGTAGCATAAGTCACGGTGAGAACAGAGCCTCTGAATAGATTCCTTCAAATAAACTTTCGTGGAGGAAATCAAACTTAATCTCCTTTTAACTGTATGTGGTTAGACATATAGTATTTAACCACCACTGGTCTGGTTAAAAAGTGTTATTTTTATTCTCGTAAAAAAAAAAGTTTGGTTTCAAATCCTGGCGTAATGTGAAAACTGATTTACTGCTGTTGGATTCATGTTGTTGCAGCCAGTTAGCGAGGGGGGGAAAGAGGCTTATTTTCCATGGTTGAAGCGTGACATATGTTGTGAAATAGGTCATTGCAGACTTTCTTTTTGCTTTTCTTCGTCTCTTTCCTCCGCGGAAGCCCGTTAAGCAGGCGAGAAAGGCCCCCGCGCAGTCACACGTGCGGCAGACCTGCTCTTTTAGAAAGATAATATTTACCTGAAGGGACCTGTCGAGTTACAGATAAAGTTTTAAGGGCAAGACACAGAGCTGCAGTATAATGCATGTACACCATCTGCAATGGGTCCACAGAGACTAAAAACTTTTCTGGGCATTAGTTCATCACATATATGTGCTTGTTGGTCTATCTGCGTATTCATCTAGCACAGCTTTAACTCTTTCAACCCCATCCAGTCTGTCCTCTCCTCTCCTTCAGTCCTCTTCATGATGTAACTGCCACTCAACAAAAAATCATAAATGTAGTCACCTAACCGGAGACCCGGGCTCATGAAAATATACTACCAGCCGTAGAGCGCCAGAGCAGCAGTTAGCCGCTGACCCATTTTGAATCCGGAGCTGCAGTCAAGGAGCCAGGTCTTCAGTCGCTGCCTTGTTGCAAATGCACGTTGTAAAACAATCTGGCATGCTGTTACAATTTGAAAACACACACACACACACACACACACACACACACACCCACACACACACACACACACACACACACACACACACACACACACACACACACACACACATTAGTGCTCTCCGTTTCCATCCCTTTCCTGCCCAGCTCATCCTGAAGCAGCTTCAAAAGTAAAAATTGTTTCACCAGCAAGATCTATTAGATCTTAAACGGGGCTAAAACTTCGTTTTCTAAATGTAAATGTATTGAGAGCCAAAGTCACGCCCCGTCCGGTGGACCACATGGGACCGTCTTTCGTAAAAACTTTGTTTGATAGTGAATGGAGAAAGATGAATAATTTTACGATCCCACATGAATTGTGCCATGAACTACACATGTGATGTTTGTCAATTTAAAAGATAATTTTCCTCGGAAAAAAAAAATTGCCTTTGACTTCAAAAGTTAAATACCATCTATTTTTGAGTTAAACCACACAGTGAACTACATTATCTCGCTCAACATTACATCGCCAACACCAAAATGGCCACCGACTTGGAAGGAGCGTCACTTTGGCTCTCTGTTAGGGTCGCCCAAGTGGGAGCGTGCCTATGTTCCCACATTTCTAAGATTTCTTTCCAAAATTTCTAAGATTTCTTTCCAAAATTAGGCTTAATGTTCCCACAGCCCTATGTTCCTAAATTTCATGAGGGTTAGGGTTAGCCAAACTCTTGTGAAATGTTAGCCTAACCCTAACCCTTAAATTGAAGGGAAATGTAGGAAGACAAGACCTAATTTTGAAAATGACCTAGAAATGTGGGAAAAAGGGGCATAATTTTAAGAAAAATCTTAGAAATGTGGGACCATTGGGCTGTGGGAACATAGGGCAGACCCCACCCAGGAGCTCAGTAGGTAGAGCCCATGTCCCTGCAACTTTGAAGTAGGTGAAGTTTTGCCAGAATTCCCCCCAAAATCAGTTATTGTAGATTTAACTTTTAGTTCATTTAAGTGTTTGAATGAGCACTCTAGTAGCCCTGACATCAAATACAAACCCATGTCTCTGCCCGGCCCCGACAGGCACATCTAAACATGTCACGTACGGGTGAAGGTAGGCTCTAAAAGTAGCTCCTCGCCTCACCATGCACCCACATACAAAAACATATATCCATCCACTGTTTGCAGATCAAAGGCCAAGCTACATGTTTAGCCAGGTGTCTGGGTTTTAGCTGAAGGAATGGCTCCGTGGTGTGTGTGTGTGTGTGTGTGTGTGTGTGTGTGTGTGTGTGTGTGTGTGTGTGTGTGTGTGTGTGTCATGTGTATGTATGCACATATGCCGCAGGAATGTGTCGAAGGTGGAGCGAAAAAAGATTCTGTGGAGATTGATGCGGTGAATCCACGGTTGTGACAGCAGCAGTCAGCCAGCTGCACGCACCGCCGCGACACCTGCTGGGTGTATAGACAAAAGGGCAGAGGTCAAATAACTTACACACCTGGGAGGAAAACACAGACACACACATGCACACACTGCCTTTGTGTTTCCACGAGTGCTCACTTCTTTGTTTCCTTTTGCCGTCTACATTTAAAGCCTTGTATCCCTCCTCCATCTCCTCCAGTTCACCGTCCACCGACAGGTTTCATCACCCCATCCTTCGGTATGAAGGGAAATGGAAGTGCCAGCATCCCGAGGGGTCCTGTCCCGGCCCGACCTTTACCTCAGCCCCACCCTAAAGATGAGGACACCCTGGTCCAGATGGCGGAACACATCCCTGCTGGGATGCGTACGCCCATGTGTGCCCACTGCAACATGGTCATCAGGTGAGGGACCAATATTGCGTCTCATGAGGCCTTTTATTAATTTATCATCGACTGAAGAATCTCTGCATGCTATTTGACACAATTAACCATTTGGTAGCAATCTACAGTATGGAGATATTATGAATGAAGACTCTCTGGTCTTTCTCGTCATGAAGAAAAGATGCATTCATGACCAGCTATAGTTAGAACTGTAAAAGAAAACGGTGGACACACACAGTGTTTAGTTCAGCTGCATCATGCCTGTAGTCAAAAACAAGTTAATCTCTTGGACTTGACTGCGCAGACATCCATTTGGCAAATTAACACGGGAAAGGAAAATATGCCCACATCTCAATTATTCAGCGTCCCAGTAAGGCACTTAAAATAATTGACTTGAAGCCATCTTGAGTAAATAATCTGTGTATGAAACTGTAGAGCTCCAAAGATCTGATTGTAGTGTCGATAAGGGGAAGGAGAATTAAGTTGCACCTGCCGTGGATCAGGCAGTTGAGTGACACACACACACACACATCTACACACTCATGATCGGCTGATACCGACACTTGATTATCCTGTTGGGTCAGTTTGTTTTTAGGTTTCCCCTTTGAGGGATGTACGTCACGATTTGGAAAAGAGAACATGATGTGCAAACAGAGGCAGCTTGACTCCAGGAAGCTTAGTCGAGACTCTAAATTATGTTGGGAGGGTTTCACTGAACTATGACTGTGAACAGATACATGTTGCACTGTATAATGCACTTAAAACGTCATTATACAGTTCTACAAATGTCATGATGAGTAGATGGTAGCTGCTGATTTCTTTAATTTCCGTCTGACTTCTGCGCAGCGGTCCAATAAATTGAAGGTAGTTCAATTTAAGTGATTTGTCGCAGCTTAACTAGTTTCTAATCATTTCAGCGGATCAGTCCAACAATCATAAACTCTAATGTTCTTTAAATCTAAAGGTGCAATTTATAAGAATTTGCCACCTATTGAATTCAGACACAGCAAGCAGCGGGCAGCATATCACAAGAGTAACCGCTAACTGCTGCCAACTGTGGCGGGCCATTAGCTTGGAAGCTTGGTTAGCCGTGTAGCTAGCAGTCCACACTGGGAGCTCCAAGGAAGTGTTTGTGTTGACACTGCTGCCACAGGAACTGTAAAATAATGTGTTACCAAGAGTTTCCGTCGTGTGTGAGTCCAGCACACATCAGCCCCTCTTCCTCTTCCTCTTCCTCTTCCTCCCCACCTCTCGACTCATCCAGTAGCTGGCTGCCCCATCTCGAGCGTTATCTCCCAACTTGTGTCACCTTACATAACATAACACCAAGGATAGGGTAGCTCGTGTGCTAATGGCTGCCAGGCTTGAGTCAATCTCAGACTAAGATCAGATAAGATCAGCTATTGTGTGGCGTAAATTAGTCCCTGTTGTTTTACCACTTTACCTAATCATCAAAGTGGACGGAGCCGAGGTGCTGCTGAGTGGAGGACAGAAGTGGAAGTTTGGACTGAAGTCGGCATTTTTTACTATTTCAGACATAGTATACAGTAGAAAATGTGCCCTTCACAGTCATTTCTGCCTGTTCAGAGTTATCTTGTAACTTCAGGTAAAATCACAAGTTGATTTCCGCTTATCCTTTGTCAATTTATTAATTTTTTTTAAGGGGACCATTTCTGGTAGCTATGGGGAAATCGTGGCACAAGGAGGAATTTAACTGCGCCCACTGCCGAGCATCCCTCGCAGATACCGGCTTTGTGGAAGAGCAGGGATCCGTCTACTGTGAACACTGCTACGAAGAGTTCTTCGCCCCGACCTGCAGCCGCTGCCAGGACAAGATACTGGGGGTGAGTTGGTGTGAGGTGAAACGGATCAGTACGGTGTGTGTGTGTGTGTGTGTGTGTGTGTGTGTGTGTGTGTGTGTGTGTGTGTGTGTGTGTGTGTGTGCGTGTGCGCACAGAGGTGAACACTTTGGGGAGTTGACTGTCTTATCTCTGTTGTCTGGCTGCGCTGCACTGTTTTGTGACGATTATTCAAAAGAATGGACTGACTTCAACGGTTAAGACAGAACAAGTTCAGACCATTTTTCTGCGATGTGAAAGCCTGCGTGTCAGCCGTTTGATTTGAAGTTAGTATTGTGACCTTACTGTACGTCTGGCCTTGACACTGAGTGTGGTTGTTTGGAGGAGAAAGCGATAAGCGTCCTCTGTGGGATTCACTGCAAACCTGTGACACACACCAATCTCTGGCTGTCGTTTTATGGTTTTTATGTTTTTTTGGTTCATATGTCACTTAATCTTTTCCTCAGGAAAGAGTTAACGGTGTATGTTAGTTTGTTAAAGACTGGCTACCAGCAACAAGATCAACCCTGAGTCAGTGTAGTTCTTAATCGTCAGCTCTCTGTACTTGGATACATAAAGACATAAATGACGTGCAGCAGCTTACATATTTGAGGTATTATACTTTAGATATTAAAGCTATAGATAAGCGGCATCTAATGGCTGTAAAAACATCCTACTTGTGAATGAGAGTTAAAAATTAAGTAGTAGATGGAGTCTGTGTTAAAATGTAAAACAACAATAAAAAAAGGCTCCACACCGCTCCTGCTGGTTTGATCGAAGTCTCTAGAGGCCCCTCAATTTGAAAAGATATTATTAACACCTGTTTTTGAGGCTGAATCTTCACTGTAGCTGCTAAATTCAGAGCATTAGCACGCATCCCCCTTTGAAGTAGGTGTACAGGCTCGACTGCACGTCGAGGGGTTTAAAATAACATATTTCAAATCAGTTTGGGATCTCAGGGCTTTCGGAGACTTGGATTATTCTGGATGAGATGTACGGAGCCATTTCACATTTGTAGAGGGTTCTAAAATAAAAACAAGACCCCGAATACTTCAGTTGTTCAGGAGAATGCTGCAGAAACTCTCTATCTGTGACTGAATTTTCCTTTTTGGGTGAACTTACCCTTTAAAGCAGAGGTTGACCCAACCTTTAAACTTGTCACTGATGTATACGTGCATATGTGATCTGCTTCTCTTCAGTCTTTCCACTGTTCCTCCCTTCTTGTCATTCGTTGACTCCCTTAACCTGAAAATTATCTCTTAATATACATCACTTCTACAGCTCAGCATTAAGGATAAGAATGCTTTTAGATTCTCGTTGCTGCCAAACATGGATAAATAACAGAGGAAACTCTTTTCTTGGCATCTCTCCACACTTGCACTAATGCGTTATAATCTGGATTTTAATTGTTTGTGAAGAGAAACTCTTTTCAATTATAGAGAAAATAATAAAGGAGCATAATCAGAAATGTCGCTGTGTCTCGGCCACATTGCAGCTACAACTCCAGACATGCAGGATAAAATGCAATGTAGGATTTTCTATAGTGACCATCACTGAAACTCAGGAATGCAGTACATGTTCGGGTGTTAGGAGAATTAGGCTTAGAGGCCTTGAGGCTGCAGGTGTAGCGTGAACCCAGCGGTCAGGAAGCCGAGATCTCTGCTCTCATAACAGCTCTGACATTCATCCCTCACGTGTTCTAACCTCTTTAGCCTCAATCCCTTTCAACCCTCTATTTCTCACACATCTTCAACCAGCTTACGGCTTCTTATTAACCTGTTTTCTCACTCCCTCTCCTCTGATCCCGCATTTTCACTCCGGCCCACCAACTTTCCATTGATTCCCCTTGTCCTGTCTCGTTCTCACAGTGTTCAGGGTGGGAAAGAAAGCGGGTTGTCTATTTTAAGCCGTGTCATGTGGCCCCACAGGAGAGAGAGCGAGAGAGAGAGAGAGAGAGAGAGAGAAAAAAAAAGAAGCTTGTATTCAAATGTGACGTGAGAACAAGGACGGACTGGAGGACAGGCTGTGGATTCCTGACACATATTTATCCTTTCTGATAAAACACCGATTGATAGAAGTGATTTTTGTTTGAATTTCATGAAAAGCTGTGTTTAAAATAACGACCCAATAAGTAAAAGTCTCTTTATTAACTTTCCAGTTACTGTCACTACACACACACACACACACACACACCAGTGCTCCCAATTGTGATTTATGTGTGATGCTTCCAACTAACCACATTATTTGCCTCTGCCCCTACAGGAGGTGATAAACGCCCTCAAACAGACGTGGCATGCCTACTGCTTCCTCTGCGCTTCCTGTCAGCAGCCAATCAGAAACAACACCTTCCACCTGGAGGACGGAGAGCCGTACTGTGAGCGAGGTGAGTGATGATGAACACGGTGATTATGCTGACAGGGCTGATGAGTGATGTCTCAATCAAGATGCTCAAAATGTTTAGTTTTTTTGTTTATTTTTTACATACGTCATGTTGTTCTGTCCAAATTAAAGACTTCTACAGTTTGTTTGGGACCGGCTGCCACGGCTGCGAGTTCCCCGTCGAGGCTGGTGACAAGTTCCTCGAGGCCCTCGGTCACACCTGGCACGACACCTGCTTTGTCTGTGCGGTAAGTGAAGGCCTCACTCTGTGTTCACAGTGTGATCAGTGGAGGAGGCTTCTGTCCGTCTGACCGGCATGTCTTTTAACTGTGAGGGCAAAAAGGTGCTTTCAAATAAATCAGACAATCAGATAATTAAAACAAATAAGCAGACAGAAGGTGGATAATGGCTGACCCATAATATACAGGAACTTGATACATGTAAATATATATTTCACTTTACTTGTGATTTTGATAAGTAAGTCCTTTTAAGACATTTGATACGCAAGTAAATTTAATATTAGATACTTTCACTCAAGTACTCTTTGTATAGGTGTCTTTCACCTTTACCAGTGTAATAACTTAAAGCAGCTTTTAACCATAAAATAACAGCCTCAAAATCATGTTGATGGTTAAGTGTGTTGTAATTAGGTGAATGGTGTCTCTGTCTCAGCCACTCCGCCCCCCATCACTGTTTCTGCACTGTGTAACTCCAGTGAGAGGGCAGAATCACAGCGTTACATACCCACATACAGACCTGGGATTTGTGTTTATGACAGTGGTGTTGCAATCAGAAACTGTGGGGGGCGCCAAATTGCACAACATGCCATTTTTTTTAACACAATGTAGCTTTAAAATATGATATTTATGAGTTTTAAAGTATCCTGGAGAAGTAAACTTAAGTAACCGTTCTCTGTTTGTGTGTGTGTGTGTGTGTGTGTGTGTGTGTGTGTGTCTTTGCTGCTCCTCAGGTGTGCTGCACAACGCTGGAAGGCCAGACCTTCTTCTCCAAGAAGGACAAACCTCTCTGCAAGAAACACGCTCACACACTGAAGATTTAAATCTTTTGGACTTCCCTCACAACTTCTATAGCCATACATTCTCTCTGGGTCGGTGGAGGGGGGGACGTCTCTTCATAGCAGTTACTAAACTCAAGCAATACTGGTGCAAGCGTAGTGGTGGCAGGTCGGGTTAAAGGGTAACACTGCCATGTCCAGGGAACCAGACGTCTAGTAAAACGTTATCTACTTTTGTCATATTGTTTCTACTATAAGCTGCAAACTAATAACTGATTACTGTTTTCAGTTTTGACATATTTTTGCCAGAAGAAAGTCCCATCTTATTTTCCTGTCCGTCCAAAATTTGAACAGTTTTTCTGCCAAATGCTGCAGTGGGATCGTTTGATCCTTGTCCTTTATTTCTTCATCCAGAGTTTAATCTTGAGTTTCTCCGTCACATTTAATTACCGCTGTACGTTAGTGTAAATCACGCGACAATATACATTCGTACCCATGATGAGAATTTAAGTCAGTTAATTTCAAAGCAGGGTTTCACGTTTTCACTGTATCTGTTATTCCATCTAACAATCTGATTAGCAGCTTTTAACACAAGTTTGAGAGAGTTTAATCCATCCTGTGCCAAACTGTTTTGTTGTATTTGGTTGTTGTGTTCCTGAAATAAATCTCCATCAAAACATTTTGTCACTCTAGCTGTTTTAATACAGGTGAGCTGAACGTCTGCTCAAATCTGTCGCCTCCTATATGTTTCTGAGAACTATTTGAACTTTTTCTGTATATTTTAAATGATTTTTTTTTTTCTCTGTGCAACATCGGCAAACACGTTACTGGTTTAAAAAAAAAAAAGGTCACATATAGTTGTATGAATGTAGAACAGTGAGGCACTTGGGATTTTTTATGGAGGAAAGAATTGGCCATAGATACAACATAAATAAATAAATATGCATATGAAATAAATGAATAAATAAATGTTTAACTACATATGAATCCATTATTATGTATATATATGTATTTCTCTCGAAAAGTGCATATCATTGACAGAAATATGTCTTGTGTGCCAAACAGTTTTATGACTCATATTCATATTTTCATTTACTTAGAATCGTGTTTGTTTTGAATTTGAATTGTATTGATTGCATTAAATTCTGGTTGGTTTGATCCTCCATATGTTTCCCAAAAGTCAAGCAGGTAAATAAGGTCAAACATGAACACTTCCTGTGTAGTTAACTGTATATTTTATTGTGTTTATAGAGGGAAGAGATGCCTTGTCTGACAATATGTATTTAACTTTTGGGGTAAAACTGGGTTTTTTGCTTTTCAGGGATCAGTGCAGGGAACAAATGAGGGGGTAGTTTCTTCTTTGTTTTTATTTTCTCACTCCACAAATTGTCCAAACCTATTGATTTGGTGATATTTGATTTAAATTGTACAAGAGCAATTGACAGAACTCATATTCAGTTTGTGTAATTGTCATAAAGACAGCTGGGTTATTACAGTATGGGTCAAACGTGGATGAGTGTGGTGTACAGCTGTAAACAAACATGGTTAAAAAAAAAAGCTTAATTCTCATCTACAAACTACATTTGAAACAATTTCCATTCTTGAGTTGTCTAATAAATGACGTGCTCTTTAAACACCCAAGAGAAAAGTCCTGTGTTTCTTCGTGTTGGCTGTCAGTGTAACACTATCTCACTACACTAAACTTCCTGTATTATTGCTTGAGAAACCACACGGCAGCAGACAGGCCTGACATAAGCGGTGTGAAATGCAGATTTTCAACGCATGGCTCCACCATGCTGAGAGACGCCAAAGGAGACGCAGACAGACAGACAGAGACGGAAAGGTGAGAGAGGAGAGCACAGTGTTGGTGGAACGAGGACGCGAGTGACGTCAAGGGAATAAGAGTGTGTGAGAACCATAAAGAGGCGATTGGGGTCAAACATCTTTCTCCTTCCAACACTCAACACGTCCACATCGCTCTGGTTTTCTTGCAATAATAAACTATCTCACACAAAGAAAAGCAAACTGATGCACTGTAAATGGAAAAAAAATGTATTATTATTCAAATGTTTTAACTACGGACAAATTAGCAAACCAAATGCTCCGACTGATCCTCCCACCACACACTAACATCAAACCCGACACAGATAACTGGGATTTGTTGGGTTTTGAAATTATAGCAGGAGAGAATAGATTGACCTTATGAAACCTTCTGGTCAGTAGAAGATGTTGTTTGCCACTTAGCTAACTTCCTGTCCGCTTTAAAGTTCATACTCCTCTCTTTCCTCCGTATGTCACTATCAAAACCTAATCAAAAACAACACAAAGACAATAGCTTTAATGTTTACCTCATCAACTTCAGTGATTTCTGTGAGTATAAACTTATTTTGAGCTAAACAAACACCAGGTGATGGTGTCATGATAGGGAATGGAAAGGCGCATCCTGTGAGGACAGACAAGGTTCACCTCTTACAAGATGTTACTTGGGTTCATTGACTTTTCACAACTATTCCGTTTTACTTTTGTTTGTTCCACTCCCAGGTTACTAGTGAATTTTAGGTTTTAAGTGAAGAAGATGCTTTGATGGTTGTCTATTATTTACTGGACAGCCGGTGGAAGAGCTGGCGGTTTACTCCACTCAGTCTCTTCTCTCCTGCTAATGCTCAACCTCTCGCTGTGTGGCATTAATCACCTCTCATAGTCCTGAGTGGATTTTAGGAGAGGAGAGGTTTTCGTGTGTGAGACCAATGTGTGTGTGTGTGTGTGTGTGTGTGTGAGAGAGAGAGAGAGAGAGAGAGCGAGAGAGAGAGGAGGAGGAGGAGAAAGGCTTCAGCTCCGGTTTGGAAACAGACTCTCATCCGTACGCGGAGTAACGACACCGAGTGCAACAACTTTTTCTCCTCTCCATCGAGACGAGACGGCGTCACAAGGTGAGTACACCTGAAGAGTTCACCTGGTGTGACGCTTTTCCATCGCCGCGGTGTTGGCTGGGAGGTGTGACCGGCTGGTGTATCTGTGTGTGTCTGTTTGTAAGGTGTTGACAGCGCGCGGCACGTGCGACCGACTTGTTTACTGCGCGAGACCGAAGCGCGAGGCTAACTTATATTAAGAAAGACAAGTACGTCACAAAATGATGGAAGCGAACTAAATACTTTTACTGCAGAATTGTACGTCAGGAGGCGACAGTTTGTAAGTACAATACGCATACAAATATTGTTTTCTAGGCTCCTTCTTCCCTGTTTACTTCTACAGGTACTTTACCTTCATTTTAAACCCGAAAACAAATGACTATAAATCTATTTATCCATCCATCATCTTCTGCTGTCTTCTGTACACAAGACACTAACAAATACAGTGTCATCTTCCAGGACCTTAAGGGCTCAACAACATCATTAAAAGGCCCATTTTGCACCATGAGTAGTTGAACTTTTCACACTACTTTTAAATTCTTTAACTTTAAATCTGTCAAGTGCGACAATACATTTTCTTTGGGAGCAACAGTGACCCTGGAATGTAGATGTTTATCCTCCTTATTATCTTGTTGCGTGTGATTTAAATGAAGAAAAACATGTACACGCACCTTTTTTCCTGTTTACAGTCGTTTACATGATGTGTTTAGAGATGATAATGGCTGCGTCTGAATGAAATGATGGTGCACCTTGAAAAGTTGGACACACCAGCACAACCAGTGTGGAAAATTAGTTTGGATCCCTGGTTTTGCTGGTGTTTTTTTTTATTTATTTTTTTGTGGTGTTGTTCCTTGTGTGTCTCAGTTGCCTACTTCTACAGCAACTGTATAACTTTATCAGCATGTTTACATCATCTTTGCCTTCAGGTGTTTCTTCACCTGCATCGTTTCTGTAGAAGAAAAGTCCAAACTGTTTTTTATCAGTCTCTGTCTCCACGTCGCTCTGTCTGAGCAATCAAAGAAAGTTCCCTTCGCAGACAGTTTACTGAAATATATCCACTTTATTTAGGATAATCAGTCATTAGCCCAAGGCTGTGTAAATATAATTACATTTAAAAAGCATTAAACTTAATCCTGTTATTGCATTCGGGAAATGTTGCCAAAGTGAGCAAAGATTACGCTACGTAAGATTAGATTTCACTTGGTGTTAACTTTGAGGAAGCTCTGATGAGTTTGAGCACTGAAGGTCATAAAGTGATTAACAGCTGGATGTTTGACTCCATTATATGTGAGCTCTAACGTATTACAAACCTCCATACATGATGTTATTTGGCTACTTTGATTCCTACCACATTCAGTTTAGATCCAGATGTATAAGGGAAACCTTAGTGTAGTGCCAAAGTTCTGGTCTTCAAATCTGTTTTAAATGAATTGTTGTACAAATATTATCACAGACTCCTCCTGAAGTCCTTTTATTGACAGAAGTAATACCCACGTTTTATACCCTGTCTGTCTGGATTCAACGTATGTGGCAGGAAGGGTCCACACACTGAAGAAGCAGAGACCTACCTTTTAATTTTTGAGACTTGGCGAAGTGAGCCCCTGTCTTCAAGGGCTCAGAAAGCCAGGAAGAAGAAAAAAAATTAAAATGAACCTCAACACAGCCTCCAGCGATGAATAACCTACAGACCAGTATTCCCCATACACCCCCCTTTACACACACACACACACA
>CAEMYA010000181.1:656585-670894 GCA_903131615.1 Diplodus sargus | reverse complement strand
AAAAAGATGACTTAGAAAATGAGGCACACACTCATAAAATACCAAAACAATCCATTTTAGCAAAGTTTATATTCTGGTTAAGGATTTAATAAGCTCAGACTGGCAGAGACAAATATGAGGCGCTCTGCTGGGTGGACTTCAACTCAACAGAGGTCGGTGAATGATGTCAAATATAATATAAATGGAACACGACACGCAGCTGGTAAAACAAAGAATGCTTTTAAAAGATTGACTAAAATAGCCTGTGATTAAACACCCTCGCTGTGGAGACATTTGGAGACATTTCCGTGCTCTTTATTGCAACTCAAACAAGTGTGAGGCGTTACACGCTGTATGTTTGGGAAGGTTTCTGTGTTTTACTGCGGCACTAAGCTCTTCTGCCACTTTTATTTCTAGGAAATTTGCAGCAATCTACAGTAATCTAATTTCACCGACAAGCCGTACGTGATTCATTTGGAACGTCATAAATCTCGGAAAAGATACTTCTGAAACAGACTTTTATTAAGATCCGTTGGTCTTCTTCATATCTCTGTTGGCACAGGTGCTGCTGCTGGGCCATGTAGATCTCAAAAGCAGATTCCAAACCTCTTCCTGACCCTTTGCAAATATATGTAATTAAGCAATGAAAACTTGTTTGAGCTGTGCCAAGGCCAAGGCCGTTTACTGCAGGAAATTAAGGATAATCTGGAGGCTGTGGGCGCTCTTTGTTGCCACAAGGCGTTCTCAAGGTGAAGTGGCTCTCCTTCAAGATTGGTTTTCATCCCGTATGAATTAGTTTTGCGTGTTTCTCTCCCTACTGTGCCCTTCTCATTAACTCTCTATGTTGTTTTCAGTCTGACTTGTGCGTCTGCCGTCTGCTTTTGATTCATCCATCTGACCATAACCGTGACAGACGGAAACATCCGTCCGTCCCAAAAAAAACCCAACCGTGCTAATCTGTAACCTCTGTCTATACGTATGTAGACACAGTATATACTATATAGTATAGTCATTTGAAGTATCTCACAAAAAAAACATACAGAGCAATCACAAAACAATAAGTAATGAAAAGGTCAGGCCGTAACCTCGACTGAATGCCCGGAAAATGCTATTAGTGTCTTGTTGGCGTATGTCTGATTCGTGTAAACCCACCGTGATGTCATTTATTGGTTTGTGGACAACTGATTGGGAGCTGCGATACGCACTGCTGTCCCGATGTCCTGACTTGATCTGACTGAGGACCTGAGGACACGATGTGGTAGCTGTAAAGCACACCGTGTTTTATCGTCTATTTTACTTTAAATGAGACTATAATTTTATTCATAATGGGTTGAAGAAGGCATGAAACTAGAAACTGAGACTGTTAACTCATTAGAAAACTGTTTACAGAGGTAATAAATCCAGTGAGAAGTCGGGTAATTCTCTCATAATCTTACATGTAATCAGACTTCCTTTTGACTTCTTCTGTTGGACATCAGAAAGATGCTGTCAGTGGTATCATTTAGGTCAAACCAATATATACACGTGGGGAGAGAAAAACATCTTAACCTATAAAAACTGCTGCGTAGACGTCATTATTTGAAGTCCATCTAATAATACATGTTATCTTATTTAAACACTGTATTTCATTAACATATAAACTTTTAATGTATCTAATTATACCAGACGAGACGTCATGACCTTTAAAGGCTCTCTGCTGATGTGGAATACAGGCATTTGATTCTAATCGCGTTGAGAGGAGCCGTGTTAAACTTCCACAAAACCGTTCAAAGAAATTAATTGGAATATTGCCTTGATCTGATTATTGGTCATAATGGCATTATTATGCACTTGTTGTTCAGCTGCTCAGTGGTCTTTAGAACGTGCAGCTGCTGTACTGAGTTTTGTTGTTGTTGTTTTCGCATTCTGTTATTTAGTCTTCCTCGTCTCTCTGCTCTTCTTCTGCACATTCTTTGGGATTTAGGGCGGACTGGGCTGCAGGTAGGCGGGCGGGGGGCCCACATATTGGATGGTGGAGTGAAAGAGCAGTGATTGGGTCCACTGTGCGAGAGTAAGCTTGGTGCTGTGTGTGTGTTTTGAAACAGAAGAAGCAGAGTACTTACAATACGTAAAGTTGTCAGTTGAGTTCTAAAAACACCCTCGCACCCTGAAGGTTAAGATTTTTTTTTCACATACCCTCTTCGAGGTCCAACGTGTGACGTAATGCCAGCTGTGAAATGTGCCTAAACCTCCAAGAAGAGGACACCTTGAACTTCCTCATCTCTAAATGCAATTTCCCAGTTGGAGCACATTTCACTTTGCCACTGGTTTTAGACACGAGAGTGTAATTACCCCAAATGTTTTTGGGAGCATGTGATATCACGGCAGATCTGCTCGGCTGCGGCGTCGAGCCCTTGAGTGTGTTTTGTTGTTTTTGTGTAATAAAAGATGAGAAGAGACGACAAAGAAGAGGAGAGACGAGAGGAGGATTGTTGTCGGTGTGGTTCAGGTTTCAACTGTTCTGATCTTCCAAACGTGTGAGTCCATCCATCAGCCTGTTGCTTTGTAAGTAGAGGGTCTAAAGTCACAGTTCACTTGACTTAACAGGCCACCCAGTATAAAGATAAATTGCCCAGTGTCAGCGTTCTTATAATTGTATCTAAAAGCAACAACATCTGCAAAACAACTCCCTTCCAGAGAGCGTCTACTTTTCTGTGCTGCGTCACATTTTAACCTGTGAAACTACGCGGGTTGATTTAGCGCAGGACACATTTCAGCCTCGCCGCGTCGAGGCGAAAAAAAAGGTTCCAGAGCGAACAGGCGGAAAGGATTCAGTAAACCTGGCAGGTAAATAGATCTGCTCCTTGTTTCGGAGGTCTCCAGGTAGAGAAGAGTGCACACTGAGGGGTCTATACAGCCAGTAATGAGTCATATCCTTCAAAACTGCTGTTCTCCTTCTCAGACACCTCCTAAAGTTTACACACTGCCGTGACCATCACACACACACACACACACACACACACACACACACACACACACATACAGCTCTAACCTGTTCATGACTCCATACTGTACTTCACACCCTTCTGGGGGTGTTTTCTGTGGGGGGAAACACATCACGCCAGTCACCAACGTCAGCGTGTCAATCAAACGTCTGCAAACGCAGTCTGGCAGATTTTCTGGCAGGTGCAGCCCGCAGGGGTGGTCCGCAGACGCACCGGCCTCTGACTGACGGGATGTACTTTGGCGAGTCCTTCTGCGGACTGTCATCAGGTAGCAGAATCAACACAGATATTTTCAGTAACAACTTACAGAGAACTTAAATCAACACAGAGAGAGAATATACAGCAAGTGAAGGGATTGGACCTTTGACCGAATTTAAATAAGGACGATAAATGGTGAAGAAATGTTACATTCATGAAAAATAACTTTGCAGACATAACATGTGCGGCTGAAAGACAGAATCTCCATGACATCCAAAGGGTTTGAGCAAAGGGTGAGTGCTCTGCTGAGGTCAGGCTACATGCATAATAGCTGCCTTGATTTTATTGGAGCTGGCAGGAGTTTGCCTAGGAGAATTAAAGCTCCCTGTTTTTGTGCTGCAGGCGTCGATATTGCCTCATAAATAGGTCCTGTGAATGTTTTTCATTAAAAATGTAAAGCAGAACAAAACAATGGATGAGCATCCTTGACACCGTGTTCCACTTTACATGACTCTTGGAATTTTAAAATGAAACCGTGAGCGTGAGCGAGTGCTCACCTACGCAGTGCACATTTTTAATTTGACATGCAAGTTAGATAAAGCCCGTCTGTGAGAGCTCTGCTTCCTAGCTGGAAAAAACTTCCTGGGCTGCTTGTTACGACTGATTAAAGTATCAGTCCGGTTCTCTGCCTCGCTGCGCTCCGTCTCCCTCTCTGGGTCGTCTTCAACACATTCTGCTTTTTATAAGAATCAAAGAAGTCATGATGTTGCTGTCATATCTGTGCTGTACACGGACAACACAGCAGTGATCAATTAATCTTAATCTTAATCCAAACTCAATCATATCTTTTGATTTAATTAAATTGTGCATATAGTGGGGTAATACAGCACCTCCTCTCCTTTTGAGGCTGCAGATATTTATTTCCATCTGATAATTCTTGATTTTAACCTCCCTTTTTTGGGCCACTGGGGGGCAGCGGAAACAAGTTGTGAACATGACATTGACATAAAATCACCTTTTAAATTGTTGTGGTGGACTTTTTTAGTTGCTTATTCACATATCCGGCAACATTGTCTTTCATTTGGAGGCATGTATTTGTCCATAAATGGCTCTTTAGCTGACAGATGCTTCAGTGTGCTCAACAGCTAGTTGCTGTGTCTGTCTGTCTTGTAGCTGGTTGTGTGTGCGAGGTGAGAGTGAAGTCGTTGGCCGAACAGCTAACATTAAGCTGAAACTCGCTATATAGCTGAGGGGAGCTGCAGATTCATGTAATATTTATCTGTGGGTTCGGGACAATGAGTGTTATTATATAAATATTTCAGCTGCTTTAAAGATGCAAGGTCTAAAAAAAATCATACTCCAAACAGACAGGGGGCAGCACCTCACCAGAGTTACTCCTAATTGCTGCTGACTGTGGCTGCCAGTAGCTAGTTAGCCGAGTTAGCTGTTCAAGCTAGCATTCCTTCACTGACCTGGACTGAGAGCTTTGTGCACCACTGTTGGTGTTTACACTGCTAGAACGGGAGCAGGAGGAGAAGGAGGTTTTCAGGCAGAAGTCAGTGGAGGGCGAGCAGGTAATGCTGACAGGAGCACTTAGGGACGCAATGTCAAACATTAAAATAAACAAAAATCCTTACGCATTGCACCTTTTTAATGTTTGAAAATGATGTAAATATCTGTCATGATGTTATCAATCCCAAGATAACATCTTGAAAGAAAATATATTAATGACTTGAACAGTTGGTCTGTCATGGGTTCATTTCGGTAAGTCGGCATAACTGACCTTTACCTTTTCCAGCCTTTACCTTTGAGATGAATGTCAAACTCTGAAATTGTGTTTTAATGTAGCAGCCACAGTTTGTGATGCGTTTCTGGAGTAGAGATTGGTTTTTAAACGAGTCGGATGGTTTTTCGGTTATTATTAAATCCAGCCAAGTCACTTTAAATCCAATCAGAGAGCTGCTGCTGAAAGAGTAACAAATAAAAGACACCGTAAAAGAGAGGAACAGAGTTGTTGTACAGGGTTGTCAATTGTTCAACTGCAGTCTCTCCTTGAATTTGGTGTTACGTGTGTTTGGTTCATTGTTGGGTTGGACTTCAGTGTGTGTGTGTGCGAGTTTCACAGTAGAAGGCCTGGACATCAGGCACACAGCCAGGTAGACACACACGTTTTAATATGATTGCTGCTGAGCATTTTTTTTTACAATGTGGGTGGGGTGTGTGTGTGTGTGTGTGTGTGTGTGTGTGTGTGTGTGTGTGTGTGTGTGAGTGAGAGAGAGAGTGGGCGACCAGTTAACAGAAGTGCCTCAGAGCAGTGGTGTGTGTGTGTGTGCAGGGTAAAAGGCCAGGCGAGCTGAGTGATTGCCACATTACCCCGTAAGTATGAATCAATCTTCTGTTCAGACATTTGGCTATTTACGGACTCACATGAATTTGATCATGTGTTTTCTTTTTAATGGTTTTCTAGGATTTGCTAAAATCTCTGAGGCGGCACTGTTTTTACTGAATAGCGCTGCAGACGGCGGAGGGTGGGTGGCATGTCGGCTTTCAGAAATCGGAGTTCATGACAAGTTTAATGTCGGACAGATATGGAGTGAGATATAACGACTGCAGTGACTCAGAATGAGTTAATGTGAGTGTGTGGCGTTGTTTGGTCTTGACTGATAACATTGGCAATGAGACGTTGATGTGAAGGTGTCAGAGAGTGAAAAAGACAATACTGATTGATGTTTTGTTTGATCCTTGACTTCAGTTTAAGTTCAGTTTCATAGCGCAAACTCATTCTGCACGTAAAGTGCCACATGAGTGCATATTAAGTTTGTCAGTAGTATCGATTTGAAAGTGTCAAATCTGATTTCAAACCAAGGCTGCATTTGAAACAGCAACCTCCTGATTACTAAACGACACCACTACATGTCTTTTAAGGGATTGCTGCAGAAAATATGTGTATGGGTCGGTATATCGGTATCTGCATCGGCCCCGGAATCATGTATCAGTCTGGCTCTTTATCTGAACAAATTGTTTATTTTATACCAGTACTGTATCAAAGTTTAAAATTCTGGTACTGTGGCAACCTTGGTGCTTTTGTGTGTGTGTGTGTGTGGGCTTATGTATCTGCGTGCATATCATTGTTCATCTGTGCCTTTGTGCGAATGCCAAAGCCAATTAGCTGACGCTCAGCAGAACACATTACCTTCACCTCTCTGTTCTCCAAACGGCACCGTCCTCTCATCTCTTCAAGGTTTCACGCAGATAACAATAAGTGTCTTACAGCAAAGCACACGGAGAGCAAATTCAGAAAAACAATGTGAAGCACACAATGAATGGTTTCTGTGTGTCCACTGTAGGCAGCCTCCTCTCTGCAGTCACCCTACCTGTCGGTGTTTTCACTAGCTATTGTAAAGAGGAGAGGGAAATGACAGTTTGTAGGAACTCAGTGAAAGGAGGGATTTAGGCAGTAATCCGCCGCTCTGATCCTTTTTAGAAACAACCAGCTGTCTGGCACGCCGCCTGGCTCTCGCCACGACACGCCTGCTTCTGATACCTGAAGGTTGGACTGTAAAATGACACCCACTGTGGCATTTTCTGCCGCCCACATACCTCAGATCAGACAGGGAGTGAACTGAAGCAATTTCTTTCAGCTGGTGAAACGGCTGGTTGTTGGCTTGCAGGTGAGATCAGATGTGTGTGTACCCCAGAGTTACTGCACGCTGTCGCCATCAGGTTAATGATACTATGGTTTAAATGTCACGTGGGGTGTTTTGCCCCTTCGCTGGTCGGGTCGAAACAGAAGCAGATTATTTTGTTTGAGAACATATGACACAAACAAAGACTGACTTGTAAACTCCCCCATCGGACCGGAGCCTAGAGGGCGTCCTGTGTCTGGCTTATCCAAACACTATCTACATTTGAAATGTTTTCACGCTAATATTATTGCTGATAATCAGTGTTTGTTCAGCCTGCTCGAAAACAAACATCCTTTTCTTTAGCAGAGCAGTTGCCAAAAAGACACATTTGATAACTGCAATCTATAAAAGTCATGACTGGGCTGGAGTTAGATGTCATGATGATCCTGAGTCAATATCTCTCATCTGTCAGCAATGCAAACAAACTCAGGATGATATTTTTAAAGGTATATCTACTTTTCATTCTAGTCTGGATGCGCCTCGCTACATGACCAATAAATCATGAGGAGTTTTGCTCCTCTGGGCTGTTTTTTTTTACTGGAGCTAGAATAACTTTTGGCAACAGTCATTGCCAAAAATGGCATGTCATTTTCTTTGTCAGTAACTGAATGGCACCTTTATTGAGTAGAATTAGTCATTTTAATTTTATTTTCCCACCAGTTGTGGTTTGAGAGATGTGTTAAAGCTCGTACAGCTTTGATTTATGCTCAATCTGGCCTTTTTAACACCCGATATGAATCGACCTCTTTGTCTAATGGCAGTTTTCTTTTCTCTATGGGGGATAACGCACGCAGAAAAAAAAGGCAGCAGACAGACTCACAAATCAGAGAGACTCACACACACACACACACACACACACACACACACACACACACACACACACACACTCTAACACATGAGTACGGCTGGAGTGGTTTATTGGGTGGCAATAAAACGAAACGCCGTGTGAAATGAATCCAGTGTGACTTACAGTGTTGTGGAGGCTGTGTTTTCTTTAGAGATGAAGAAGTGGACCCGCCCAGAGTGTCATGTTTATATAAAGAATTTTTATTTGAGTTGAATTTTCCAACTCTACAGGTGGGTATCTGAACGACCTGACCCTCCAAATATCAAGATCTCATAAAAATGTACAGTTGTTGGCGTCCAACCTGTCGGTATAACAGAAAATACAACGTAAAAAAGTTAGTGCCTGTTTTGAATGACGTAATTTACTTGATGCATCAAATAAAAGAAAGAGAAACATGTTATAAGGTCCAAGAAAGCTGCTTGGCATAAAAAAAAAAAAAAACATGTTAATTTTGTTGCTCTGGGATTCAACAAATCGTCCTGCTCATGGGTTAAAAACAAAACAGGTGTACTCAAGGTGGAGCCTCCCCTCAGGGAAACACCGCCCTTTTTTAAGTTATTTATTTAAAGGTGCTACACACAGAAACGTCTAGCCATGTCAACCTTTGCAAAACAAATTAAAAATATCTTAACAGCTAATTAACTATGGTGCCAAGGCTAGCCTGGAAATTACTTGTACGTCGAGAAGAGGAAAAACCAGCTCGAAGTGCGAGTCCGAGCCCTCTGGCTGCTTGAAGCAGGTAACTCATGTGCGCTGACATGCGCCTGGCAACCAAAACAAAGAACTGTGAATACATATGGGACGTTTGATTTTAGTCTCTGGTCAGGATGCCATAACTCCATTGTATCTTTATACAGCAAGTAGTTGTGACAATATCAGTTGTCTGAAATGTTAAAAATCTCCTTTATAGAACCTTTATCTATTATGATTGTGTGTCACTGTTTTTTTCATAAACCATCCTCTGATTATCTCAGTGTTCATACAGCAGCTTCTGCATCTTCTCACTGTGTTTTCTTGTGTTTGTGTGTGTGCGCAGAGCTGTGCGGTCAGCCTCATCTGTGAAAGTGAAACTCAACTTCGACATCAGCCTTCACTGACAGGTAAGAGCAGAATGAATCATTCAGTCGATCAGTCCAGAAGCTCACATGCTGTCTTTCCTTGTGTTATTTCTATGAGTGACAGGGTTATGATACAAATCCTTTTTTTTTTTTTACCCAGCACACTACAACATATTTCCTCAAACAATGGTAGATATTGTGGATTATTGTATTTGGATGGCCACTTCTGAACCACCTCAACTGGAAACATTAGATGTGCCCTAGCTTAATTTCACCTGGTACCTTGTTGGTAGAGACAAACTGACAACTCCCTTTTTGCACTAGCGGCGATGAATTTTAAATGATATTTGAAATTCTTCTGCCCTCATCACATCTTGTCTATGATTCTTTGAGCTAGCCGGTTAAAGCATACGCCAAACACTAAGTCCTGGAGCTCAAGTGAGCAGGATGATATTTGTCAAACCAAGTTTGAATTTTGCAGACAAATCAGTAAAAAGTGCATGAGTGGGTTTACAGTAACAGTAGATGATCAGTGTGGTCGCTTACAGTAACATGGGAGCGTCAGGTGAAAATCACAGTGCTGGGACCACCGTACCGCTTTCTCTGCATATGCTTGATTTTTTCAGCCGACCAAACTAACCCAAGCAGCCCTCAGTGTGTAGCTTCAGTGTGTCCTTGAAGGAGGAGGACGGCGGTGAAGGAAGTCAGTCTCATGTTGCGTGTTTCTCTGAAATCCAAACTTGCCAAGAGCAACATAAAGACAGCGACATAGTATCCCTCATAAATTACTGTATATTTGACTTGTCCTAAAATATCCAACTCGAGCTCACTTCATGATCAGCGGTGTGTTTGTGACTCATTCCTTTTTCTTTCAAGCGCGTCGTCTATGAGCAGCAACAAAGGAAACACTCTTACTCATCCATTGAGAATCAGGAGTGGACCGCCGAGTTGTGAGCGCTGCTTTGTTTGCAAACATACACGTTTCCTTTGGGATGGCAATCTGTAACCTGACACTGCACTCACACAAGTGATTTGGCCTGAGATGCCAAGAGGGAATCTGTCAGTGTCTGGGAGCATTTAATAACCAGCTGCAGGGACAGCTACGACTGCTAAGGAGCTTTGTAACCTGTTAAAGCACCTTGCGCTGAAGCAGATATTAAGCATTTGAGTTCATCTTTAATGCATAATCACATGTTTTACAAGACACTTAAGTCACTGAGCCACTGACACACATCAAAAAATCATAAATATTAGCTCTTCCTCAGCTGTTAGCATTTGTCGGAAGCCAATATGAGATGCTACACACACAGAGACTGACATCTGGACGAGCGGATCCTCTACCGGTGCACCTTTGTTCCTTTGAGGATACTTGGCCATTCAGTCAGGAGAGGCAGGTGCTGATAACGTCACATTTGCATATGGATGTTTTTAATGAGGACCACACTTCAGCCAGCAGTTTTTTGGAATATATTTTGAGGAGATGGCACTTGGTTAGCAGAGCGAGGTGAAGGAGAGGCAACTGGTTTGTCACCAGTGCTTTTAAAAAAACGGGTACAACGATCCAGGTCGACGCTCGCACTCGGCGTTCGAGAGGGTTGTGGGGTCTATTATGCTCATTTTCCAGCTCTGTATTTTTATTTGGATTTACCTCTGGAGTACCTTTTGCATGTGTACTGGCCGTTTATCGCTGTAGAATAATACATTGTAAACACAGAATTCAGGACAGTCTCATTATTGGAAACTGGTCGCATTTAATATGAATGTATATATACTGATGATGATATCATGTCTCGGTGCACTTTAGAATTTGAGCTGTGATACATTCATAACACTTAATTAAGGTGGTGTGTCATCTGTACTCGACCCACCCTGAGTCACCCAGTTGTGGAGGAACACTGCTGTTTGTGGTGTTGGCATTTAAACAGCAGCCTGGAACCTTTTGAGTGGGAGACGCATGTTTCAGCGGGGCTGTTACTGCTGAAACATGAGAGGGTGCTTTTCACGTATGCACACACACACTCGTGCACACACAAGGAAATAAACGCCTGGACCCACGCAGGTGTGCTGGCAATGGCATCTTTCAACGTGGCGATGCTCCACTCCGAGGTTTAGGATGCAGAGTGCAGGAGCTGTACGAGTGAAGGAGCTGTAGAAGTGCAGGAGTGAAGGAGCTGTACGAGTGCAGGAGTGCAGGAGTGCAGGAGCCGTACGAGTGCAGGAGCCGTACGAGTGCAGGAGCTGTACGAGTGCAGAAGCTGTACGAGTGCACGAGTGCAGGAGCTGTACAAGTGCAGGAGCTGTACGAGTGCAGAAGCTGTACGAGTGCACGAGTGCAGGAGCCGTACGAGTGCAGGAGCTGTACGAGTGCAGAAGCTGTACGAGTGCACGAGTGCAGGAGCTGTACTAGTGCAGGAGTGAAGGAGCTGTACGAGTGCAGGAGCCGTACGAGTGCAGGACCCATATGAGTTGTATGAGTGCACGGGTGTGTGTACGAGCGTGTGGCTGTAAATGAAGAGGGAAGTGGCTGTTGGTGAGGTCATGAACTCGTGGATGGGGGGGAAAGAAGCTTCCTGGTGCTTTTCCATGACATCTCACTCCAAGAACTTCTGTTGTGCGTTTGTTGTAGATACCAACCTGAGCGTAAACGTTCTCTTTAGTGGATAAATGCTCTTGTTTTCCATCATTTCTCCTGAGAGACATTGTAAAAGAGGTGTGTTTTCCATTGCAGGCTTCATAGTTGGTGTTTCCAGTGTGTGGAGCATAATGACATTTGAGTGGCTGTTCGGATGGTGTATGGCTATTTTTAACTTTAACACTGAGGCCTTGAAAGTATCTATTAGTAAAGTAAAGATGATTCAAAAATAAGAATTGATAAGGACAATATCCATTAATTAATTGTCAGTAGAACACCTATAAACAACACCGTGGACTAAACCATGCAAAGGTCTGTATCTGCACCACTTTGTGGATCGGTCAGTGGCTGTGGATGCACGATGTTTGTCCCCAAGGGGGCAACAGACTTGTAGTTTTCTTTCTCCTGTTGCAATCAGATGAACATCAACAGGCAATTTAAGTTACAAGTTCAAGTCCTGGATGTAAAGTTTAGTGTCTCGGGATGTTTGGTTTTTTTCTCTCTACAGTTTACTGTATGTTATAACCAGTCAAAGTGTGATGTAGTCGAGATTTTACAGAGTTTCAAGCATGCAGTAAATACATTATACGTTTCCACGCCGTCGCCCGAGCCAAGGTTTTATCAGACAGATCTCAAGTGCTGCTCACTCGTCGCTGTGTGTGAGCTGCTGCCATGACACCTTTTCTGTAAGCACAGTTGCTCTCGCCGCCACTCATTTTTCTCTCTCTCACTTTTTCACTCCATCTCTCTCTCTCGTACACACAAACAGCTGCCCATATTCTTCAGCTGCAGCAGCAGAAAGTACTTAGTGGTCTAAAAGAGGCAGCGGTGGGTTTTATCATAATCCCTGTTTGGGCTAGAACAGACTCCTAAATAAACTGCTGCAATGGGACACCACTGTTTACCAGCAGTGAGAGGTTATTGTATTCAAAGTGTAGCGTCTCTGTCTCTGTGGTCATTCAGCTGTGATGAACCACAGCAGGGAGCACACTGGCTTTGTGTGCTGCAGTGACGATGGTAGGATGGAAACACGTGAAGGTTTTCACAAAAAAATTAATGAACAAATTTTTCGCCAGTGATTGGATCTCAAAAAGTGAAGGGTTTCACTGCAACAGCTTGTTATTGTCCAAAACGAGACTTGACGTCCACTGCCACAAGATGTCGTTACAGAGGAGAGGATTTGTCTCTGAATCACTGATGATGGATAGAAACAGGACAACATTATTCAGTTTTATCCGTTAAAGTTGCAATAAAATTAAATTGCTGTATTTATGAGTTATAATCAGTCACTCTACTTTATCTGCAATCTGCTCTCATAAGATTCATTTGTAAAGGAATCTGGATGGACAGCAAGAAAAATAAAGTATCAATTCTTCGTTCTTATTATTTCATGTCTTCTTCTTCTATGTCAAACCTGGCGCCTACATTACCCACAATACAGTGCGACCACTGACAGTTTGTTTTTTGCAAGTGAACGCAGCCGGTGTAATTTCAATAAAGCATTATGTTTTGCCGTAAATTGATTCATTTGACATTTTTGGAAATAGGATATTTCTTGCCGAGAGGTAGATAAGGAGACTGATACCACTCTCAGAGCTGAGAGTTAGCTTAGCTTACCATAAATATTGGAAAAGAGTGGGAAGCAGTCAGTCAGACAAGACTTCAGGAAGTCACCTTATCCAGCTGTAGTTTCATATTTAATGGACAGATGTGAGAGTGGTATCGATCTTCTCATCTAACGCATTGCAAGGAAGCTAATATGAGTAATTCTTAAGATTCTATTCCTTTAAAGCCCCACCCTGAATGTTGTGTTTTGCAGCTGGTCTCTGCTGGGTTTTCCCACCAAGGCACTCCAGCCAAAGGTACTTCCTTTTAAACTGTAATTGTTTAGACTGCAGAGTTGTGGTTAGTAGTTGGACATGGTCCATTATCATGGCAACCAGATTGTCGATCTAGCAGGATCAACAGCACTAGCATTGAAAGTGATAGCATGGATGGCTATAAAGGCCGCTCAAACGCTTTGGTAGTTTATTTATGGGCAAACTGTAACCTGCACTATATTTACAGTTACTAACCACACACTTTCTATGCACTGCCCTGTTCGATAAAGGAGCCACGATACTCTCACAAGCCAAGCACCTGAGCCATGACACACATTTTGGGAGACACTGTCACTTCTCAGTGCGCCTATACAGGTGTAGGGGATGCGGTGTGACTCTCAGATTCTTCTAAAATCTTACGTAATTGTTGCATTAGCAACAGCTTACATTTTGTGTGGCTACTTACTGAGGAATGATATGAAATCTCATTAATAAGTCAAACTACACTGAAGTGGGGCTTTAAAGTCACTCCTGGTGTAAAGCCTGTAGTCTGATCAATGATCAAAGTCCATATGGTTCTCATTCCTACACACATCTCTGAACCACGACATGCAGATATTGGCTTCATTCGATAGCTTCGATATTTACAGCATAGTTTACGTTTGACTCTGGTCTTATTCTTATGCAGGCAGGTCAGCACAGAGGAATATCTGCTACTGTTTAAGATCCTCCTGCCTCTCCTAAATCTTCTCTGCTTTCAGGGTATAGAGGAAAAAAATAGGCGTGAAAATGCATAATTGACATACCAAGCCCACAAGCCTGAAACACATGTCCCTCCGCATCTTCTCAGCGTGCGAACACACATCACACACTCACACACCAAAACTTGGACTGATACGCGCACACACACTCACACACACTCACACACAACCCGACCTTGGGGGTGTTAGCGGTGTTGACGTTTGTTTGGACGGTGCTTCAATTCCTCAGACTGCTGCGAGGTCACATGGCTTGACATCAAAGAGAAGAATGTCTTCCTGGGCGACTCTGAGAGCTCTGGTGTTTATTCTGAAAGTCTGACTGTCTCGCTGTCTGTGTTTCTGTC
>CAEMYA010000181.1:638393-649350 GCA_903131615.1 Diplodus sargus | reverse complement strand
GTGTGCGTGTGTGTGTGTGTGTGCGTGTGTGTGTGTGCGTGCGTGTGTGTGGTGCCCCTGCTTGTTAGCGGCGCGGAGCCCCTTCTCACTGTAATCTCTTTGTTTATGCAGTGCGAAAAGGGCCTGGCGGGGGCATGAACTCCCCACGCTCTTATCCCACTGCGCCACTCACCCCTAGTAGACCCTCATTGCCCCCCCGCCACCCTTCCGACACCCCGCTTCGCTCCCATCACCTCCCCCATCTGACTCAACTCCTGCCCAAATCTGTCCTCCCTTCCTGTGTCCCGCCGTCCCTCCTTCCTGTCCGGCTCGGTTAACGTCAGAAACTTAAGCTGTACATTCTGCGAGAGGTCACCAAAGATCCACCTTTATTGCGGGGACTCCATTTTCCTGTGCTAGGCGCGTGTAGCGCTGGTCGGGTTACTAGAAAACGTATAAGTAATGTGTTGCTTTACTTTTTGTTCCTCAGCTGTCAAAGAAACCTTTTCAAAACCACTCCAAACCCTATTCATTTTTTTATTTAACCTTAATTTAATGGTCCAGTGTCAATCCATCCTCCCCTGTGAAGCATACTCACAATGTGAAGGGCCTTTTTTTTGAGTCAGTACTTGATTTGTTTGTGGCAGTGCGACATGACCAATATGTAGATTTATATGTAAAAGTCTAATGTAACAAAAACACAACCATTCTTAGTTTTAGGATTATACACTATTGAAAACATAATCATGAATGTTATCTTCCATCTCTGCCAATCAATCCTTTTAAATCCCCCTAAATTATACACACAAGACCTTTTAAAGCTGCTATAAAGAACTTTATATAAACAACTTAAATTCTTTTGCCATGTCTAGCAGATAAAAGTGATATTGTTTCATAAAGATTTTGAGCCTACAGATCTGGTTGCTTGGTTATGTTGATTTTGCTGTTTTGCTGAGCTAAAGCTAAAGATTGTAAGTTTTTTTTTTATCTGCAAGCTATATTTGGTTCTTTCCTCAGGCTGTGAGAAAGAAAAAAAATAGTTCCAATTTTTTTCCCCAGCACGGCCAAAACGGAAACTAAGTGGTGGACCACTTTTGGCCCACAGCCCCCGTTTTGGGCAGCCGTGTTATATAGAAATAACCCACTTCTCTGTGATGGTCTCATTTAGTTATGTAGGTCGTATCAAGGCATCATTATTGAATTGAGACCGTTTCATAGGCAGTTAGACGTTTCATGTAGTACACTTTAACCAGGAAAACGTCTGAGGTATAAAAGCTCATTCTTACAATGCATCTTTTGTATTTAGTGGCTACAGAAATGGAACGTGACACATTGTGGTTAGCTAGCAGGCAGCCCTACGAATTTGGGTTTATTTACTGACCATCCAGCAGTGGATAGTTATCACATCAATATACTGTAACACACCCGGCGCTGACCGCTGGTTACCAATATCCATTAATTTTTTTCCGATCACCGAAGTGTTTGAAAGTGGTGCTTTAGGCTGCGAGATCAGTACCAGCAGAAATTATATTTGAATTAACTGAATTTGAATCGGTCACGCTCATTTAGGAATCTGATGAATTGATTAAACCTAATAAAACAAAAACCCACAAAAAGTCAACTGGAGGTTTACGACTGAATTTAGTTTTTTTTCCATCACACCAACATCGATAACTAACTTCAAATAGATTTTCTCCTCGCCGTCTTCTTCCTCTCCATTGACTTCCCGTCCTTTCTTCTCCCCTTCTTTCCTCCAGAGTGCCCGTTTTAATCAAATCACATACTTTCTTCTCTCCCTCCGTTCGGCCCTCACCTCCCCAACCTCTCCCACATAGCTCCCCTTTGAAGTGTTCAGTTAAACACTGCCTTCAGTCCCTGGCAGCAAGTGTCTGATTGTTTGGTAAAGTCTATGAGAAAGAACAATCACAAAGCACCAAGTGTTTTGCCTCGCAGATGGTATTATCGCCTGGTCAAACGGTGGCCCTTTTGGCAGGTCCGGAGGAGTTGGTGTCGCGGGCGATGATGTGTGAATAAGTTAGTGTGTTCGTGCGTGTTTTGTTTGTCGGGGTCGGTGTACGTGTCTTTGTGTCCGTGTGTTCATGTGTTCATGCAGGTGTGAGGGGTTACGGGCGGTTTGTAGGTCAGCGTCCTGCCCCGGGTGTCACCTTGCTCTGTTTGGCCCTTACGGGGGCCCTTCTCTTCTCTTCTCTTCTCTTCTCTTCTCTTCTCTTCTCTTCTCTTGCTCCTTTTGTCTGTCTCCTCTTATCACCTGTCATCTTCTCATCCATCCACAGCTAATTTAATGATTCGTTTCATTTAGTTATCCGTCTGATAATCGCTCTGCAGATGTTTTCAGATGATTTGCTGCTGCTTTTCACATGACTGTTTTTTGGGCTTCTGCTTGCGGGTGTTTTGTTTTCCAAAAAAATCTTGAAGTGATGATGTTACTTAATCTTCAGAACGCACAACTCTCGTAAATTATGAATAAATGAACTGAGAGAGGCATTGTGAGAGTGTGTGTGAGAGAGACAGAAAGGAGGGAGAAAGCCACACTGACTAAGACGCAGCAATAGAGACTGAAAGGTTTTTATTGGGCTACTCTATTCTTGGCTGCAGGAACAGTTGTCATTGGCCATGTGAACATGTGTAGCTCTTTTATTAGCGTAAGCTCCAGCTTGAGGTGGTCCTCCCCACCTATTTATTGCAAAACAAGGGTTAAACAGATAATTAGAATTAGCCGACCCTCATGCTTGTCCATCGGTGTCACATGTCATCACGTAAAGTGTTGAGAGAGATGCAACACAAGTGAAAAAGATCCCAACAACTTCAGTTATTTGCCGTCCCAAATCTCCATTTGAAGGCTAATTTTCAAGCTGCTGGTTGACCAATTTTGAAAGGCTGTTGCACCAAACTGTCCCAGTGTCGGCTCAACAAAAACACCACTCTTTCGCAATTATTTCGCCTCATGACAGGCATGTGCCTCCGCCGCAGCCAATTGAACTCCTGCTGAACTTTTTGATCCCGTTGCTGAGCTTCCTCATTTACCGCTCCAATCCATAAAGTGTTCGATCCACATTTCAAACCCTCGATTGTCTGCCCGGATTTTACAAAGTGACAGTAGGAAATGGTGCAACATGCTTGTGCTGCCTACACTGTATTATTTAGACTTTGAATGATGCCATGTTAAAACCCTCAAAGACATTAAGGATGCAACTTTTTCTCCACCTATACCAGTTATGATATTTTAGGTAAATGCTCCTACATCTTTATATAAATCACCTATGCACCTATGCATGGCAGTTTTTTTTTATTTTTCCAGACCACAAACAACCCTCTAAATAATTTAGCTTTCTCATAGTATTATTTTTTTTTAACTCCTATTACTGAAATCTCATTTTTAGTAAGATGTGATGTCAGCTTTAACTTTGTAGGCTATTGTCCTCCATCGCACATTTTGTAAAAGTGAAACAAGTATAAAGCTAGCAAAGGAAGCAGGAGTACTTTGAAATAGCAGTTAATGCAATTAATTACACTCATTAACAGCACGTGAAGTAAGTAAGAGTTTTGATGTTTAGTCCCAAGACGTCTTGTTAAAGACACGTTGTTGTGTTGCAGAGATATCAACCGACATTAGCATGCTAGCCTGAAAGCCTCTTTCTCCCAGCGGTCCAGAGCATACAGCTAGGTGCACAGCTAACCGAGCTAACTAGCTAACAGCCATTGATGTATAAAAAGTTAGCAGCATTCAGCAGTGCTCTGGTGATATGTTGCCCCCATTTGTTGGATGTATGTATTCTAACAGGTCGACAGTACTTACTCAAAGATTTTTATATTAGAAAATTAATTATAATATTTCCTGACATTATTGATTATAAAACAGGTCTAGGTGCAAGTATGACAATGCTGAGTTCACTGAGAAATTCATTCAGAAACTTTGCCTTTAAAAAAAACAGGTATGCAGTGAGGTTGTGATGTTACAAGTATAAAGTCACCGCAGTAAGAGCTAAAAACACACACGTTGTTGAAATATGTTGGAGCTGCTCAGGCTTGTAAGAGCTGACCAATCAGAGTAGACTGGGCTTTTTTCGTAAAAGGGGCCTTAAAGGGACAGGCACTAAAACAACACATTCACACGGGGGATAAATAGAAGTTCTGCAGCAAAGGAGAGTAAAAATAATGAACGTTTTCTGGTAGACACTTGAAATAAAACCTTGAACCTTCAAACGTTATTTGAGAGCTTGATAAAACACAGAGAACACACTGTTCATGAATCACGTGAAGAATCCAAACAGCAACATCCAACCAGATAAACACCGTTCCCGAAAGTTACAGCAGACTCCAGTCAGAGCTGCCTCGGATATTTTCTGTGACAGATGGAAACACAGGCGGGGGGGCAGTCATTGTGGGGGGACAAAAATGTTGGTGGGTGGCTGCAGATCGTGATCCTTCAGCTATCTGGTAAGCTGTGGCAAATTTATTATGAATCAGAAAAAAAAGGAGGCAGCAAAGATCCCACAGAGCAGGTGGGACATCTCCGCTCTTCTCTTTCAGCTCCCACTCAGGAAGTCGCTGCCACACGACTCCTCTGTCTTCTGACTATTCTGTTACCTTTCCAGGACATTTTTAACATTCCACCCTCTTGGCCGGTCACTTCCTCCTTTCACAGCTCCAACCCCGGGATTTCACAAGGGGGCCAAATTAATTTCGGTCCTTTTTAAGAGTTTGCGTGCGTGTAGACATTTTCTGTTTTAAAAAAAACAACAACAAAATGTCCCATGATTCAGCCACAAACCTCTTGAAGTGACTGTGTTTGTTGTGATGTAACGCTACCTCGTAATTTACCCATGACAATTTAAGTACTCAGAGTAAATTTAGCCTTTAATTTGTGGTTTTATATTACCCTCTATGTGCTTTAGAGCAAAGTAACAGGATCCCAGTTCCACTGATACCCTCTACAAAACATTGTATTTGCCAGATGCCTCGAGGGGGAATCTCAGCCATTCATGTCGGATACACGGGAAAAAGCAATTGAGAATTGTTGAAGTATTTATGATATTGTGATTGCAGGGGTTGGATTTCTGTCATTCTCAGTTTTTGTTGTGCCTCGCCCTGACCGCACCTCTGCCCGTCATCCCTGTCGGTGATTTTATGGCGGTTGTAAAACGATACAGCGAACGATTTCACAATGACAATATAACAAGCCGTAAAAAGACAGTCCCAGTCTGTCATTAGGGCTTCATTACGTTTAAATGGCTCGACACCTACCGCTGTGCGAGTGTGAGTGTGTGTGCAAATGTGATGTGTGATGTTTCAGTGTTTTGTTTTTTTTCAAGTTTTCTCTTTAACTCACCCCAGAGAGAGAAGTTTATGTTTAGGTTGTTAGATCTGAAGAGAGCCTCATACCAAGGTGTGTGTGACAGAGAGTGCAATGAGTGGTATTAATTATTTGAACAGAAACACATTTTTATATGCGATGGATACATTTTTAGAATTTGAAATAACTCAAGCGTGGCTGTCTGACTGATCTAGGGTGTTGCATCAACCACAAATATTAGATTCAGGGGTGCTGAGGGAGCTGCAGAACCTCCTGAAACGAGGCCTCATAAAACCCATCGATGAAGAAAAAAGTGTGATTATATTATACGTCGAATATACACTTCCCAAACAGACACGATGGGTTTGCACAAAGAGCTAAAGAACTTAATGTATAACATGCTAAATTCACAAGAAGGTCTAAATAATTTAGGATTTGTCAGACTTATTTTCAGAAAGTTTCTAAAGATTCTGTTGACTCAATCTTATAAGGGATTCTGTGAAACTTCTCTCCCTCAGCATCTCCTTGCTGGTGTTCCGGTTTGAAGTTAATGCAAAAAACACGAACGTCTCGCGCCATTTTCAATCACGTCATCATGTGGACTGACCCCTCAGCAATCCCAGCTGTGACCGACTTCCTGCTTTCCTGCAATTTGTTATGGTTTTATAAGCAACAAGGGTAATTTTATCACGCAGACATTGTTCACAAACTGACTGTACATCAACTTCTTCAGTTCTGATGGCCGCGCAGCAGAACCAGTCCAGGTTCAGTCCAGGCTGTCAAATGACGAGAAGAGGAGATGTTGCAAATATAATTGTTTTATCCATTTCAGCCTCATAACAGCTTGTGTTTACTAGCTGTGTTTTACAACTCGTCGTCTCTCACCTGTCGACTTTCATCCTGACCTGCCTGCAGTGGCGAGGAGGGATTTTCTCTGAGAGGTGAAAGGTCAATTTAAGAACAAATCAGTTTGAGATCAGAGGTGAACCATGAGAGGCTTCTTCCCTGTCGCCGCAGCTTCATCATCATGCCTCTTTTCACACTTGTTTTCCTCGTTTCTCTCATCAGTTTCCCGGCTTGTTTTTGTTGGACGAGTCGCGGCGGGTGCGTCTGTGACAGCTGTGGCTGAGAGTGTCAGTGGGCCTCGGTCACACGACTCTGGAGCTGATGTTGTTGTTCGCGGCTTCGATTTAACTGTGTTGATGTGCAGGCTTTTTATTACATCATACATCATCACGCGCTTCTTCTTCTTCTCCACTCCACCCTGTAGCCACACATTCCACCGTTTTTTTCACGCACTCCCTGCTCTCCTCCGTCAATAAATCATTTACACCTACTCCTTCAAGCTCCTCTTCGAACAACTTCCCACCATTTGCATTTTTTTTGCAGCACGAAACTGATATTTTTAGTTTATTTGATCATCTGTGGTCCAAAATAAAACAATACCTCCTTACTTCCTCCGCTGTATGTCTCCCTGAGGCGGAGGAGTTGCGAGTACAAATGGACTTCAATGGAAAGAGGAACTAAACTCTCACACATTTACAACCCCACGCTGCCATACATGAGCTCCCTCCTCTCTTTGTGTCTCTCTCTCTCCACAGACCAGTCAGGCAGAAAGGATTGCTATGTAAATGCACCAGTGAATAGGAGTGAATGGACAGGCTTAAAGCAGATTATGTTAAACTGCTTGTTAGTTTAAAGACACGCTGAAGTGAATGGATGGGGATTAGCAGATGTGCCGCTGTGCCACAGAGGTGTTTCTCTAAAATGTACTTAATCCCCCCTGTCTGTTAGCCGCTTCACACATCAAATAAAGGGATGAATGCTTCTAAAAGTGAACCGGGGAAAAGGTAAGGTGGTCTTTAAATCCCCTGGCACAGATGGAAATCCCAGAGCGGAGATGATAACATTCGAATAAATAAGCCACAATTAGTCCATTTATATGTTTTTTAAAGACGGTTGAGTCCAGTTAATCTCAGAGAAAGAACAATGGCATGAACGTGTGTGTTATTTATTTGTTACATGTATTGAGGAATGGTTTTATTTTAAAGTCCTCAGTTTGCCATATTATATCATTGTCACATCACTGTGTTGCTAAAGCTATAGATCCCTAGAGCTCTTCCTAAAAACAGTACACTGCTGCTTTACTTTCTTATTCCTTGTCAATACCTGGTGCCTACATTACCCATAATGCAATCCAACCCCTGACATTTGTGTATATTTGGGTGTGTTATGCTAGTATCAGCTGATATAGGTAAAGGAAGACCTTTCTAAATCTGCATGCATTGATTTGTTTGAATTTCCAAATTTGTCTTTCGGCCCAACCAGCTGTGTGCCTCAAGTGATGTCACTCAAGGCAATTTATAAGACCTTGAGGTACAAGCTGAGAGCCTTATTGCCACTAGGGGGGGGCAATTTTTATTTTTATTTTTTATTTTTTTAACATACACAGTGTTAGCTATACTGTCCCTGTAAATACATGACTGACCAGCTGCGTTTGAATACCGATATAAATAGATCACCTCAAATATTATACCTGACTAAATTCATGAGTATAATAGCAATCATGTAGTATTTATGTAATTTTTGTTTGTTTTGCAAATAAGCAAAATGTGTGTCAGGAGTTGTGTGTCCATTTAATTTGGCCTTTTTTGCACAACAAGGACAAAAAAGTCCTTATAAAACTTTTTTTCTGCGTGAAATATTCAGCACTCAACACCTGTAAACAAACTCTCACTTTTAAGAACTGCTCTCTTTTCAGCTCAATGAAAATGCATTTTTCGGATGATGCAGACTCGAAACCTTCTCTCAAAATAAAAACGCACACTCAGTCCTTCAGTTTATTTGAAAAATTCAAAGGAGCCACATTTGAAGATGTATGTTCCTCACTGGCCAAACATCATCATAAAGTGAATGTGTTTTTCACATTTCGGCTCCCCCCCGGGCGACATTCAGCCTTCTGCAAGCAAACACGGCTTCCTTTAAAACATTACTGCTGATAGCTGCTGACATGTGAGGTTGTTGTGTATATGACAGCCAATCAAAACTGATGAGAGAGTGGATGCTGAACAGGCGGCATATTGACCGCCAGCACTGGCTGAGACACATCATCTGAATTTGTAACAGGAGCTTGGATGTACTATTAGCATATGAAAGACAGGAGCCGTCACAAACTGGATTACAGCCTCGCGGATGTTTGCCTCCGCTAACCAGACACTTTACATTCATGACTGTCCAGACACGTGTAATATATGCAGCGGCGACTGCAATGGAAGTTTATAAAAGGTGTTACGTGTATCATATGTCATTCCGATGTCTTCACTTTTTCACAGAGAAGTACAGAGAACTGAGGTTGTGTCACGTGGTGCAACTGCAACAACCTGAAGCTTATTATTGCCAAAACCATTGAGCTTGTGGTGGTGATTGTGAACCCGAGTGCTGGTCTGTTCTGTGCAAACATCATCTATTGCACATCTGTCCGTCCCGGGAGAGGGATCCCTCCTCTGTCGCTCTTCCTGAGGTTTCCTTCATTTGGCCCATTAACAGAAGTCTTTCCTGTGAGTTGTGAGGATGTTGTTTGATGTGCAGATTGTGAAGCTCCAAGAGGCACATTTTTGATTATAACACTGATTTGTCTTGACATTTTGAAGGTTTGTTACTCTTGTAATGAGTTCTGGTGTCGAAAAGTGTTTTTGCGAGCATCGTGGTGTCAGAGTGAAGTTGACCTTTGACTTCTGGGATATAAAATGTCATCATTTCACCCCATTTGTTTGAAATGTTCTCATAATTACGATATGAATTCTTGAGTTGCGACCAGCGCAGTCCTTGGTGACGTCATAGTGACTTTTGACTCTCGAATTCAAAACATTTTGTCCTCGAGTCCGAGCATTTCTGACATCCTGAGCCCGGCTGCCCGTCACTCCGTCCTCCTCTTTCTGTACTTTCTCAGAAAGGTCACCGTCCTCCATTTATCACCTCAATTCTTCAGAGATCTTTCCTTCAAAACCGCCTCGGACACCCATCCGTCTTCTCTGAGCTTTTCCCTTTGTTTTTCCTGTCAGCGGCACTTTTTCTTTACTCTTCTCTCTCTTTCAGTTTTACTGCTCATCCTTCGCCTGTGACAGCCCCACCCATTTATCATCGGCCCAGCATGAGGGCGACACAATGGAAGAATAGTGTGTGTGTGTGTGTGTGTGTGTGTCTGCAATACCTTTTTAAAGTAACTGTTTCAGTCTCAATATGATATCCTCTCTTCCAGCAAATCACTATAGACATGTATTATTCACACACACACACACACACACACACACACACACACACACACACACACACACACACACACACACACACACACACACACACACACACAGCTAGCGGGGACTGGGGGCAAATGCTGTCACAGTTTTTAAAAGGCTTCCCGTGGTTAGACATGCTTGAAATGACATTCTGGTTCACTGGAGGAAGGGAGGAGGGAAAAGGAGCGGAGACAAGAAATACAGAAGTGGACGGAGGGTGTTTTTTCAGAACGGGGGCAGGAATGATAGGGGAGACAGCTGCGTGATCCTGCAGACTCACAACTTTTCTGTCATTTCATGTTTTTTTTTTTCCATCGTTCATTGAGTCTCTTAAACAGTACAGTAAATCAGAAGTTTACTGTAAAGGCTATTTTTCAAACAACATACACAAGTGGCAGCATGCAAGTTGCAACTGGAAAATATTACAACCTCTGCATAAAGAGGATAGAGCGTGTAGGCTATGAATTATAGCTTATTTCACAGTAAAACAACATCTGGCTATGTGTGCGTAGCATGTGTAGCATCACAAAAATACCCCTTAAAGATTTAACAGTGCTTGATATTTACATTTTACTACACCTAGTAATCACTTTACACCTCCTAATGTGCTATCACTACCAATATCACAAGCACATTAGCTGAAAAAACTACCATGTATGTTAGTGTTTGTGTGGGAAAAGGCCGTCAGAGAAGAGGGGAAGAGGGGCAGACAGAAGAGGAGCGGGGCAGGACTGTTTATTTATGAGGTGATTCCTCCTCTCATCGAGGAGCGAGGGGAGCCAGGCCGCCCTATTGTTTGTCACTAATGAACAACATGAACAAGTGTGAGAAAGAAAAGAAGTGCACAGAACAGAGGCGGCTACAAACGAGATGGATTAACGCGCGAACAAAAACTGTTTGCTCCCTCTGTTTAACCTCAGAACTTCAGAAATCAGCATTTTGTGTTGGAGGGTGAAAATAGCTGCTCATTTGGTGCCGCTTCAAGTCTGCAGTGCTTTTGTGCTGTAAAGCAGACTGTTCTCAGCGCGCACACACACACACACACACACACACACACACACACACACACATAGACAGAGTTTTGTCTACAGTAAATGCCTCACAGGCAACAGGATAGCTCTGAAAAGGAAATGGTCTATTAGGGTGTCTAAACCCATTTATTTATTAGAATAAAAGCTCCAGGCAAGGATGATGTAATCTCTCCCAGCTCCTTCTAAGTGTCTTTACCTTTTACCTGATTTGTTGATAGCACACCACTGAGTGTGAGTGTGTGTGTGTGTGTGTGTGTGTGTGTGTGTGTGTGTGTGTGTGTGTGTGTGTGTGTGTGTGTGTGTGTGTGTGTGTGTGTGTGTGTGTGTGTGTGTGTGTG
>CAEMYA010000181.1:624336-638369 GCA_903131615.1 Diplodus sargus | reverse complement strand
AAGGTGTCTTATTTTGAAATTAATCTTTTAAAAATGAGCAAATGCCGTAATCTCCCGTCTTAAATCAAATCTAAATCTAATTTAATTACAGGGTAATAAAACATGGTTTTGATTGTTAAACCGGCTGCAGACATGCAGACACGTTGAGTCCTCTTTAATGAACAGCTGACAACTTGAAGGAGGCCTTGCTTGTAATTACTTTTAACACCAGGGTTGCTGGTGAGGGCATGCACAAGATCTTCACACTGGTGGCTTTGAGCAGAGAGACCTACCTGTCAGACATCAACAGTTCGGATGTGCATACGCTGCACACATGCACACATTGTGTACACAGTTAGGAGCCGCCATCATAATTAAAAAAGAGAGATGACTAATGTTTGTTTTCCACAATGGTTTGTCTGGCTGCTGCTCAGTTATCTGTCACTCACATTCATGATGTCTGTTTTTCCAATTCCATTAAAATTAGGATGCTGTGTAAAATATCAGTTCACATAATGCAACCATGATGGCAGTAAGTAGAGCGCATACCTCGGCCAAGGCACAGCAGTTCCAATTAATCAATTAATCCTGTTTCGATATCAAACTGTGTAGCCCTGTATCATTTTTAAACCACCATCCACAACTGCTTCATTATGATTAAAGCTCAACAAAATTGTCCTCACTCATCGATACCAGCCGCCGAAATACATGTCTGATTTACGATAGTGTCAAAAAAATACCCTATATCGCGAAAGTGAGAATAGTTAATGGTTAATGAGGTCCATTCAGGGCTGAGACCCATCTGCTATTCAAGTTTTGTGACAATCTGTTCAGTCATTTTTGAGCAATCCTGCCTACAAACCAACCAATAAACAGACACGGGTGAAAACATGAACTCCTTGATGGAGATAATGATTGACTAACAAACTGTGCTCCACGCCCATGTAGTAATATCATTTGTACCACCTCATGTTTGTCCCCATCGTTGCATCATACCCAATCATGATCCTATCACCTGTAACCTGTTTACCTGTGGAAAGGTTCCAGACAGGTGTCGTCCCTGTCCCAGTTTGTCTGAGTCGTGCTGCCGGCTTCAGATTCAGAATAAACATGTTCACAAATCAGTTAAGCCGACAGGTTAAAACATCAGATATTCTGTCTTCGTAGTGTTTTTCAAAGTGTCACATTCTATTTTTTGTTTTACACACGTTTATTAAAATCGAGGCCACGGCTTCAATCAAGCATTAATTCCACTTCAACCTCGTCAGAGAATCCCTGCAGAAAATGAGAAGTGGAAGCGGTTATCTGTGAGCTGAATCCCTCAGATCCCGCTGCTTGTTTTCAATATCCTGCTCACCCTCCTCCTACTTTTTCTTTTACTAAACCCCATCTTGCTCCTGTCTGCTCCCTGCCCCCGTTTTCTCTCCACCCGTGTCCTCCCTCCCTCTGTGTGTGTGTGTGCGAGAGCAGGTCAGCCCTCCCTACTAGGCAAGTGAAGTAAACTCCCCCTTTTTGCTCCCTCTCTCTCTCTCTCTCTCTCTCTCTCTCTCTCTCTCTTTCTCTTTCTCTTTCTCTCCCTCTCTCTCTCTCTCAGCTGGGCTGCTACTGTCAGACTTGGTTGGAGGACAATCAACTGCAACTGCTGCTGCCGCTGCTGGTGTGTCTTGTGTGGTGTGGACTTTCTCACGTTGCGGTGGAGACACACACACACACACACACACACACACACACACACACAGACACACAGACACACTCAGAGACACACACACACGGGAGCTTGCATGCCCGGTACTACCCCTCCCCTCTGTCTCTCTCTCACTCTGCTGCACACACACACACAGACACACACATTCGGAGAGAGAGGCAGTGTGTGTGAGTGGCGGACCCTGCCGTGTGGAGTGTACTGAAGAGGGGAGCGGAGAGGAGCGCAGCGGCAGACTCTACCATGCCAGTGCAGGGAGGAAGGCTGAAGCGCCGTGTGTCTCTCTGCCTCTGTCTCTGGAGCCGGAGTCCTCTGCTGCTGCTCGGACTGTTCTCTCTTCACGCACAAGCTCACGGTGAGTCTCCTGCAAACTTTTCTCTCTTTTCTTACTAAACGTTTTGCTGTGAAGCTGCTCTGACGTTTCAGCTGTTTTAAACTTTTATGTTTTGGCTGAAGTGTTTTTCTCCTTCCTGAAAAAAATAGTTTTCTTTCGCTCTACTCAGTGTTTCTCCAGAAGTTCAGGTTAAATCTGTGAGTCCGTAAGCGACTCGTGATGACAGCCAGTTTTATTTTTTTGAAAAATCGTCTCTCAGTGTGTTGCAACTGATGCAGGCGTTGATCCCTAAGCAGGAGATGTGCATGTGGTTTGTTTTACATCAGGAAGGAATCCTTCAGGTTTAGATAATAATCACAGCAGTGTGTGTAGGACGGAACCAAGGCCAGCAGCTCAGAAATGTCCCAGCAGAGATGTTGTTATCATTTTATTTTCAGATTTTCAGATTATAGGACTTTGGTGGGTGCAGCTCTCGACTGATTAAAGTCATATAAAAAAACAATCTTAGAGGCCAAACAGATGATTATTTTCAGATTTTCATATCATAACAGTTTGATCACTCAACAACAACCTCTTGAAGATCTTATACTGGCCATACGGAAGTAAGTCGAGGTATTGATTACGTAGCCCCCCTGTAGTTCTCTGACGTCCAGTTCCACATCTTCAGTCGCTGTTTTCCCTCAGAGGAACGGAGAGATATATTGTCATAGACCGACATTGTTACCGTTAGCTGTGGCGGCGCGCTTTGTCTGTGACCATGTTTGGTATGTGGAGTGTGATTGGTGAGGTGTCGGACAGAGAACATGTCAGATTTAATAGTCTGTTATGTTTAGGGCTGTGATGTGTGTCATTAACGCCTGAGTCTCTTGTTCTGCTGCTCAATGACAATGCAGAAAGTTTTGTGGATCAGCTTCACAATTGCCGATTCAAATAATGCCGCTGTTGAAGGAAATGCTGTTAAGCTGAATCCAGAATCCGAGCCGAGACGCTGTTTGTGAGTTATAGCGTCCGTGCGTGTTTCTCTTCTCCGTCTTTATTGTTGATCTATTTAAAGTCATTGGAGATTCTTTCAGCTGGGAGCCCTGAAGTTAAGCCAGCGGCGGCTCATGCCTCGTACTCAGTGTGCTATGTGCTGAGGTCGTCCTGCGACCTCTGGCTGCATGTCATCCTCTCTCTCGTCCATCTTTCCTGTCATTGTCACCGGTTGAGTCGGCTTTCCTCTGGAGTCCACGCTGTGTTCGCCTCTTCCTTTGATTTACTGTCTGTGCTTGCGTTTTAAGAGCCCAGCCGAGGGTGGAATAACAGTCTTCTTTTTTCAGTGCTACGGACATTTAAGCATGTGAATGACTACACACATGAGTTCCTGTGAACACATACATAAAAAACTGTGAGTGTTTTGGACTAACACTGGGCGCTCTGTGTAGGAAGCTGCAGAACAGCTGCCAAAGAAGAAGACATATGTGAGATCAGACATGAAGTTGGACGTCTCCCAAGTTTGCGTTATACTGCAGAAAGTCGTTCACACTTTTATTTTTTTTTCCCTCAATATCGAGTTCATATCATATGTTTCCTCTCACTTATCTTAATGCTTTGAATTTCTCTTAAAAATTCTGTTGCTTCAGCTGCTGCTCCATGAGTGCAGTGTTTGGGGTTTTTGGTGTCAGGTGTTGGGTGTTCTCTGTCACATCTGAGCTGAATGCTCTCTGAGAATATGTATTTATCTGAAGACTCATCAGCTTCTCTTCACCAGCTCTTGTAAGTTGATGAATAAAAATGGACGATTACTTTTGAACCATGATAATGTTGCTATGCTTCCCCCCCAAAATTCCTAGACTGTAAACTCAAACAATGAAGATAAAGTTTTCTTTGGTTTCCGTGTCAGCTGGCCACGACGTTAGCCCAGATCATTAATTTGAAAAATTGCGTCACCCTGAACGACATTTGGCCGTTGAAGTTGAAATCGGCGTTTTCTCAAACAGTTTCCAAACAATTCAAACTGTATTCAAATAATTATTTTTGCCTTAGGCCTGTTGGCGACAGCCTCATTCATTGTTTGACACGTAGATGATTGATTGGACCAGCAACCGGCTCATTCATTGGCTGACACTCGGGATGATTGATTGTCCTGGCGATAGATTCAGCCATGACTCGACGAGCAAATGTTTGTGTTTCTGAAAAAACAGTAAGGAGAAAAGATGGAGCAGGTAGAGCGAGAGGATTCTATCTGTGCCTCGCTCTCTCCGTCTTCCTTTTTTCCCCGGCTGTGTCCTCTCCTCTAAACCCAGCGCATGGATGCTTGGCAGAGTGAATGGAAGTCTAGACATGGTCATCTAGTGTTTCCTGGTCTTATAGCCACAGGTGAACTGGAATCATTTCAGGTTTTAGACAGCTTCGGTTATGTGTCTACGTGAAGGTCACTGATTTCCCTCCAAGCGTGTCTGGGGCATTGTCTCTGCGGCAAACAAATAAAAAGGACGACGTGTTCGTTATTCCTCAAGGAGAAATGAGAGCATAGTGAATGTGCACACTTTATAAATCACACACACACACACACTCTCTTCTGTGACCTTCCACCTACGCCAGGCTGCAGCCTTCAATGTGAGTTCTGGGAAGTGAGGAGTGAGCGTGATAGCTTACATTTCATTGTCCTTGGTGGAAATAAGCACCACTGTATCGGTTTTCACAGTCAAAGCTCTGCCAGTTGCTTTGCTTTTGTCACTGCCCGCTAATGACTCTGTTGCTCTCTGCAGAATTTCAGCTTTTTTCTTTTTGTTTTAACAGAATGAAACACCTACCCAGTCCCGAGCCAAAATAAAAATGGCTTCGCACATTTTCTATTTTGTTTCCACGCCTCGTGTTGTGAAAGTACTGAGAATGCGTCGTACCGCTCCTGAACTCTCATTTCACGGTCATCTGTTTTCAGTTTTCATAAAGTTGTTGGCAAAAAAAATAAAATCTGCGTGCTTTCACCTCTCCTCCTCTCCGCACCTGCTTGTTGATTTCAGGTTCGTCTGAGCTGATGTTTTCTTCACACGAGGACAGATTTACATAAAACTGCTGTAAAAGGCACCAAATGTAGACGCTTAGCGCTCAGAGCTGTGCTGCCTGAACTTAGTCTTTGAGAAGCTGCACAGGTACCAGACGAATACAGACGGCAGGCTTCTTCAAAATGATATTCATGTTTCTTTTCACCTCGTGAGCATTCAATAAGCCCTCTCGCAGTTACGCAGCTCTCAGGAAACCATTGACAAAACTGTCATTCATGTGGAAAGCTGGCTGTAACGTTTCTTAATAAAAAGTCGTCTTGAGAGAAATGAAGCAGAAGGCGTGAGAGCTGACTCACAGCGCCGGGCTGCTGGTAGCGCTTTCTGTTCCTCAGCCTCAGAGCTTCCTGACAGGATGTGTTGAGTTCCCTCGCTGGAAACTGATACCTCATTAGAAGAACTGATCTGCTGGCCGTAAAAGCTAAAACACAGAGGTAAGGTGTTGCTGCAGGGTGTTAAATACAAATTGGCGGTGTCCTGAGGTAAACTCGCATCTCAGATATAGCTCCTTTTTTTTTTATTTTCTCTGTGGCGAGACCTTTTATTCAACACAAACCAACTGTGCGCCCTGTGGGAGTGTCTGAACCGGTGAGGGTTAACAAGGTGGGCTAATGCAGCGGCAGGAGTCGAGGATATAGAGGTTCAGTGACAAAAGACGACATAAATACGAGTCCCTGATATGCCACGCTCGACACAGCTCTTATATTGTGTGTTTGAAGGGGGGGAAAAAAAGTGATCTTAAAATGACCTCCAAAAGGTGGAAGGTGAGGGGAAGTGAGGAGAGTTTGGGACTGAGGGGTATTACTTCCTGTAATGGATACAGATCCAGTAACTTCTATCCCAGTCAGATTACCGGTCTGGCCCTGACTTCTTAAGACACAGCTGGAGCAGGGGAAGTGTGTGTGTAAGTGTGTGTGTGTGTGAGAGAGAGAGAGATAGAGGGAGAGAGAGGGAAATTTTTTTTGAATACAAAGATAAGCTGCGATCGTGTAGCTAAGGTCAGATTGATTTAGTACGAAGAGCTGACATATAAATGAAACATTTTAGCAACGCAGGTTCCAAAAAAGATGAATTCTGCAGGTTTTATTACGTGTCTCGTTTGAGGTGGACCGAGTTTGAACCCTCAAAGTTTGCCTGTTTTTTTTTTTTTTTCACTCTGCAGAAAATGGAAATAGTAGGGAGAAAAATAGTGCTGACCTTTACTTGATAAACTGCGGCAGAATAGAAGCTACATACTTTCCTTCTTACCTGCAGTGCTACTCATCCATCCACATTGTTTTGGTGTGAGTTGCTGAGGTTTGGAGATGTCGGCCTTCTCGCGAAGATAATGGAACTAGATGGCAAACAACAACTACTCATGACCAGTATTGTTGGCTTGCCATGTTAGCTTCGTTAGCTAGCCTCACGTTAATGAGTAGCTGCAGATATCCTTGATGGTTGAGAAGAACATCGAACTGCTCACAATAAGATCTGTGGATTATCTTAAGTCACCAGGTTATGATTTCTAGAAGGAGACATTGGTATCTGGTTCCGTAATATGCAGGAGAGGGCAGATATCTCTACAGCTGATATCTCCAAAACTCTGCAACTCAATGCAAAACAATCTTGACAGATAAATGGCACCACAGGTAAGAGGAAAAATATATTCTGCATTTTTTTTGGCTGACCTGTTCCTTTAACAGCTAGTTACACCGTAGTGCTGCAGCCTGAGTTTGAAACAGTTTGATTGTTGTACAGCGGCTGTTTTAGAACAGTAGCCATACTTACATTTTGCCCTCTACAAGTGAAGTTGTGTCGCCTGCTGTACGTGCACTGCTGCTCCTCTGATTGTGTGAGCTGAGAGCTCTGGACACAGCGCAGTGCAACACAATACAGTGATGGACAGATAGCAGGTGAAGCGGACCAGAGCAGAGTAAAGCTGGCTGTCGCAGCCACAGTGCACTGGGACTACAAGGGCTTAGGGTTTTCCATGCACTCCCCCCCATCCACCCCAACCCCACCTCCACATTATATCCACGCCTCCACCCGCTCTCAGCCCATGGAACATTTTTTTTGTTTTTCTGGACGGGGACGGGTGATTGGAGCGAGGAGAGAGTCGCTCCACGTTGTTTTTGGCGGTTTGGCTCGGCGGTGAGACAGGTGGAGATATTTGATATAGACGAAAGAGGTGGGATTGTTGAAGAAGAGGAGAGGTGTTCTTCAATCAGCCTTTAAATGTTCTTAACATGCTGAATCTCACTGTGACCCTATGTGAAATCTGAGCCACTTTAAATCATCTTTAGGGCTGAGATCTCCACTATCTCCAGGCCAAGATTGCTCTTAGAGGCTTTATGAAAAAGATGCTGTCAGCTTTTCTGTGACCCTTAAATGAATTACCTCATTAACTCGTGACCCTTTTCCAGCGGTAGTATCATTTTGGGCGTTTGTTAATCACAAGGAAAGTAAAGCGGAGAATAAGAGAGGTGAATAGATCGGCGACTCTAAACGTGGCAGTGAGAAATGAATCGATTCTCGGGTCATTTGTGGACGTCAGTGTGGCCACTGTGGACCAAACGGCTCTGCAATACAGACGATCATCATACGCTGTGATAGGTACCTAATGGCTGTCCTGATGGTAGTGGGATGGTGTGTGTGTGTGTGTGTGCGTGTGTTTGTGTGTGTGTAAACGGGGCCTAGCTGACAGCATGTTTGTCCAGTGAGATAGTACAGAGGAGGCCTGGAGCCACTGATGGGTGATATGTGACTGAGTTAATGGGAAGCTAATCACACGGAGGAGACAGTGGGACGCATACAACTGTAAACACATGTACACTTACACAAACAGACACACACACACACACACATACTCTGGTACATGCAGTGTGTTCTTGTCATGGAGGTTATGTAAATACACACTAATGTCCACATTCCGCACATTATCCACACATTAATGGGAAATACATTAATATCCTCCCACAGTCACACACACACACACACACACACACATACATAGAGTACATGCATACACACATGCTACACACACATGCACACATGCAGGCTGTAAATGGACTCAAAGTGACTGTTTAAGCCTGTGGAGATGACTGAGACGCCACAGACCACAATTCTGGGAAATAAACACACGGCAGCTGTAATGTTAACACCATCAGCTCTCCCTCGACTCACAAACACACACACACATGCGGCCCCACGCGCACACACACACTCACACTCACGCTCTCTCCAGTCTCACAGGCGCACAAGCGAGGCTCTCACCTACACACAGACTTGTTCTCATGCTCGGCACCGGACGTCTCAAATTCAGATTTTGTCCATTTATCTTTCAGCCTGAGCAATCACTGTCGGTGGCCATTAGTTCTGCATGGCAATGATTGTGTGTGTGTGTGAGAAAGTGCATGTGTGTGTGTGTGTGATGTTTTTGCTAAGTGACAAAGAGTGTTTTGATTGCCCCTACCAAAGCCGAGATGTGTCCTGAAAGGGGGAATGATGAGTTTCTGGTATCTTGTTACACGATTTTTGAGTTAAGGTGTTTCTATGTGTGTGTGTGTGTGTGTGTGTGTGTGTGTGTGTGTGTGTGTGTGTGTGTGTGTGTATGTGAGTTTTCACTGGAACTGATATGTTGTGTGTCAGAAGCGCGAAGTGACACTGCACCTCTCTGCGACATGAATCCAGTCTAGATGGTCTTGCAGACTCTTGAAGTCTTTAGCAACAGTGACGCACGCTTGTGTTTGGCAGCGTGGCTCTGCTCCTGCGACGCTCCAGAAACAAATCTTGACACGGACTCGCCTCGATACTCATACGAAACACTTGGCAGAGCCCGGGATCTACGTCACTCACCACACACTCTTGATTTAGATAACTCTAAATGGAAGCACTGGATGAGGCTGTGGATGGAGGGAATCATGGGGAAGTAGGGTAGCAGCGGTGTTTAAGAAACAGAAAGAATGACTTCCAAATCTCATAGTTAGCTTCCTTTTTTGTTCTACAGAACCATAGGTGATGTTTTGTTTGGTCTGGTCCAGGAGCTCTGTCTGTGTTTACCAAGCTCAAAACGAGCCAACATGGAGGTTTTACATTTTTAACAGGCCCATATCTGTATCTCGTCCTTCATCACCCCGGTGTGACGTAAACAACTTAATCAAACTCTTATCTTTAAACTGAGCGTTCGCTGTAATCAAGCCATTTGATTTCAACAAAGTTGAACTTGCCCATTGAGGCCATTAGGCATTTAATTTCTGTCGATACCACCGCGAGGAGTGAATCCACAATGAGTGCTGTAACTTCTTGTGAGGGTAACGGAGAGTGATTCCTCTTCCCTCTTTACGTTGCGCCTTCTGCACATCTCCCGCTATTCATGCCTCGTCCGTAGCGGCTTTCAGTGTCGGCGTGCTGTGTATTTAAAGTTTGTCTCACTTGGAGTATTTATTTTAGGAAACCATGCAGTCAAAGCGTGTCTGAAGTGGGACAGTTTTTTTTTTTCAGCCTGCCAGGAAAAACCACAAACTGATGATTATCAGTTTATTTGAGAAAGGAGGAAAAACTTGTTTAAATCACAGCCCAGTTTCAGGACGGTTATCTCGTGTAATATTGTACGTATGTTTTATGTTCAGCTCACGAGAGAGACACTCTCCGTGGGTTTCAGTTGTTTCTTTGTCTTGTATCTTTATCATGACCACACAGAAAAAGGTGACATCACATGACTATGAGTCAACCCCTCTGTGTCTCACAACGAAGTACTGCACCTCCAAAAAATGCAAAGTATCTCCGCCATGCCGTCATGGCCCATGTCTCAAAACCACCTTTAGCTTGTGAGAGTGTGTTTTTAATTGCTCTGGTGCACACACACACACACACACACACACTGTGGGTGTCTGCGTGGAATTCTAAACTCGGCCCGCTGCATTTGCCACGGCCAACTATCGACTTGGCGCGTGCGCGGCTATTGTTTATCAGTTTATAGGCATGATTTTGACATACCTCCATGATGGAACAATGAGTCACATGATGATATCACGGGAATAGCATATCCAATACGGTAAAAATAGCTGCCAAGTTTGAATGGACTGTGAGGGTGTGTGTGTATTGTAACCTAATGCTACTTATTACTCTATGCGATGGGTGTGCATCATCGTCCGAGTATGCCGTGTGTTCGGTCGCTCAATTAGTTTGGAGTGTTTTCGGGGAATATGCATTAGAAACCACACGTTGAAGGCTGTGGAGCTCGTGTCCTGTTTGCGGTTAGGGTCAAATTGTTTGGAAGTCCGGCAGAACATGAATAAAAAAACCAACCAGGCTTTCAGACGGTGGGAGCTCAACTCTCAAAGAAACCATCGATGGTAGAAGTTGGTTAAAGTTCATTTGATATCAGTAATTGCTGCAGTCACTGTTGTATATGCAGAGGTTGAGTGTGTTTGTGTGTGTAAAGTGTCAAAGCTTTATCCAGCACAGACACCAGGGTAAGATGTCAGCAGCTAGCATTTCTGCGAACCATAGATGCGTCCGTATATGCATGTCAAAGGCTGAGAGCCATATCAACACAATGTATCATATCACATTCACGTTACATGTTTAGTACCTTATTTTCATATCAGTAAGTAGAGGTGGTGGGGACAAGGGCGGAGTTACAGCTGACGAAGGCTGACCACAGTTGGTGTCTGCATGTTGGCATTTGTTTGTAGCTGCTCCATATTTTTGACGAGGACCACAACGTTTCACAATGTGCAAGCATGACACCAGTGGATATTTATCAAAGAGGCTTCACGGACTGTTTCCAGCCGTGTTTGTGGCAACAATAATTCGGTTGTTTTAGTGAAACCTCTGAGCATCTCCAGGCGTGTTTGTGACCAAAACAGGCACGTTAAGCTGAACTGTGATGTTCTCCTAAACCTTACCAAGTGGTTTATGTGGCTAAGCCTAACCAGAGCATTAGCTCATCATTGCTACAAGTGAGAAATATGAAATTGAACCCACAGAAATAAAAAGTTTTGTTTTTACTTTTCTGTGGTTTAGTAGATAAATACTTTGCTGACATTATTCTGACGATTGGGTCGTTTTATTATACAAGTTTTGGCTTTTTTTTTCTGCCGTACTAATAAATGCAATGAACCCGGATGGAAAAATACTAGTTATTAAAACTTGTTTGATATCTGCTTCGTTGCAAAACTAAACAAGAGTGCTTCCTTTTATGTGTACCTGATTCTGGGGGACAGTTATCTCCTTATTTTCTGAATGACTATATTTCTTTTTTCTTTTTTTTCAAAAGTGAATGTTTCCTGTGTTTCCGTTTCAGAGTGTGTTTTCAAAGACTCCATTAACGTACTGACACTGTGACAGCCGGGCGCCGCACTGTACACGCTGCCGTTAAGGCATTCCTTTGTGACATGCACATCTGTCTGATGGTGCAGAGGAGCAGCTGCTTTCAGGGATCTGCAGCAGATCACAATGCTTCTCGCAGCTCCATTTGTCTTCCACGGGAATTGTTTGAAAAGAAGACGTGGGAGGAGATTTTCCATCTTCTTTGAATATATTCTGAAATCCATCAACTCTGTTTAACTTCAACATTTGGTCCCCGAGGTAAATATTTGCATCAACCAGCTATATCTTATGGTTACATTCGAACAAAAGGCCTTAATGTAGTGATCTTTGAATTCAGTTTGAATAATTAATAGGGGGAGGCGATAAGGTCAGAATCTCCCACCACAGTATGTCACTGTATTTAAACAAATCAATGAACTGCAGAGAATCATCCGATGTTGGCATTGTGAAGTTGTGTGTGAGGCTTTTGTAGTTTTCTTTATGAGACAAGATGTGTACAAAGTCTTGACAGTTTAGAAAAAGTTATGTTATTCAAGGTTCCGAATATTATGCTTGGATACAAATAGACTCGATTTTCAAGATGATCTCATGGTTTGTCATTTTTCATTGGTGAATCAGTCTTTGTTGGTCAAATCCGGACAATGTTTTACGAGCCAGATTCGAACCAGCGGCATCAGGACTGCTTACAGTACACAGCCGCGGCCCACTCATCCCGCCCGGATGCCCGGCGTCTGAATTGGTGCGAGCAGTTTTGTTGTGAGTAGGAGCCCACAGATGGCCATGAGAAGGAGCAAAGGAGCTTTTGATAAAGAGACCAGCTGGTATCCTTTCTCTCTCCTTTTCTGTGCCTTGCTCACTCGCACCTCCTTAAAGGACCGTTTCATCATTTCCTTGTATTCCAAAGGGAGCGCTGAGGGCCTTCTGGAATGAACTCACAGTTCCGGAATCCTTGTGTACCTGTCACTCATCCCCATGAAAAGGAGGACGCACACACACACACACACACACACACACACACACACACACACACACACACACACACACACACACACACACACACACACACACACACACACACACACACACACATCCCGCTGGTCGCAGCATAAAGCTGGCAGATGACAGCTGTATAACCAGAGACTGGCACTGGCTCATTACTGCATCATTCATCAGGGTGACATAATGAAGGAATGTTTGAAGAGCTGTTGATGATGTTGTTGTGTTAGAGGACAGAACGGCTGAATGCAGCTTCGGCAGCTTCCCCTCCCCTCACCTTCCTCACCCTCCTCACCCTCACTAGTTTCATTGTGCTGCTTTTGTTTAGGAGAGCATCTTAAAAGCTATTTTCTGTCACAACAATACTACTCGGTGGTCGGTCTCGATCCTGGTTGTGCAATTGGTACGAAGCTTTTATCCGATTTTTTTTTCGCACAGGACTGACTGAATCATTTAATTAAACCTGCAATAGACTAAGTTTTCTGCTTCAACGTATCATTATGAAGTAAACTTTGATTGCACACTGTAGTGGATGAAAGAATAATGAAAGCGCTTCCCTCACTGTTTTTCCCACCGGGCACGCGGTCGTCCGGGAAGAGGAACGTTAACTGTTCGATCCATTTCTCCCTGAGACCGGATGATTGAATAAACTCACGTTATGTGGTGTGTTGTAAACGATGCATGAATAAAGAGGTGAATTCTGGGAGGAGAAGGTGGTGGTGCAGGAAGCATGTAGGAGAGGGAAAACAGGAGAGCGGGCTTCTTCTTTATGTTGTACGAAGGAAATAAGGTGAAGGAGCGATGATGCATAACTCTAAATAACTCTAATAACTCTAAACTATAAGATTGTGCGTCTATGAGCTCGAGACCGAACCAGTGTCAATAAGCGTGACCTCCTAATCCGACTTCAGTGAGACTCGCGCCGAGAGTCTGTCTGATCCTTCCCCTTTCTAATATTAGCAGAGTAACAAAGTAGACACAGAGGCAGAGAGTCAGACATTTGTCACAGGACTCGAAGGCAAAAACATTCGAATTTCAAAGTGTGTTTCGCCAAAAACGGCCAGTGGGAGAGAGAGAGATGACCTCAGCTTCCCAGCACTGTGCCTCTGGATCACAAAGTGGGGTTCATTAAGACATTCCTGCACATGTGGGATGCCGAGGCTCATCTTAACACTGACAGGAAGAAGAAACATGGAGATAAGAATAAGAAGAAGAAGCAGAAGAAGAACATGGAGATAACACCGTGCACTGAATGTACATGGACGCCGAGAGAGAGAGAGAGCAAACCTTTCACCTTCCATGTTTCTTTCGCTGTACCGACGGCACTGTCAAACACCGGCAAGATGGACTGCTACTTAGAGGGAAGAAGGGGGCAGGAAGGGAGCAGCGTTGTCAAATGAGTGTGTCTTAAGTGGAAGGGGGGAGGCGGGGAGTGTTTACACGGGCCCGGTGAAAGGGCTTTTCTGGTAGGCCTTGTTTGACACGGCCGGGATAACTAATGAATGCGTTCCCTCTCTTTCCATCTGCTTGTCCCGTCTATCTTCCTCCACATCTCTCGTCTTCATCCCTCCATCTCATGCACCGCGTCCATCTCCCTCACCTCCGTCCACTCAGTCCATCTAACTATCTGTCGTTTCTTTTGTGCGATACAGTTTGTACAAAGCAG
>CAEMYA010000181.1:609336-619336 GCA_903131615.1 Diplodus sargus | reverse complement strand
AAAAAGCCGTGAAGGAAAGACACTTCCGTGATCCTTTTTTTTTCTCCCTGAAGTGACAAACAGGTGCTCTTTTGAAATAAGATCAGCGGGGAATACAACGGCTTCGTTCTAGATCTTAGTATCAGTTCTGATAATAAAAACACATTTGCTGTTAGTGAACACACTTCACTCAGGTTTTCTGTATGTTTGGGTCCATTTTATTCTTATTTATTTCTCTTTTTTAGTGAATTTATTGCTCGGTTTCACTTCAGTAAAAGAGGGATTATGTTACAGTTCAGCCGTCTAGTTCGTGTGGAAGTAGATTCATGACGTGATACACATTATGCACGGAGTTCATATTCGCTGTCTTGGCTCTGACCTCATCACTCTGCGAGCAGACACCGGCTCAGCAGAGATCTGGGAGTGAAGATATCAAACGTATCCTGCAGGAGAATGTGAGAACCTGCAGGTGGATGAAGCGGTAAAATCACACAAATTACAGCATTAGTCATTAATTCATTTGAAATTCTTAAAAAAAAGGGAAGTAGATCCGTGACAGAGCAGATCAGTGGCCTTGCATACCTCAGTCAAACACAGAGCAAAGCCAAAACACTAACTCCCAGAAACGTATTAAAGGAGAAATTAACCCAAAAATAAACGGTCGTGCCGATGGAAAGGTGCATTTGTAGTCCACAACATGTAGCTTCGTTGCAAAATGGCATCACAGTATTCTCCTGAACAACTCAAGTAGACGGGGACTTGTTTTAAGCTCATCCGGCTTAATCCGAGACTATGAAACATCACCTGGCTTCCCATCTTGCATGGGGGCTCAGGGAGATAATGACTGACTTTTCATCTTCGGGTGAACTTAAAAAGAAGTACAAGCTTCCTTGTGAAATGCAACATAAACAGCAGAAGCCGCAAGTGGTTGCAAATAAGCAATGCATGAGAGCAGAGTGAGACAGTGTAATAGCACCTTACTGCAAAGTGTGTATCAGTTATAAAAGGCATTAAAAGGCTCCCTGCGATGTCTGCCAGGCTGACACGCGGTTCATTACATGCTGAAGCATGTTTTTCACTGAATATTGAGTGCATGCAAACTGAATCCTGCTCTTTCCCACATATAACAGAACATTTCTCAATCCTATTATAACTTCTTTCTAGCCGGTAAGCTTCACAGATAATGAACTCACTAAATCTGGCGAAGTTACCGCGAAATACTTGCAGATATATATATATTTTATATAAGATATTTTGCAGATATTCTCGAAAACGCCTCCAGCAGCACACGTCCATACATTTGATGGCATTAATAATGCAATCCCTGACCTTAACAGTGTTGCTGCTCTTTCCCCTGTAAAACTGTGGCATCAATGATTCATGAAAGTGATGTTTTCCCCCTCCGTCTCTGTTCCCAACTAAGATTTCTTCCACATTTTTCTTTTTTGGCTGTTTTGTAGGCAACATATTGGACAGTATGCTGCTGAGAGCGTCCAACAAGGAGGCAGCGGACAGCGGGAAGGAGGCGAGTGGCAGCACAGCTCCTGCGTCATCCTCCCAAAGGTTACTGTGGTGCCACTGCTACCACCACTGCCCCGAAGACTCGACCAATAACACATGCAGGTATTGCAAAGAGTGGAGGAATAAAAAACACACATATACCGTCATACATACAGTATTAAGCTGCTGCCCACCATCTTAACTGTCCCAGAGTGTGCTTCTTGTGATTATGCATCCACACGCTTACTTACTGCTGAACCCTGTTTTCCAGGACGGATGGCTACTGTTTTACCATGGTGGAGGAGGAGGGAGGGGTACCGGTCCAGACTGCAGGGTGCCTGGGGCTGGTCGGATCGGAGTTTCAGTGTAGGGTGAGTAGATGACCGCAACATTGTAAACCCATTGTAAAAGATTTCGATTTCAACAACTTAGTTCAGATGGAAAGAATCACGAGGCTCAGTGAATACAGTTCTGAACTGACTCAATGTGGTACCGACTATTTGTGAGCCTCTTTCTAGGACTTACCGGAACCCTGACCTGAACATTTGGGTCTGCAACACATGTAGTGCTTCAACTAATGATTGTTTTGATTGCCACAACATTAAAACCAGTTGACAGGTGAATTGAATAACATTGGTCATCTTGGTAAGATGCCATGTTCTCTTGGGTCCCAGCATTAATGTTGATGCCACATGACAAGCACCACCCGCCCAAACACCATTGCAGACCGTGGATAAGTCTTGTTCCAGCACATCTCTCTGGGCTTTGGAGGACAGGTTGACGTCTCCTCAGACCAATGCCATGAGGGAGTGTTGTCGCCGTGAAGGGTGTATGATTGGGCCTGCAGTGGCATTTCGGTGGATGTTGCGTGTCAAGCGGCATCCACATGAGTGTGAGGATCCAAGATTCCCAAGCAGAGCATTGTATTTTTTTGACCTTTTAAATTCCAAAGAAATATCAATACACCATGTCACAAGACGGAGAAAGGAAGCACACATCCTCGCATTTGATAATCTAAATGTGTTTTAATGACTTAAATGATAAATCAGATGTTGAAAATGTTGAAAATCTCTACAAATCCACCAATCAGTCAGTTGTTTTATCACACGCTTAATCTACAGCTGAAAAGGAAAAGGTAATAAAATCATTTTTCTGTCTTTCAGGACACGGGGAGCTCGCGTCTGAGGAGATCGCTGGAGTGCTGTACTGACCAAGATTACTGTAACAAAAACCTGCATCCCACACTGCCACCGCTCAAACCTCCTCGTAAGTCTATCTATCCGCTCTTATCACTCCACGGCTTTTTTTCCTGCCCACGAGAAACACGAGAAAGATTTTTGAAGAGGCCACTTGTTCTCCAGCTGGCAGGTGACGGTGACAGTGATAAAGACGAGGCCAAGAAACTGTGACTGATGGTGTTACAGCGCGCAGGACTCGGCGATAGAGGCATCATGACATTGTCAGAGAGTTAAAGGCGGTTGAAGAGAGGGGGTGTGAGGGGGGGCGTACTGTCAAACTGTCGCCAAAGCTGCCGGGCGTCAGGAGGATAGCAGCGTCTCCACTGTGTACAACACTATACTCCATGTGCGAGCGGGAGAGTCTCTTTGCGTGCGTGAGAGACAGTAAGTCTAGATTCCCAGGGAAATCACAAGCCACAGCGCACACCGAGGGCAGAGTCATCAATCTGAAACCCTATCATAGGGGATCAGGAAGGGAATTCATCGACTAGGCTGAGGGCTTCCTCTCACCGTTGACTTGGGCCTCGGGGGGGAAAAGAGTGTGTGCCAGAACAAAATGAAAAATTGATGAGTGAAATATGATTTGTAGTTGATTTACTGTACACCGGTTCTTTCAAGTGACTTGTGAGGATGACTGATTTTGTTGGCAGAAATGCTCTTATTTCCTCCCCAGAAAGCACGAAAGAAAATAAAAAAATCTCTAGCAGTGTTTTTATTACTCCTTATTGTTTCTGGTTTAGTTTCTTGAGCAAATGTTTCATACCTTCATTATATTATCATGGATCATTGACACAAGGAGCGGAAAAGTGGAAAAAGACAAATGTGGTTGGTTTTATTTGTCTGGCATCTGCTTAATGTCTCTCCTGCTCCGTCTTACTTTTCCCCTCTCCAGTCTACGTAGACGGAAAGATCCACCACATGGCCTTGCTGATCTCAGTCACCGTGTGCAGCATCATACTGGTCGCCATCATTATCTTCTGCTACTTCAGGTAAACTACACTGAAATCCAGATTCATTGGCAACTTCAGTTTTCAAGCAGCACTCGGAGGTGTTTTCTTGTGTCAGATGGATCCTGACTAATCGTGTTTCGCAGGTATAAGCGCCAGGAGTCTCGGCCTCGGTACAGCATCGGTCTGGAGCAGGATGAGACCTACTGCCACCCTGGAGAATCCCTGAAGGACCTGATAGAGCAGTCGCAAAGCTCTGGCTCAGGCTCGGGGCTCCCTCTATTGGTGAGTTAGGCACATTGCAGTCAAAGAGTTGTTGGATCAAACACAATGGAGCCCACATATAAAGACACATCGGGCCCATGGCATCCTACTGACTGAGAGTTGTCTCGTGGTTTGACACCTACAATAAGATGAGTGTTTTGTTTTTTGCATGTTCTACTTGCAAAACCCAAACTATGAAAAGACTATTCCTAATTCTGCTGGGAAGCTTTATTATCGTCAGAGGGTGCCACCAAGCCTTGAAACACACCATTTGGCTATTTAAGGGCTAAACTTAACACGACCCTGTTTCGTCTTTTTTGCCTTCAGGTGCAGAGAACGATAGCCAAGCAGATCCAGATGGTGAAGCAGATAGGGAAGGGCAGGTATGGAGAGGTGTGGATGGGCAGGTGGAGGGGAGAGAAGGTGGCGGTTAAAGTTTTCTTCACCACCGATGAGGCCAGCTGGTCCAGAGAGACGGAGATCTACCAGACCGTCCTGATGAGACACGAGAACATACTTGGTAAGACTAGTTTCTGTCTCATGCGTTACTTCCTCCACTCTTGTTATTGATTTCTAGTCTTCGTTTTGAACTTGTTGTCTGTGTACAACCTTCTGTCATAGACATGCAGCTATTATTTGATCAACTCTGATTATTACTTAATTGTTTTGAATCATTCTTTTGGAGAAAAAAATCCAAATTCATTGATTTCTGCTTCTTGGACGTGAACATTTTGTGGTTTCTTTCCTCCTCCGTGACTGTAAACTGATTCTCTCAGGAGAAAAAATAAGACATTTGAGGGATATCACCTTTTGGCTTTTCTCAACAGTTTTAAGATGTTTCAGGGACCAAACAACTTTCTGTATTGAGATAATGATTGGCAACTAAATTGATAACGACAATAATTGATAGTTGCAGCTCCTCTCTGTCAGTCTAATTGTCTGTCTCTCTAATTGTCTGAGGCTTTGTGCTCTGTCACAATCAAGTTGTTGAAAAAACAATCCTAAAATAAATGTCCAGCACACAGAGTGTGGATAGATACTCATATGGGTGAATTAGTTTATTGAAAGGTGATTGATTTTAATAATAAATTGATTTTATGTCTTTTGTAGCCAAAAATGTCATAAAAAACATGCAATAATTGGAGTTGGACGGCGTCCATTCGTAACTTTGCTGCACCACACTGCCAAAACAGATCAATTATAGCCAAGAGAGCGTACACCACAACAAATTATAAAGTAGACAACAACAGACTGAAAAACCAAAGCTTGCATAATTAAACGCCACAAGATGCATAGTAATTAAGTAGTGGGGCAAAAGATCACTTGCCAGTAAACTAGCAGAAGGGCTGAATGCTGCCGTGCATAATGCTGCTGCTGCTGCTTCCACAGTCGATACTGCGTTTAGTTTTAAACCGAGCAACAGGATCTTTTATCTTGATGGTCACCAGATCCAACAAATCAGGCAACTGCCAACAAGATAAACATGTTAAATGAGGCGAATCAGTGCTACAGTATAGCTTCCTGAATATAGGTCCTTTCAGCACACTCGGCAGGCTCGATAGATCAATAGAAACCAGTCTGCTCGACATACATGATCTGATTTATCTCCACAGTGGCGTTTCAAAGCACGCAAGTGGAGGGAGACATTAGATGTATATGATGTCCGCCTTGAACATTAGGGCTGAAGCTTGAGTGTAATTCCTCGTCAGTCACGCTCTTTATTCTCCTCCCGCTCCTTCCTCAGGTTTTATTGCTGCTGATATTAAAGGAACGGGCTCCTGGACGCAGCTCTACCTGATCACCGATTACCATGAGAATGGCTCCCTGTATGACTACCTCAAATCAACCACTCTGGACAACAAAGCCATGCTGCGGCTGGCTTATTCGTCCGTGTCAGGCCTCTGTCACCTCCACACCGAGATCTTCGGCACCCAGGGCAAACCTGCCATCGCTCACAGGGATCTGAAGAGTAAGAACATACTGGTGAAAAGAAACGGGACGTGCTGTATAGCTGACCTTGGACTGGCAGTCAAGTTTATCAGGTGAGTGTCGGGACAACCTGATGCTATTTGATAGCACTCCAGTAATTCTTGATGTTTTGCAGAATCTAAGCGTTGGTAGAGAATCAGACATGTTCATAAATCAAACTATTTTTCTTTTTTCATTTTGATGTCGTGACTCTGCAGTGACACCAATGAGGTCGACATCCCTCCCAACACTAAAGTGGGTACAAAGCGCTACATGCCTCCGGAGGTTCTGGACGAGACTCTGGACAAAAGTCATTTTCAGTCATACATCATGGCTGACATGTACAGCTTCGGGCTCATTCTCTGGGAGATCGCTCGGTGTTGTATCTCAGGAGGTAAATGCAGTGAATGTGCTTTTCTTCTTTTATTGTTTTTTTATTTATTTTTTATTACACAGAACACTTTCTAAAAGCCAAAATGCCAGAATGAGAGCTATTCTACGGAAGCCCGGTGTGGCAAGTGTGAAATATTCTGGTGATTCTGGGTTCAATTTTTTTTTTCCCCTTCTGTGAAAGCAGGTGAGAAAAAAACATTAATGTTGAAAAAAAAAGCAAAGACTTTCTTTTATTTTGTTTTCACAGAATTTTTCTGTTTATTTTTTTTTTTTTTAAACATTGAAAAAACAATCTTGGAAAAAACATTTTTATTTTTTATTTTACATGCCTAAACATATTTTGTTCACCTGTTTTCACTGTAATAATAATAATTTGAATTTAAGTTATTTTAAAAAAGCAAAGACTTTCTTGTAATTTGTTTGCACATAATTTATTTTGTTCTATTTTATTTATATTTTTTAGACATTGAAAAAACAATGTTGGAAAAATGATTAAAAAAAAAGGTTTTCTCACTTACCTCTCAGGCCTTCCGTACTATGCTGTGTGGATTTTGGATAAAAAAAATGGCATCGAGTTTGACAGAATTGATCACATTTTTCTTAATCAAACAATCAAAAGTGCTTTTTGTCTTCTGTAACGTATGTGTTGAAGGGATCCTTGAAGAGTACCAGTTGCCGTACCACGAGTTGGTCCCTACAGACCCGTCTTATGATGACATGAGAGAGGTGGTCTGTATCAAGAGACTACGACCATCATTTCCTAATCGATGGACCAGCGATGAGGTAAAACAGATCTGAAGTGTGCTACATATTCATGCAGAAGCACACACTGATGAACGACCTTCCTAACATAATTTTGTATCTCCCTCAGTGTTTGAGACAGATGGGGAAGCTGATGACAGAGTGCTGGGCCCACAACCCGGCCTGCCGCCTCACAGCCCTACGGGTCAAAAAGACACTTGCCAAGATGTCAGAATCACAGGACATCAAGCTGTGAGCGGGCGCTGCCAGGTGTGTGTTTACACACGCAGAAAGGGCATTAACAATCACACTGGCTCCGGTCCAGGCTGCACAATCCTTTGTCCCGGGGGAAAGGAGACGGGACGGGGAGCAAGATCATCACTTGGAGATCAGAGGATGACAAACTTTTGAGTCCAGATGCCCTGAACTCTGCAATCCGAGTCTCCCATGAAAAAATGTATTACAGGACTGTGGTGGTCAACTTACAGCCAATCAGGCCTGTGTGACCACCTTCTGCCCATCAGAGAAGATGAGACATTTTTTATTTCAGACTAGTGTGAGGACTCTAAAACCACGTTCCTGTTCACCTGCTCCAAAGGTCCTGGGAGAAAGTGTTTGGTTGTGATGTGGCGCTGTGGCTGCAGAGATCATAAACGAGCTACTGACCAGCAAGTGGAGAACTGTATCACCGCTTTCCGTGAAAGCTACCCTACCTGTAGATGAAGGTCCGACTGATAGAACGGGATGGAAGTGCTTTAAGGCAATCTGTTATTGCAGCACGACACCTCCTCTCAAAACACTGTCACCCCCCCACTACTGTCTTTATGTTGTAATTGGCTCGAACACTTTTTTGTCACTCTTAAATCGACTGCTTGTGGTTGCGATGTCTGACACTATGTGACAGGAAAAAAAAAAAAGTGTAATTTGAGGCTTTAAAAGTTTTGTTTACGCTGGTAATGTTTGTAGACACTGAAGTAAAGTATACCTGTATTTTTGAGCTGTGACGGGATATTTTCCATCGCGACTGAGTATTTTCCTTGTAAAAAAAAAAAGAAACTCAAACTCTCTTTAAGACTTCATGTAAGAAAAATAAAGTTTATATGTCCAAATGAAATTGTGGAGTGAGGCTTTGCATGCCTCTGTCTTTCCTTGCTCTTTTAAAGGAGACATATTGTGCTTTTTTTGTTGTTTTCCTTCAGTGTGTTAAAAAGGTTCTTGTGCATGTAAAGTTAAAAAAAGCTCCACATCAAAGAGAGCTCCTTTCTCCCACAGGAAACACGTGCCTCAAACGTCTCGTCACCTGTCCTGCCTTTAATTACGTGACCTGTTGATAACGTCACTTATTTGCGAAATTTATGCCTTTACTCACGGTGAAGTGAGGCTAACTGGAGTCGACTGCAGACATGGTGAGCAGTGCTGGCTCAAGCGTGTGTGGGCTGACCAATCAGAGCAGACTGGGTATTCTGTATGGGGGGGCCTTAAAGAGACAGGACCTTAGGCAGGATGAGAAAATTAATGCTTTTATCAGAGCATTCAAATGTGTAAACCTACTCTAGTAGTGACCCAAAATGAACTTATGATCTTGAAAATGAGCATGATATGTTTCCTTTATCATTCGAAACCTGCGGCAGGCGTTACAGTAGCGGAGCGATTGAAGAACGATGCCATCTGTAGGTGTCTGCCAATCAGAATCTGTTGCACAACAACTGCAGTGTTCAATTCTTGCTTGATGATGTCGCGATACACAGTTTTGTGGAAGTGTCCCTGTTTGTTTCAGTGGGAGTGACCGAATGACAAATGACTTGTTGTACCCCATAAACAGGCTGATAAAGTGTGTTTCCGCCTTCACTGACAACATAACAGTAACCAAATGTATCACATCACCACCAGCTCAACCCCGCAGACATCACAAGGTCACTTGTCCTCCGACCACCACGCTGCCTCATACATGTAAATTAAAGTACACGTGGAACTGTCTCGCCGCAATAAACCATTCACAGCTGTCACACCGAAATCAAATGACAGCCAAGTCATTAAAAAACCCATCATCCGGCTTCAATCGGGCGAGTTTCTCCGCTAATTCAAATTCTCGCACAGCAGCAGTCGAGTATTAGGGAAGCTTAAACAGCCTCACTGCCTCAGTATGAAATGGTTTCTCAAGGTAGATCTGGAAGTCTTTTCATCAGCGCCGTCAGCAGACTCTCAGGTCCAGATTCACCCTCAAATGCCACCAATCCAATCATTTTTTATAAGTCAAGTGGTTCAAGGTGTAGCAGATGTGCTGTGTTTTAAATGCCCCTTTCTTTCCTGCTGGGTGTTGTGCCTTATTTGAATCTGTACCTGCTGTAGTTGTCTGTGAGAGAAAGTGGTGTTTTCATTCAGTAAAGAGGTTGAACATTCCCCCCAATAAAGTGTTTCACTCATCCACATGGCTGGTGCACAGTTTGTGGTGGCTGAACGAGGTGACTTGGCAGTGCGTCTTACTGTTAAGGCACGCTCTCCATATTTTCTTTGTTATATAAAAAAAGCAAAGCAGCCTCATTACAACCCACTGGTGCTGCTGGGCACACAGCATGTTGAACAATGACACCACAAGGGTTTTCTGTTTCAATTTTGTCCCCTTCAGGGTACTTTATCCAACGACTTATTGCGCGTGGAACCTGTAAATATGAATTTCACAGAAAAAAAAATGTAGAAAATCAAAGTACTGCATAACAAATGTATATATTCATGGTGTACAGATTGCATTTCTGACCATCGAGCTGTAACAAGTGTAAAAGCATTTTTCTGAAACACTTTCTGCAGAAATAAGGCAAACACACACACACACACACACAGACACACTTTTCAGCGTTGCTTATAAATATAATTTATTAATTGTCTTAAAAATTCTTTCTTACACTTTGTACAGAAAACAATTAGAGGAGATAGAGAGGCGAGCATTCAGCAAGATTTGAGCAAGATTCATGA
>CAEMYA010000181.1:560902-605857 GCA_903131615.1 Diplodus sargus | reverse complement strand
CCACTCCTTTGTAATCAGTTTAGCCTCTCTCCCTTTATGATTCTGTTCCATTCCTACTGAGGTTTTCAAGGTCAGCCATCTTTCTTTCTTTCTCTGCGTCTCTTTGTTCTGAATAAAGCAACAGCAAGAGAACAACTAGTGTTACGCCAGACGACGTCTTTTGTTTTTCGTTGTTTTTTTTTTTGTTCTTTTAGGCGTGTGTTTATGTTGGATCCTGATAGACTCTGTTTGTGTTTTTAGGTTGGGGTTGTCTCTCCTATTCGGTCACAAACAACACTGCGACATTGCTCAAATAAACACACACAGATACACACACAGTTCCAGCACCAGCTCGAGCGTTTCCTGTCTGTCACCATGTTGGCGTGATTACCCTGGTATTTAACCGGTGCGTCGCTGCCGTCGCTGCAGTATCAGCTGTAGAGAATTCACATGTGATCGTCCGCCATTGTCAGTGTAGCCACGCTGCTTCGTCAGTGTTCCTTTGTCATGGAGGCGAAGTTGCTGTCGCTGCGACCCATCTCTTCCAGCACGGCGGCCAGTTCGTTGAGGTCTCCATCGGGGAAGTGCTGCACCTCCCAGAGATCCAGGATCACGCCGGTCGGACTGGACTTGGTGGCAAAGTAGTTCAGATACCTTGGAGATGAGAAACGTTTTAATCCGTCAGCATTCATATCCAAAATGGAAATGTCTTCATAGTCTCAGAGGAATATCATCAACTGCTAACTACTTGTAACCGTAGCTGCTGTTAGCAAGTTAGCTCAGCTAGCTGTGCAGCTAGCGGTCCCTAAAGTAAAGGCACATGTATGCTGACAATGTCATCTTGATTATCAGGCATTAATGTTGATGTCAAGAGGCTGAGGGGGGAAATTAGTTGATGGACCAAATCAGACACAAGCGGCATGATGTCAAAAACTTTTAGATTTTTAAATGTTCTAAACATTTTGCATCTTTGACAGCCTATTCGGAAAAGTGTGAAATTGACTCAAGCAATGAAAACATCACCGGGAACAAAACGCTTTTAAAAAGTTGGAAGGAAAGAGATTGCTGATAAAACATTGTCTACTTTTCCAATATTGCACCGCAACTATAACAAATGATCCCTTTTATTTACAACTGTTACTAAATTTAACAAACTTTAACCTAAAATCTTGTTTAAAGATACAGTATTGAAAGCCTGACATACAGGATGAGAACTACCTCTAAAGTACCATCATCAATTAAGTCTTGAATCCCACCTTATATATAATTTTCTGAGTGAAAGGGCAAAATTAAACGAGGCAGGTGAATCCTTTGAGAATATCCGCCTGTATCTACGCCCTTCTAAATACATAAAGAATATAAACGCTGCGTTACAGCCTAAAAATGTGCAGACACGTCCGCAGGGAGACGAGTTTTGATAGCTCTTAAGCTGTTGAGAGTCGAGTGCACGATGGTTGCAGAAGAAAAGTCTGACGCCGAGCCATCTGTGATAAAGATAAAGTAATGGAAAAGCCATCAGATTTGAGTCTCATGGGGATAGAAAGGAGACTTTCTGTTCCTCTGCAAATCCTGCAATTGCACTGTTGGCACACCGCGGTGCTGTTTAAACACAACCAGAGACGTGAACGTTTTTCTCCTGCTCCTTTCTGTCTGCCTCTACTCCCACTCGTTCTCCCCCCTTTTTAAAAAAAATGTTTTTGGTCTCACTTCAATCATCTAATAAACTATTTTCATTATTTTCTTTCTCGCCTCAGCCTCCATCTGTCTGCAGCGTGTGATAAGGGGCGTCCTGTTGTTGCTTGAACCCAGAATCTGAGATACACCTTTTTGTATTTGTCCCAGTAGAGATCAAAACATTAGCAGGAACATTTGTGTACAGTGTGCACAGCTTTATATATACACGAGTATGAAATTTGAATGAGGAGAGACCGGCGGTGACGGCAAAGCATGAGTCAGACTCCGAAGTCAAACAGACGTGACGTGGCCGGTACAGGAGCAGAGAGGATAAAAGGGTGCATTTCCTTGCTGGACCATTTTATCATGCTTCTTTTTTTGAAGAAGAGTGGCTTTTAGCGGAAATGTGGAAGCAAACAACAGTTTGGCTCGCTGTCCATTTTTCACCCACAGCTGGGGAATATCTGGTGCCCACATTAACAAACTACATCATGAGGCAGACTGCCTGTCGGGACAACTAGGTGCACTTGTGCCCAATTATCCCTCTCAGTATCTGCTTTTGCTACAGTAGCTGCCGGCGTGTGAACCTCCGGACTGAATCATTGAGTCGCACATCTGGGGACAGAGATAGTGAGGATGCTACCTGTGAGTCAGATGCAAATAGACAAATCACATCTTTACTATTTTGGCGCATCTGAGTCCAAACAGTGCTGCATATTCACTGAAGCTCCACAGGGATGCAGGCTCAAAATAATGAAATGAGAGACCGGATTCGTTGCGCATATTAGATTACAGGATGGATGTACCGTCTATAGGAGAAGACTACCAGTCACATTCAACAAACATAGGTATTTATATTTACATGGCAATAAGCAGAACATCAGGTATGTAATAACTTCAATTCTTATTCCAACATATCTGTGTTTAATTGCAAAACAGAGATGGGAATTTTTTGCGATTTGGCGCCCCCTACAGTTTCTGAGTGCAACACCGCTGTTGTAAATGCAAATCATGTCATCATGTCATGTCATCGTCCGTAACCGCTTATCCCTTTTTCCATGGGGTCGCAGGGTGTTGCTGCTGGAGCCAATCCCAGCCTCATCTCAGGGCGAGGGCAGGGTACTCCCTGGACAAGTCGCCAGCTCATCGCAGTTAATGCAAATCCAAAATAATAATAATAATAATAATAATGATAATATCTTCCCTGTCTTGATAGACAGCTAAATAACTGCTAAAGCTCAGAAACCTTTTTTTTAATAGTTGATGCAATTTTTTAAATACTTTTCCTTTTAAATTTGCTAATATAGAGAAAGTCTGAACAACTTTACTGTTGTTTGTCGCTTTGTAGGGCAGAATATAGATTGTGGGCCGCGCCATCTGACTTTTAATCTGTGAGGTTGCATCTCAAATCACAGCTCTTCTTCTGTGAGGTGAGACGTGCCACCATGATGAGCTGCTGTCCCCTTAAGTAAGAGTGATTTCTCTGACTTAAAAAGAAAGAAAAAAAAAACTCGCCTCAGGGAAGCATTCAGGAAACAAAGGATTTTTACAAAATGTGCACGTGCATCACCTGTCAAGGTTGAGTTTGTGGGCCAGCATCCTCCAGTCGTTGCCTCTGGTCTGTGGTGCATCTAGGCTGCCACACAGCTTCTGTCTGATGGATAGAGGAATGCGGAAGGCGTTGGGCCCCACTAAGGTTGTGATGTTACTGGCAGGATCCATCAGAGACGTGTCTATGCACTGGACCTCCTGGGAGCACAGAAAGAAATTGGTCACTGGTTATTTTACAGAAACGTGCAGCGGAAACAGATGAACTCGGAAGAAATAAAATGCTAAGAAACGTTAATTTAAAATGTGGATCATAATGTGCAGCCATATGGCAGCACTGGCAAAGTGAAATCCATCATTTATTTTTTTCCATAAATGCGTCACTATCTGGATCCTGCGGAAGAATATTAACGTCGTGGGTAAGAAAAAAAATTCAGGAGGAAGTTTTTTTATTTTAATTATGTATCTCAAGAAAAAAATAAAGGCGATGTCGATAAAGAAGTCGAAATACAATTTGTGTGAAAAAAGTGGAAATGTCAACAATAAAGTTAAAATGTCGTAAAAAAAGTAGACTATAAAGTCAAACTGTCGTGAAAAATGTCGAAATGTCGTAAAAAATGTTGAGAACAAAGTCGGAATACACTTTCGTGAAAAAAGTCGAAATGTTGATTTTTGAGCATAAAATTCAAAATACAATTTCGTCTCAATGTCTTTGTCACTACAGCTGATTCTCAAGTACAGTTTGAGTGCATAATGAAAAAAAAAACCTGCTGTGATTTTTTTCCCCTCATCCCTGACACTAATACTCTTCTGTGGGCTCCTTCTGCTAAACACTCGTCTCTCTTGCTTGCCTTCAGTGTAACCAATTACAGATACGTCTCCTAATTAATACAAGAGTGAAACAAACACAAAGATCTGCTTCCAACCGCTCACTCTCTCTCCTCTCGCTGTAGATCTCTGTCTGTTTCTGAACCTTCATCCCATTAATCTGCCACTCCTGGGCTGAAAGGAGGCAGCGGCCTATAATGAATGTGGCAGAGCAGAAGGAAACAACAACTGCCACTGTTGATGTGAATGATCACTATTTACTGTGTCTACTTAGCCCCAATTTACAGCAGAGAGCTCTGAACTGCTGGAAACTGAATGATTGATGCAAGGGGACATCTTTGTTTTCTCTGTTGAAATAATAAATGCCTTAAATCTACTTTACTTTCCATTGTTCAGACGCTGCCGTCTGGTTGAAGCTCTACAGCATTTTGTTTAATGCATACACAAAGAGAATCACTTCAGCTCTGATTACCACACTTGCCAAACATCCGATGTGATCATAGTAATTATTTTGTGCGGCTAGGTATGGCTTATTGAAACGGATTACAAGTGATCGCTTAAAAGAATCCTTTAATGCTGCACTTAAACTAAAATCAAACAGAAGTGATAGTTTTCACTGTTTGTCTTCTGTTTGTGTTGTTTTAATTCGTCTGACAGCTTCACAAAGTAAGTACAGAATCACAGTAGAAAGTGCTGGAGAAACGCAGGATGTGACATTTCTATTATGCTTTCCTTCTGTATGTGAGTTTTGCAACTCTGGACAGTTGTGAGTGAGAATGAAGTTGTCTGACCCAATTAGACTTGGTGGCGAGACAGGAGAGACATTGCACGACTAATCACAGTTATGGCTGTAGTTTAATTTAGTGCTGCCTGCTTCTCAGGTTGAGGTCAAACATCTTAAAGTTTAATTGCTAACACTTAAAAATGATTACTTTACTGCTTCATAATAACTTTTTAAAATCATTAAAGAGGTTATATTATGCTTTTTTCTCCTTTCCTTTATTGTGTTATGTAGCATCTTTGTGCATGTAAATCTACTGCAAAGTGAAAAAGCGTTATTTTGGATCACACTACCTCGTTCGACATGACCCGCCCTACTCTGCCTCTGATTGGCTACATCCTGACCATTAAGTAATTTGCATGTTTAAATCTCACTAAAGATTGAACCGAGTTGAGATGTTGAGATGTCTCACTCAAATATAATGTGTTTTTTGTTTTTTTTAATGGCAAATTAGCATCATATGACCTCTTTAATAAATGTTAAATGTAATTTGTAACATTTCTGCATTAAAAAAAACAATGAAATGTTTAAAAACCATTTGTCAAAACGTAGAAATTAACTATATAACTATAAAATAACTATCCTTTAATTACGTTAGTGTTAACATTTCCTGTGCATTACGATCAGGATCTAGTTCCACTGTCTGATAATAACTTGAACTATACAACACTTGACGCAGGAACTTAAACTCCACTCGACAGACTTGTTCTAGGCTACAGACCTCGGCCGTTATTCTCATATTGCTTATCGACCATTGCTGGAGGAGTGAAAAACATACAGTATGTGTGACCCTCTCTGTTGCTTCAACTGTTCCTCTACATGCAGTAGAGAAAACTGTGTCCCTCTCTGTCAACTTGTCAACTTATCTGGTGAAACAGGGGTTAAAAAATTCGAAAGTGCAATGCTATCACCCATGAACCACGGGAGAATTCAAAGCAGTGACATTCCCGGAGAAGTGTCTGACCTTCGACCAAAACCGTCCTCACACCCTCACACGCACTCAGTGACTTTGTGGTTACATTTCTAGAAAAATCAAAGACGAGTTATTCCTCCCATGTTTTGTGACCTCTAGCCTCAGTATGAATGATTGAACAGAGTCGCAGAACCATAGCAGGAACCCTCACTGTCTGACAGAGAGAGAGAGAGAAAAAAAAACTTGGTGACTTTAGGACCTTTAGTCTGGGGGATGTAGAAGTTGGTAGAAAGATCCCCTCCCTCTCTCTGTGACTGTGTTCATCTTTTCAATTGTTTTATCCCTTCCCTGGCTCAGCACGACTTCAACTTGTCTGCCGCAGTTTTATCAACTTGTGACAAATAAACAGCGTGTCAGTTTTGCTGCGGGCGTGTGGAGTTCTGCAGACTCGCCTCCTCCAGTGTGTTGCTGAGCTGAAAGATCTGTCCTTCTCCTTCCACCTGTCGCACACACAGCTTGCAGCTGATCTCTGTGGTGGCCGGGCTCAGTCTCTCCAGCGTGAAGGTGCAGTGAAGAGTTCTCTGACTGCCACTCCACACCTGGTAGAATGGGATCTCCTGGAGGAAGCAAGAATAATAATCATGTTATCGGGCGAGGAAAGCTGAAAGGGTCAAAGAATCTGCCAACTGTGGCTGTGATTGTGATAAAATATGAATGGTTGCACCCTTTTCGAACACTGTGAATGGTTTGCTAATCTCGCTCTAAAAGCCCCTCCCCTATAACAGCCACTGTCCAATCAGGGAGGCCTGTCAAGCTTCGAGAACAAGTGAAAATGTCGAAAGGCTGCAAGTTTACCGGGCCGTCACACTTTTCGCTTTTCCAGAGACATGCTGTTTTTGGATGCAACCGTGTGGAAGACTCACTCACTGCTAAATCCATCAACAAGAGATCAACAACAGGATAAGATGACTAACGCTAACGAGCTTGTCAAGCAGCTGTTAGCAAACAAAGACTGCTGAAAATGCATCACAAGTTATTCATGTTTTAACTTTAAAAGTGTTAATATGTAAGAACTGGACACTACTGTATCATGTTTATATATTGATGATTGTATCCTTCTCTTAGCTTGTTAGCTCAGTTAGCAGTGCAGCTAGAGAGCGAACCAGAGGAGTCTTGCTGCTTACACCACCACCACCACAGGAACGCCAGCGAAAGAGGTTTTCAGACCCGTTGCTAACTGGTAAAAATTCTATTTATGATTTTAGTTAATTTAGCATTACATTTAAAACAACAACAAAAAAAACTTACATAATGAAACTTTAAAGCGACAAAATGTAAGTTCCTGAAGATAGTTGATTGTCGAGTCTCCTCACCGGGTCGCGATGTGATGGGTTTGTGTTAAAAATATGGGAAAAGCGGGATAATATATTAAATTACAAAAGCTATGGGGAGTCTAACTAAACATTAGCATAATAAAGTCATATGCTGGCACACCCTGCTGTGCATTAACATGCTGTTCCAGTATGTGTTTGTCTCGAGGAGCGTGTGTCCTCTTCATTCACATTAATCAACCAACAACTTATCTTGTGTATGCAGCTCTTAAATGCATATCACAGCCCTTTCTCTGCTTCTCTCTGATGTTTCTGAACTACTTCTTCCAGACATTTCTTTCTGCAGAATGTCTTGTTGAAAATGCCATCATGTCATGTCGGGTGTGAAAGCTTGATAGGTGAAGCAACAGTAACCGTGGAGACTGAGCTGTGCTGCTACTGTTGCAAAAATAAAATTCATTCACACAAAGCCTTGCCATGTTTCATCTACATCTTGGTTAAATATAAGTAGTCTTATATCATAATGTATCATTTATATATGCATATGTGCAGTGTGTGTGTGCATCCCACTCACCTGATACTTTGCGATGAGCTTGCTCTTCCAGAGTGTGTGTGGCACGTCGTGGATTGACAGTCTCAGGTTGTGTGTGCTGTCTTTAAAGTTCAGAGTCTTTGGTTCATCCAGGAGCTTCCCTCCCATCTGGGTCTCCATCTGAAGAACCTCCTGCACAGAACCCCAAGAAACGAAACAAAACATAACAATGACTACTTCAAACTTCCCTCCTGATTGTTCTCATTACTTCATCTCGCTCACTGAACCATTTACTTTTCACACAGCATCTGGGATTGCGGAAAGCCTTTAATTTATCTTGCATTATTAGTGCAGACAATGCTGCCTTGGCTCCTGCCTTTATGTACACAGCACAAAGAAAAAAGGCTTGAAACACATGAAAGTTTTCATTAAGATACGTATCATCAGGAAAATCTCGGCGGCTGTGTTCCCTGGGTTTGAGCAAAGCTTGGTTCTGCTAACTGCGCTGAACTGAAGAGAGACATTAAGATGCTCAATAAAAACCTCGATTAATAATGCAGCAGCAGTCAAAGTACTGCTGTTGTGAGATGTGGGAAATGAAGCATATCTTTAATGTTAGACAGTAAAACTAAATTACTTCTATTGACTTTAGAGGATGACCTCAATGCATCATATTACTTATGAAAATAATACACAGAGAAGTAAAATGAGCTCCGAGTATTTCAGACTGTGACTGTGTCTCATTCATCAGCCCTTCTGTCTTTGCGAGCATGCCGGTGCTGCTTCTCCTTGTAATACCAACTCACCCAAACTGGATTTAAAAGCTGATGCACCACAGTTAACGGGCTTTTGTTTTGATTTAGCATCTTAGATTGAAGTTGGGCCGGGTCTGGTAATTCATGTTTGTTTTAAACCTGGTTAATCTGTTAGAGTCCCGTATATTTAAATCTCTCCGGTCATAATATTTGGTGAGGAGTTTGGTAGTCATGACATGTGGATAATGACGAAAATTGTGATATTTTGAAAAGAAATATAGCGATCATAGGTATCCATGTGGTAATGAACCTTAATCTTGGTTGCCACTCGCTATAAAACAGAAAACGGAGGAGGAAGAAGACACGAGAACTAGCCACAGTGGCTAGCTTCTACCTCATCGTGTGGTGAAAGCTAGCAGATGAGAGCGAGACACTCTACTTACAGCGCGGGGAAATATCACGATGATGTTGTTATCCTGTCTTGAAAATCTGATATTGTGGCAGCCCTAATTCACAGGTTGTCAAAAATCGATGCTTTAGGTTAGTGATGAGCTGCATCAGTGGTCCCCATGAATTGTTTATAAGCTCAATAAACACAGATAATATTTCACTGTCATCTTTTCGATCTGAGCGGCACACAGAAATCTTCCAGGACACGTGAACCAGCAGTAGACTTTTTGGTGAAGTATCGACGATTCTGTCATCTCGACGTGTTTGTCCATTTTGTGACCCAAAGAAAGCAGCACAATCCTCTGCACAATTCTACTTTCCTGTGCTGCAGTTAATAATAATACAGTGCACACACAGTCCAGTGGGGATTTTTTGCTCATCCTTTTCGAATTGACTTCTGTATGCCAACGAAGCCCACACCAGGAGAGAGAGCCAAGAAAGTATCTGTGCCCTGCAGGCACGCACTGGCATGCATAACGGTAAACATACATATTGATCACAGCAACGTATTTACAGGCTCTTGATCTGATTACATACCAAATGAGGAAATTAACGTAGGCTCTCTCACACACACACACACACACACACACACACGCACTCTGTTATTTTTCTGAGGGAAGAATAAGTTATCAGTATGACTTCTGATTCCTCCTACAGCCTTTTCAAAATAATCAATTCCTCCTTCCCATCATCTTCCTACGCGGCAGCTCTACTGTAGATATACAGCAGAGACTTCCCCTTTGAAACGCCAACCGATCAATTATACTCCACAAAGTCTCCATCATTAAAAAGTCCACCTCTGAACTTTGTTTTCAAGCCACAATTGCCTGTTTGAAATGGTAAAAGCTGAGCGGCGCATCGATGCCGTGCTGTGTGAGCGCGTGCATGGCTGTGTGCCACGATGACACTTGACTTATCATTGCATGCATAAATTACCAATGTTAATCTCCCGTATCAGATGGTCCCCCCAGTGCTTTGAATTTGTTTAAATTCCAAAGCATCGCTGTTTTGACATTGCTTTTGACCCTGTGCTGTTTACTGTTTCTCAGCTCGTTTCCAAAAGATCAGAGGTGGAAAAAAAACAACTTCTCTTTACGGCTCGAGACAATCACTTCTGTTTAAGCTTTAATATGTTTTACTTCAAATGCAAATCACTCGTGAGGAGTTTAAGCATGGGTGGTTCAGGAGAGAGAAGAAAAAAAAAGAACCCACACAGGACTGAAGAGTACAACAAAGAACTCAGCCTGGAGAATCTTCAACCTCTTCCGTACTTTCACTGTTGTCGAAGCTTTGGAGATACTTGCTGCAATGTACCTCTTTAAAAGCAAAGAAACACAAGGAATAATTTGCTTTGATTCCCTTTAGTTTCAATATTTTACCTTGAGTGCATCCTGTGTGTCGTCCAGACAGTAGACCCTGATGTGATAGTCCAAAGTTGTGCAGGAGACGGGTCCAAACACAGCCAGTTTTAGCCTCTTGGCGGCTGCCTTGCAGATTGACTGGCCCACCAGGCAGTAAGTCCCCAGGGTCTCCGTTAAGATGTGACATGCCTCCGAGTCCATCTGCACATAGCAGGGGGTGGTGAAGTTTTCCTCTCCGACGACGACCACATCCTGTGGAAAGACATACGCAGACACACAAAGTCACACACAGTTTTTTAAACTTTCAGGGTGTCTGTGAAATACTGTCATTGAATTTACCATATGAGCCTGTACTCAAACTGAAGGAGGATCCGAGATTTATTTAAGTCAGACTGACTTCAAAAACAGGTCTTTTTCCAAATCCTGCAGCATTATAAGTATATGCTATAAACCTCTCCTGTTGGCAAAGCAAACTAAAAAGTTCCCCAATGCGTTTCACATTAAAACCTGGCTCAGGGGTTCTGGGGAATGATGCCCTTCTGTTCTTGGAAAGCTTTTAGTGTGAAACGCCTACTGACTTTAATGAACTCTGAAGGGGCAGTATTTAACATTTTAGTTGAAAACGTTCCAAAACGAAAAACTTTGAATATTTAGCTGTTTTGACACAACACCGCCTGTGAGGAGAAATCTACTGAAGTTAGCATGCTAACTGGCTAGCCCTGGCCTGTCCCAGTCCAAAGCCCCTGTGCTAGCACACTAACACATGCCTGAGCTCCCAGTCTGAACTGCTAGCTGCACGGCTAATTTAGCTAATAGCAGCTACAGTTAGCAGCGGTTAGGGGTTATTTGTTGTCAGTATTAATTTGACGAGTGGTCATATCTCACATATTGCACCTTTTAGTAGATATCTAAAATGTCTTAAAGCAATAGTGTGTGTGACAACAGTTTTTCTGTTTGAGCAACATACTATGATCACCATGGTGATGTTCTCGTGCAAACAGAGATTATTCTACAATTACAACGTGCCCCCGTTAGCCTTTATTTGTTCGTACGGACTGCTTTTGGTACAACCTGGGCTTTATTTGATTACCGGCTTTATTTGAGAGTCCGCGGGCATCAGGCCACATTCTGTGTGTTAACAGAACACAACCGGACCTGCGTTTGGAGCCATTTCCACTAATGCAAACAAACCCCTGAATAAGCAGGTTGTGGTTTCAAACTGATCCATTCCACTCTTCCTATAAATACTGATGAGTGTGGAGTTGTGTTAATTGTATAAAAAAATCACTGCAACAGTAGTTTTAAATCATTTTGCATGGTGGGTCGTTTTAATACGATGGTAAACAGTGTGTGACTTGTCTTTGTTATTCTGGTAATTCATCTTAAAAACACAGCTGCTGGATTTTTTTTTTTGTTCATTCAGCTTCAGTTTGAGTTGAGATTGAGATTTGTAAATGCAAGTCTGGCCGCACATGTGACTTCTGAAAGTAAATCAAGGTGTCCATTAGGAGACTGATAACACTTGTTCAGAGCTGTCGTCTGTGAAGTGTGTCCAATCCCGCTGTGATTATCTGCCGGCTGCTGTTGCTCATATCATCTCTACAGCTCTCGCTGTCGCAGACCGAGAGTTATGGCAAATCCATACGGCTCTCCGCGTCGAGCGAGGATGCGCAGACTCGCCGTGTTCTTTCTTTCCACATAGAGGGGCAGCATCTTCAATTAGCCGTGCACGTACACATGCTTGCGTGCGTGACTGTGAGTCATTTGCGAGCTCGTGGATCCGCCGCACACACACAAACACAAACACGGGCTCATGCAAATATTGAGTTTTGAATCGCGGTTCATGTGGAGCTGTGTTCCTGCAGACGAGTGAGTCAAATCAATACAAAGAGGTAGGAAAGCAATACGGTATGAATCTGTTATTACTGGTAATCACAACCGTGGCTGCTCCCCCCCTGATGTGAGGGGAATTCAATTACCTTCCTCTCCCTGTTTTGGGGAAAACTTTCTGATGGGAAATGGATGTTCTACCGCAATAAGAGAAAAACAAATCGACTTCCTGATGAAATTCCACTTTTCATTTTTCTCGTCTTTACCCATTCTGCACCCAACGCCTTCTCCCTTCTCTCTCTCTCTCTCTCTCTCTCTTCCTCAAACACACACACAGACACACACACACAGACACACACTCACACACACACACACACACACACACAGAATCTTATGCATGGCTAATTGTGCAGAGACATTGTGTTGAGCTGTGATAAGCAACAGAAGACAGCATACGGGGGCCTTGTAGACACAGTGATGCTGCAAGACAGCCTTATCACCCACACCCACACACAAGGACACACACAAGTACGCACGCGGGCACGCACTAACACACACGCCAGCAACAGACGCAATCACACACACACACACACACACACACAGTCAGTCAGACAGACAGACAGACAGAAGCAGATTGCTGAGGTAGAGACTTCACGCTGAGAGACATGGGAGGAGGGAGGGAGGGAGAGACGGGGAGAGAGGAAAAAAAAAAGGAGGGATAGAAATATAAGAAGAAAGATGAGAGAAGAGGAGGACGGCAGGGGCATAACAAATTGCTTCTGATAGGAGTCTTCAACCCCCTGCTTGTCTGCTCGCCTGTAGGCACTTTATGTTTACCGGATTTTCTCTTCTTTCTCTTTCTTTTCCTTCCCTCACTGCACGTGCGTGTGCGCGATGCAGACTGTTCCCCGTGCCGTGACGTATGCGAGCATGCATGTGTGCTGCATGAGTCATAGTGTGTCATGACTCCGGCTGTGACTGTGTGCAGGTGTGTGTGTGTGTGCTTCTTCATGTTTGGATAATTAAGCTGCTGCATGTGTTTGTGTATCTACAGCACACGCGTGTTTTTCAGTATCACTGGCAACAACACGACAGCTGTACAGTCGGATTGTTGCACTTAAAAACAGGACACAGTGGCGTTGTAATGTGTAACGATACAAATTCTGGATATTTGAAATGGTTTCAATGCTAATTTTCTACAGCGGGCGCCAGCTGTGCTTTATCAGTCTCCCTTCTCTCAGATAGCGAGCTAACACACACATACACACTATTTCTGAAGGCCCCCGACACAAGGGGCTGATGATCGGCTGTCTGGCAATCTGGACAGTCCACCGTTGGAGGGTTTTTGGCTGATTTGGCATGAAGAATTGGCAACAACTCATCAGTAAGAGAAATCACAGTGACTGGCTGGTCGAGTAGCGTTTAACAGGAACGGACAAAGACAGGGAAAGCTTCTTTAGCCCACCAGTGACTTCTTACCAGACACATTCTCGATTAAAAGCAGCTGAGAGCGGTCTCCAACTGAAGCTGCTGAACAGTTTGTGCGTGAGCAGAGAGAATGTGCAGAACGTACACGCTCGTTGCCCGTCGGCTGCAGTCTTTGTGGTGCTTTCAAGTGCCGCTTTTTGGCCAGGACACACAAGATGTGAGGCGGCGCAACAATCAGACAGTAGCACAGCTACTTCTCTGATGACACTTTGGTGTCTTCAACTTAAAGGTCTATTCTAAACAAAACAAATGTTTGTTTTTGTGCGACATCTAACTAAAGTCCTTTTGTAGATATCTGCTGGGAGCCGAGAAAACAACAAGTCCTACCTTCTTCCATCAGCGATCAATGTGTGTGTGAATAGCTATAGTGTTGTAAAGCGCTCTGAGTGGTCGCTAAGTCTAGAAAACCATTTCCTAGCACACACAAGATACAGTGCGAGCACTCACCTCCCACTCCCCCATGGCCAGTTGGTTCTTCAGCTGTATGAGCCAGTCTTCGTGGACGTTGTCAGCACAGTGGTGGATGGTGAGGATCACCGGTCTGGTCAGCAGGGCTCCTGGAGGTCCACAGCTCACCACTGGGCTCAGCACCGTCTGGATGTCCTCTACCGGGGGTCTGGAAAAGACAGATAACCATGAAGAGCAACAGGAGGGCTGCCTCGCTGGCTACAAGCCCGTGTGCAGCAGCAGGAAGCAGTATTGATTTCACCACTCAGCTGTGTTCTTTGTTTTCGTTTTTTTGTTTTTTTTTTCATAATGTTCACATATGGAAAATCTCAGCTGGTGTGATAGGAGCGGCAGGTGTACAGTTAGAGCAGCTTAGAGGAGATGAAAAAATCAAGAGAACAAAACAGAGCAGAGCAGCAGAAATTCAATCGGAGGATGATTAGTGGAGTCAGGAGGGCTTCAGCTCCAGTCAGCGGCTCACAGCTCATGGGCAGGAAATAAATGACTGCTGTTCACAGGCTCTGCTGCCTTTTGCCGTATATTCGAGTATTGGAACCTCGAGCGCTCGCTGACTAATGCATGTTACGGCACAAACCCACGGAATACCACGGGCTCATCTGCTGCGAGTAAACGTGAGGTTAAACATATCGGAATTTATAATTTATCATCCTTCATTATTAAATTAAAAAGATAAAATTGCATTTGTAAATTAAATATGAAAACACACACGGAAATGACCGTGTTTTCCTCGCCCATGCAGCTGAAGGTATTTATTGAGATGGATCAAAATGTTTAAAAGCGATTTTCTTTTTCTTTCTTTCTTTTTTTTTTTTTAAGCCCACCTCTTGTCAGGGGGGCACTAATCCTTAGCAGTTTTATCGATTTAGCTGCTGGAGCTCATTATCGACTCATGGAGGGTTCACATGAGGAGGAGAGGCGAACAGATAAAGACAGTATGACTCGAACTGTAAGCGTTTGACTCACCTGAGGGGAGCGGGAGGTAGCCCCTCGCAGTGTTTATGCATTTTATTGTCATGCCATGTTTCTTTCATCATACAGATTAGAGAAAATTGACGTTTCAAAATCACCCATGCGGGAAAACAGACAGCCGAGAGTCTTAACGAGCTGAACCGCATGAGTCCAGCTCACCAAGTGTTTCTGAGGAGAGTCAATGCAGCCATGTGATTTTTTTTTTTTTTTTTTTTGCTCGCCAGCCATAGACTGGGATGAAGACAAAGGAGAGGGTGGACTCTTAGAAGTACTGTAGCGCTCTGCCGGGGGCTTAATTCTCATCGACTGCCATTGATTGGAGAGGAGCTAGAACGGATGCATGGGAGAGAACACGTTGAACCAAACTAGAACAAGTGTCCTAGAGCTCAGGCTCTTGTAGACGCTTTGAAGAGTCAGTTCAGCCAAATTATTAAAGAACATGTGTCCTCACGTGCTCCTTTCGGTTTCCAGACACCAAGATGCTTTTGGTTTTACGAGCCACGAACATTTCACAGTTACTCCTCACCGGTGCAGTGCAGGTGCATATAATTCAGTTTGTAGTGCACGATCTGTTACATTTAAGAGAATCCCACTGACCGTGACTGACCTTGTTCCACTGCATAATACACCAAGGGTGGATTGTAACGAAGTGCATTTACAGATATGAGGTACTTGTACGCCTTTTTAAGTCTTTTCTTTTCATGCAACTTCCTACTTCAACTCCAAAGGTACTTTTAACTTCATTCACATTATCTGACAGATTAGTTACTTTTGTAGTGATGATGTTTGCACACAAAACATATAAAGAGTTTATAAGATGTTTTAATAAGAATTTAAGAACAGCTGAAAGCAATAGTGGATTCATCAACTGACAGAAGATTAATCGGCCACTGTGTTGATAATAGTTTCCAGCACTTATGACGGAATTTCTCACAGTTGTCAGAAATTTTACAAACCAAACACCAAACAACCGATCAATAAAGAAAACAATGATAATAAATTCATAATTAGAGAAATCATTAGTTGCATTCTGTTTCAAAATAGTTCACAATTAACTTAATCTTAACAGACACTAACTTAATAATAGTAAAATCCTGCTTGACCATCGATCCTCAGAGGAGTGCATACCTCTGCCAACAGTCCTCTAATTCAATCGAGCCCGATCGAATATCAAACAAGACATCTGGATTTTTTTTGTGTGTCTGCATAAAATTACACCTAATCATAGATACCGGATTACATCGAGATCCACAAAGTCTTCCCTGGGAAATATATGAACATGTTGAAGAGCGTCCTGTCTCGCCAAGTTAAAGAAAGTGACAGGAAGAACTGAACATCAAAAGTTAATGGGGTCCATTCTGGGTCCACATCCACCCTCAGTCCAAGTCTGTGTTGCTAGAACTCTTACTTCAGTAAAAGGATGTGAGCACCTGATCCAAGAGTTTTAATTGGACCTGATTTCTTCCAAAGAGATTGCCCCTGAGAAAACATTTGATTGCATGTTCCAAAGATAATTCTGAAAGCTAAACCTCTGATTCTTAAAAAACTGCTGATGTTTTGTTACAGCTCACCTCCATTGTACTGGTGTAGATGCAGAAATGTCAGATACAGCAATCTATAAAACTGATAGCTTTTTCTATGAATGCTTTAGTTGTACGGGCTGACATTCAGAGAGACAACATGCCTGTAAAACTCGATTGACTGATGGATACAGCATCAGTACGATAACATCTCTCTCATCTCTTTCTTTCTTGAGGACCAACACATGTGCATCGAGGCCTTTTTTCACAAAACAGCTGGACGACAGAAATGTTCTCCCTTTTCGCTCGCGCCCGACACTCTTGGGAGTAAAGGATTAGAGTACATGTAACAGGATTACTGTAATCCTAAAAATAACCACTAATCTGTTAGTTACTGTGGAAACTGCGATCTGTTTGCATATGCTGTCAAAAAGCTTGGTGTTTGTTTTTCGGATCTATACCGCGGCACTCAGTGATAAAACAAGAAATCTGGTGGTCACACATCAGTTTGGAACAATGTGTGTCGGGAGTAATAGCACTATTCTAAAATGTGTACAAAAACTGATTACGCATGTCAATTATGTGGATTACTGTACAGATTATAATGTTAAGTAGTAATAATCAATGTGTGGAATACTTTGTTATAATCTCCTCTGTTCAGCTATCCAGGAATATTAATTCCGGCAATAACATGGAGGACTCTGTGGTATTAACTGACCTCTGCTGAATGAATCACCAGCAGAAGGTGTGCATAAACACTAAAAATAAAAAGAAATGACTCATTCCTTGCTGTGCATCCTGAGCCTATGTCACACTGTGAAAGCCTCCCCACGCAGCCACACACACACGGGTCTGAGAAGCCGCTGAAAGACAAAGTACGGGCAAGAAAAACAAAGAAGCGTGGAGAACGCGGAGGGAGACCAGGAGAAAAACGGGGACAACGAGGAACAACACAGAGAGGGAGAAGAGCCACAGAGAGAAGTAACTGAGGGAAAGAAAGAGACAAATCTTACCTCAAGCTGTCCTTCCTGTGCACCGTCACATACATCTCATACACCCTGCCCTGAGGAACAGCGCCCGCTGGAACCAACAGGCTCACGCCTGCAGGAGGGAGGACAAGGAGAGGCAGGATGGATGGAAGCAGGAATAATGAGATCCATCACTGGATTTATTAATTTCACCATGCACAACTGAATTATTTATCATTTTGATTCATTATTGAGTAATCTTCTTCTTTTTTAAAGGCAACTCTTGTAAAACTTTTCTCTTAAATACATCAAGTCAATTGTGCTGCAACGTTTGATATCATCCGAGAGCTGTTTCCTATCAGCAGGTACATTATTCATTATTTTTTACCTCCCTACTGCTTTAAAAACAGAAGTCTACTGAGAGTTTGTCCTTTTAAAACTAGAGAGCAGGAGAACGTCCCAACAAGTCAGTGTGTGTTGACTGTTTAGCAGCACTTTATAGTGCAGGAAATGTATTCGACCCCCTTTTCACATAACTTTAATAATCATGTAATGTCTGATCATTTGTTTGTGTAATCGTTATAAAAAAGGATTATTCAATCTTCACACCTCTTTTTTTAAACATCACAAGAAAGCCTTGTGTAATTAACCCAATATGGATGAACATATGGTGTGTTAGCATCGCACGACAGCAATCGCAGGGCCCTCTGAACTGTCTCTGTGTTCAGTCTGAACCGCTGAGTTTATATAAAGATCATAGCTAGACGGGAAAATCTTGATATAGCATCAGCATCATTTACTCCTATCAAAGCTGCAGAAAACTTTGACTACCTTGCTGTTAAACTCCACAACGCTTCCACATCCAGGTGTGGCTAATTTTCAGTTTAGCCCTCCGCTAACAATGTATCAGACTGAATGGCTGACATCAGTTTGCAGGGGTTGTGAGACCAAAAAAAAAATGTTTTACAGCGTTTGCTTCTTTCACAGTGTGAGCTTCTGGGATAATGTCGTTCTGGACCAGTGTGCATCCAATGATGCTGTGATCACATGATTTGGCCGTTATGTTAAATTGACCTCAGAGCCAGGTGTTATTCCTGAGGCCTTAATAAATATGGACCACACTTGAAAATCTGGAGCCAAAACATCTTGCTCGCCCCCTGGTGGCTGGCTGCAGGGCTCAAATTTAAAAATGACATACGGTTTCTGTCTTTTTAAGCAGTTCTTATCAGATTGTTGTATGTCCAAGTGTTCATTTTCCTGATGGTTTAATCAGTTTTTCCTGTCTAAAAAGAGGCTGAAACAACATGATTTTAAACATGAGCATGCTGGTGCATGGGAAAGACCCAAATATCACGACTCCAACCCCAAATTGCTGGGAAGAATTACTTCACCACATGAAGATGACAGTGCCTGTATCTTGGCTATTTTCGCTTCAGTTGTATAAAATGGGAGGAAGTGGAGACGGGTTTATATGAAGTCACGGCCGGTCCCTGCACTGGCACGAATAACCAGATTGATGATAAACTGTAAAGCATGTGTGAGAAAGGTTTACCAGAGTTGGGGACGATGAGGTGTCCTCCCTGGTTGTTGAAGGAGCCATGAGCGGTGCAGGAGGGGTCCCGTGTCCGGGCCAAGCTCTGGTTCCGAAGGTTCATAGTATCGCTGTTATCCAACAGAGACTGAGTTACCTGGGAATGAAAAGGTAACAGTCAGAACCATCATCATCGGCAATGAATGCCTTCTTTGGCCATGCAATGCTATAACTGTTGCATTCAACTCACAGAAATCGCACTTTTTTTTACGTTAATTCCATTGCACCTCTGTGACATGAGCGGTATTCACGACACTCGCGGCAAACAATCCTGTAATCTAAATGTATGAAAATGATTTTATACAGGAGATTAAAAACTGTTCCAAACAGCATGAGAAGTTATTTAGCTTGAGCCTTGACTGTACCGCAGTGTTACAATGGAGGGTTTTTACATTCGTGTGCCGACTTCTGTTTTCCCTATGAGAACTTTTGTGTGGTGTACTATTCTGCATAAAGGCAAACTGCGCCCAACGCTCTGTGGAGGCTGAAAGATGCGCACATTTGCATGTGCAGAAAATCAATGTGGCGTGGTTTGAAGGACAAAATCCATCTAAGAGAGCGGATGTCAAGTGCTGTGCAAAATGTATTCTAATGAAACCAAAAGTTCACGGAGGTCTAGAGCTTTTTTTTGCAAGGCTGATCTCCGGTTAGTGTGGGTCACTGCAGCTTAGTTTGCCCGGCTGATTATCTGTTAATGTTCCCTTTTCTACAAGAGTTTTGCTGCATTAATCATCATGGTTTTATTTTATTTTTTTCCATATCATTTCTTGGTTACCACGGACTCAAATGCCACAGGGAGGATCTGCATCTGCCTGGGAGCGCTGCCATAGGGCTGAGCCTGGAGTCCGTGAGAAGAGGGCCGGTTTTACAGTAGGAAACCTATGAAACCACCTTAGGGTAAATGGTAAAATATGACCTGTTTTGCATTTCCCTTTTTTCAAAATTGTCCACTGTGAGATGCAAAACACAGACTTAACATTCAGCAGTTTACTCCCACGTCACGCAAAGCTGACAGGAACGAGCTTCAGCGTGTTAGAAACAGACACCGGGGGGAGAAACAAAAAAAAAAGATCCTCAAATTAGAGAGGCGAGGTCAGTCATGACACACGGTGGAGGCTAAAAAGGCCGCACAAAAAACCCCCCCAAAAAAACCAGCATAGTAACAGAAGAAATCTTGAAAAACTGATGTGACGCGCTCAAAGATCGGGAGAGGAGCTGTCGCGCCGCCTCAGGACAGGTTCTCAGCGATGAAACCGAGTGGTTTCATCTGTATTTGTGACAACTGACTCTGGTATGCGTGCCATGTAGTTGACAGAGCAGAGGGAGGAAACTGGGGCACTGAGCTGCGTGTATACTAATGGTGTTTGGTTTTGTATTTATGTGACTGGGAATAACATCGCTGCCGTGTTCCAGCGCTACTCACAATGTGGCCTCAACTTCAGGAGGGAGGGATTTCAAAACATGCTCATGCGGAATATTTTACAGCAAAAGCGCCAAAGTGAGCGAAAGACGCAGACATTAGATCGAGCAACACGTTTGTCTTGGTACCTTAGGAGACAGTTTGGACGTGAAGTCCCCTCCGAGGTCGTCCTGAGGCGTGACCAGACCGGAGGAGTTGTAGACTTTGATCTTCAGGTTGGGGAGAGGATCGAGGAGTGGGGAGTTGGTCATCGGGATTTTATCTGAAACGTCGTGGAGGGCGTACACTGGGCCGCGATACATGGCAGCTGCATTCGTCAAGTCGGGGGGAGCCGTCAGTAGATCGGCTGGAGAGAGAAAACAAAGAGAAGGGAACGAATGAGAGAAAACACAACAAGTGAAACAAAGAGGGAAAAAATGAGGGTAAAAAGGGGAGATATAATCAGCGGCACGGACAGCAACACCTCGCTGCAGTGTGGGACAAATGGTGGGAACTTGTAGATCAGTGAGCAGGAATAAGGGGAGCAAGAGGAGAGCAGGCCGGGCTGCTGATAAGGTATCAGTGTGAGTATGATACACTGCAGTACACAGGGCCACGACCCGGATCAAGGACCCGTCATAACTGCTGCACACAGAGAAAAGAGACTGAGGGAGAGAATTTCATGGCGATGGCTTCTCAGAAAATGACCGATTGAATTCAACAGGATGGGATTTAGACGTGTGCATTTACCAAAACAACACTCGGCTCGTTCGTAGCCGCAATTATTTCACACTACATAACGACAGGAGAGGTAAAGCTTCACGTCATCCTTTAAGCTCCTCCGAATGTTGTCAGCGAGTCTGACTTTCACCCACACATTCAAAAGATGCAGTCACACTCCAATCACATCACAGTCTATTTTTAAAATGCTCGACATGTCACACTGTTAAAAGCAGACTGACAAAAAACCCGCCGCGCGCATTTACCGCGACGTGAATCGACTGTTAAAATCGCTGAGAGCGGCAGACATGTTGGTTTGTGAAAGCACGCGAGGCACAGGTGGACTGCATAGCATTAACGATGGGCTGCATTCCATTTAGGAGAGCTAGCTCCAGGCCTCTGGACGTGGGCTCACTGGGACGTTTAAACAGAATGGAGCCGTGGTTAATGCCGTTGGTCACACCTGTGCTTCTCCTCAGTATGTCTGCCATGAACAGAGTCTATTGGAACACATTCTGTTAAACTGTTTGTACAGTTTTCTGAGATGCAGCCTCACAGCAGTTTTGTACACGTTGATGTGAATATATTATTGATTCAGAACAGAACAAACAAGAAAATACACAATTACACTGACGTGCAATGTTTAAGCTTCAACCTTAACGAACCAAATTCGTCGCTACATTTTTGAATGTACTGTAACAAGCCAAAGCAAGAATATATAACTTTTAAAAGACTTTAAACTTAAAACAGCAGATCCAGATCATCTTTAGTTGGTGGTTAAAAACCTACAGGTGTGTCTGTTATCATGTATCCAAACCCATCGAGTCAGTCAATTATCTCAGCATTTGCCTAAAAGACTGAATGAGACTTTAGCAGAATATATTAAAAAAATAAGAATAAAAGGTGTAAAATTAAGCGAATTGTGTCATTTCCTCTTTTGAGATATATATTCTCGCTTCAGCCGTGTTATCTATTAAATATTTCTGAATTCTCTGGTACCATTTGAACCGACTGAGCGTCTGCAGGATGTTTTTACCCGTCTTCCTCTCCGAGTTGTCACGGCTGATGCAAACGTTAAAAAACACCTTTCATGTGTTGCAAGTAAACATGCAAGCATCCCCGTTTACAAGTGCTGACATAAATAAAAACACAATGTGAAACATGAGCACCACATGTGTCTTTGCATACCAATAACACTGTTAGCTGTACACTATACTGTACATGCTCACAAACATACACACACACACACACACACACACACACACACACACACACACACACCGGAGGTTCTGGGAATTACATTACGTCGGTGGGGATGGATGGGTAAAGTCTGTCGGAGATTACTTTCATGGAAGGTTAGCGTGAGCCAGGGGGCAACAGGAAAATGTGGATCGCTAATAAGCGCAGTATGTTAATCCACGTGTGTTCAATATTCAAAGACTGCTTACAGTATGTTGACTGTACCTATAGAATGCAGCTGTCCTTCTACAACCACTTATTGACGCGTTCACACGTTTGTTGGTTTGTCGGCAGGATTGAACAAAAACTACTGAAAGTACCTCTATCAAATTTGGATGGAGGGTGGGTCTCGGCCAACATTAGACCCTGTTCGATTTTGGTGTCGATACGGATATAGTGTCCGATATTTTCCCTAATTTCTCAGGCTATAATTGAATGGATTTTAATAAAAGAATGAGACTTATTTAGTTGGTTGTTATCTATGAGCGATTACAAGCAGTTATAGGTGGTTTGAGATTTCAGAGTGATTCAAGGCTATCAAGTTTAGCCTTGATTGAATTAGAGGGGGCTTTTGGGACTTGGCGGAGGTATGCACTCTACTGAGCACTGTTGTAGCTCATGATGCTTTCCCAAGAGGTGGATAAACTTCACTTTGTTCCATCTACTGGATCGTGAGCCTCACTTCCTTCTGGGTAATTGAAAAGATGCAACTGACTGTAACAGTAATACATTTGGTGATATCAACAGCCAGTTAATGATTTATTCTACCAACGTGAATCCAGAGAATGTGCTCCGACACGACGCTCTCAGCCACTCTTGTAGCTATTTTTTCTGAGCTACGTATTTTCCCACAAGCCTCCTCAATACAACGCAACTTACTCTGAAGGGCAGATAAACAGCAGAGTGCATTGGACCTCAACACAAACAAACTCCCCCGCATTCAAAAATCCCAACAAATATCCAAGATTTTTAATTGGGAGGGGGATCACAGGACAACCGGTTACCTCCTGAGAACAATTCCAGATTTTTCTCACACCGGGCCATCTTTTTTTCTTTTTTTCTTTGGGCCGTGGAGCTCGAAATCCTGTCGTTTCCTTCACAAGCCCATCCATTCTAATTTTAAAATCCCTCATTATCACCCTCCACCACCACCTCCTCCTCCTCCACCTCCACACACACACACACACACACACACACACACACACACACACACACACACACACACACACACACACACACACACATACACATCTGTCACCTATCACTCTCTTCCTCTCTCTATCACCAGGCTGTTTACCCTTAAAGCCAGCGGGTATTCCTGCCAAATCATCCCTGCTGAAATTTAATTAACAACTAACAGAAAGCCAGAGAGAGGGAGGGAGAGAGAAAGAGGGAGAGAGAGGGAGAAGGTGGGAGAGGTAGAGAGAGAGTGTGAGCGAGAGAGAGAGGAGAAGAAAGAGTACGGAAAAGAGGCGGAGAGGGGGAGAAAGAGAGAGAGAGAGGGCGGAAGAGAGAGAGATGGGGGGGAGAGAGAGTGCAGAAAAGAGGGGGAGAGGGAGAAATAGAGAGAGAGAGTGCAGAAGAGAGGGAGAGAGAGAGAGAGGGAGAGAGTGAGAGAGAGGGCAGGGGTGTGTGGGGCATGAAGCTTCATTAATAGTAATCGGAGATGGTCCCTCAAGGCAGAGTGACAAGTATCCTAATCCTTCTCTGATAAAATGTCACCCGCTCATGCAAAGGCATCCACCATCGTATACAAACACACACACACAGCATCCTTTCCGACCTCACTTTCCTGTTTTTTACTGTAAACGGTGACTTGAATTTTAATCGACCGCCCACAACAGCAACAGTATTTAAGCATCCTGTAAAAGATGTTTCAAGGTGTTCGCAACCAAAGTGCGTCAGCTCCACTCAATCAGGAAACCGTGTTTCTAAAACGCCATTTCCTGTGTACCAAATGCAGACTATCAGGGGCAGCTGCAACAACTGATCAACTGAATTAGCTGCCAACTATTTGGGGAACTGATTAAATGCGATTGAGTGACGTTTTAAACAGAGTTGTCCTGAAGATAACCACACAGACGCACACACCTGGTGCGCGGCGTTGCTCGCCAGCGTTAGCTCCCGGCTAGTGTGCGGGAGAGTAAACCGTCTGTTCGTAGGGAAAGATAAACACTGAGTGAGTAACACAAATAAACACACGTTCCTGCCGTCAAACTCGCTTCACTGTGGACGTACACACCATTAAACAACCGCCAATGCTGATGAACATCTATCTGATGTGACTCAAACACAAAGGTTCACAGATGAGCTCATGTTTTCAAGTTTTTCTCGCATGAGGTTCAGCGAGTTCCCGATCCCCAAAGTAGCACCAGACGTCCTCGTGAAGTGCACCGTTACCGCGAGTAAACTCGTGGTTTTCTCTGGGTTTGAACATTGTTGGAAACATTTGTAATAAAATAATATATAACAAAGGTTAGTTATAACAATGGTGAGCTGGAGCCCTTGTATCCTGGGTTTGTTTCATCAACTATTTAAATCCATCTTAATTACAGTATTTAATCCAGATCTGTGGGAGTGTATGACTACATGTCCGTTTTCTTATGTGCCCACTTGCCTGCATCGATGCACTCTGAGCATTTCATTTGAGATTTTGAAGCCAACTGTTATTTGTCATCGATTTGACAAATAAAGGGTTCACAGGTTGACGGCGTTTGTGGATTGATACCTGACTCGTCCACGTTACCCGTCCAATCTCAGCATTTCCAGTAAGCTATCGAATTCATGGACCCAGGTGTGCCGCGTGCCTCTTCTTGTCCATCTTGTTTGCCAAAGACAGAGAGGAAGGAATGACAATACAGACAGAAGAGAGTGAGAGGCGGCTCCACTCCAGGAAGACAAACAGGGAGGGAGTGGAGTCGCCGTGATGGAACAGACGGAGACACGGCGAGGGGAAAGACAGAGACACACAGACGGAGACGAAGAGGAGAGGATGCTGATAAACAGGAAACGTGATTGACCTGAATGTGCAGATGGGGAAGGGGGTGGGGGAGAGAAAGAACGAGTGAGACAGAGACGGAGGATGACAGAGAGAGACTCCCTGATGGAAGAGAGTGGTCTGCGGCAGAGACAGAGATGAATCTAGACCAGCAGAGACTGACAGCCGGAGGCCGAGGAAGGGACTAAATGATGGGAGCGTCAAAGACTCGGAGCAGATCCCGTTAGAGGCACGGCCACATCTGATATCCTGTATCCACCTATCAATCCACACGTAGAGTACGTCCATTTATCTCTCCATTTACCTGTTTATTTGTCATTCTGCACGTTATGAATTCACTGTAGGAGGCCTCTCTTTGAGTGACGAGGCAGCCGCTTACTGTCAAGTGCCCTCTTTACAGTAAGTGTTCCACCAGCCCTGAGGAAGGCTGCTGCGTTGTTGCAGACTCTGACCTTCCGGTACGTCTTCCACAGAGTATCTAGGTGGCTGTATGAATGTACTTATCTTTTCATTCTAAAATATGCATTCTAAAGCTTTGTGTTCGGTTAGGTTTAGAGAGACGCTATTGTACCTTGTAAGTACGTGTTTTTGCTCATTTTGTCCAGATAGAACCGCCGCTTTATGGAGTTCTGACTTGATAAAGTGAGCAGGGATACCAGAAAGTGTATTTTCTCTTTGACTGCGTGCGCAGGTGGAGGACAAACACAGGATACTGACCAAACATGGAATATAGAGCTAACTTATACTTATTTCAGTGCTAGAAAATAAAAACAGTCGCCTCCACCGGCTTAACTTCTCACCTTTCTTCACTGACGAACACAAGTTGCCGGCAAATTAACTTCCCTTTAAAAAGTGCTGTTTTTGGTTTTCTGAGCGCTCAAAGTGCTTTTATAGCTCTTGCCGCAGTCACGCAGACATTCATGCATGGATGCAAAGTGCCCATCAGTAGAGGTTCAGCACTGGAACAGCAACAGGTACATCAGCAGAGGGTGACATCACTGTTGGGTGTGCTTACAGGTACGAAAGGCTTAAACCGTCAACCAGAGAGGGCAGAGGAACACTGATCTTCAGCCGGATGTAAAGTCAGCCTCAAAATCAAGCGTGAATGTTTTCTGTAACACTCCTTCCATACCTGATCGGGCTGTTTTGATATTAACGGACTGGAATCCCCCATTCAGCGCCGAGGTGTCGATGATGTCCGAGTCAAAGTCGCGGTGCGTCTTGCGGTAGACGAAGAGCGCCACGATGACAGAGATGACCAGGCACATGATCACCGCGATGACGATGCCCACGTAGAGCGCCACGTCGTCCGTGCTCGGAGCAGCTGGAGGAGACACAAACGACAGAGGGATATTGTTCAGCATGAAGCAAAAGATCTGCTTGAGATGAGAAAAGTGGCAATAAACAGCAACAACAGTAATAATTCTTTATTCCTAGACTAGGTGAAATGTGAGGCAGGCTTCAAATGAAATCAATATGGCTGTCCTTTCATTCTTAATATGTGTTTGACGATTTCACTTTTACCTCAGACCAACCGTCAGACAATCTCTATAGGTTCAATTCATAATGAAACCTTTACATAGCCCTGCAGCTTGTGTAATATGATCATTTGTCTAGACAAAGGTAGAGAGACACAGAGACACACAAAAAAAGAAAGAATGGCACCAACTCTTAAAACTTAATAAGGCTGTTAATTATTTTACAAGGGTCCTAACATCCTTTTTCAATCTGGCAGAGGCTTTTAGTGGCGTTCCAACGAGAACAACGGCAGAATTTGTCATTCATGATCCATATTTAAAGCCGGGGAAGGAGGACTAAGAAAGCGTGAACCGACGGGTGATGCCGGCGGTAAAAAGGTTTCGATCCACACTGAGGAAACGAGGGAAGGGAGAGAGGGGGACGAGTTAGAAGCACGGGGGAGGAATGACGAGGAAGTAAAAGGAGGGCAGGGCACAAGCAGATGAGGAGCGGAGAGGAAGAAAAGAGAGAGGAAAGGAGGAGATTGGAAGATGGGAGGAAGAAAAGCAAATGAGGACGCAGTGAAGATGAGAGGAAACGAGGACGCAGTAAGTCAAGAGAGGAGGGCAAAAGAAGTGATAACAACACAGAAGAGGAAAACAGGGCGAAGCAGGAAAGCAACACACTTGAGCTTCAAAGTGAGCCCAACAAAACACGTCTACATATTTAACATGAAAGCGCCTGTGAAACTTCCCCAAGTCGTCTCTCTCACTTAAAGCACTCCTTGTGTAATCATGTCCTCTGTAGCTGGTAGGAGGGGATTTGTCTGCAGCTATTAAGGAGAAGACAGAAAAGTATAGGAATGCTCCCCTCTTAATCCGCCCTTAAAGTTGAGAGGCTGATAACAGGCTTTTAGCTACAAACAGCCTGAGTCACTCGCTGCAGGATTTGCCGTTGTCGCATCGGAAACAAGTTCAGAAAGCACGAACTCGATTATGCATGAAAGGATCCTTTGATGCGGCGCACAAACACTTGTGCTCTCATACGCATAAGCGTGATCCATGCAACACACACACACACACACTGACACAGGAGAGGTCAGTTCTCGACGGTGTTAGTTGCTCTGTTTACCACATGAGGGAGCCAGGAGCCACCTCCTCGTGTCTCTGGGGAGCCGAGCACATGAGAGCCAGACATGTTCCTCATCATGATGAAGCCTGAAGCTGTGACGCACCAAATGTCTCTGGACACTTCGTCCAGGAAGCAGGGATATGTGGATCATTGCCCTTGTGAAAGAGGTGTTTGGACTAATGTCTGGAAACGCAAATGTGTGCAAAATAAACACTTAAACGTAAGTTTCCTGTGATTTATTTTCACAAATGCACTGGATAGTGGAATAATCCAATTCTTTTTTTTTATTCTGGCATTTTATAGACAAAAATAGACTGATTGATTTATGAAAAAAGATTTCTGGCATTTAATTCAATAATTATGAATATGATCAGTAGTTCAGTAACTGAGTAAAAGTATACTTAGATACTTAGATACATTTGCATTACTTTGTATTTCCAGTCCACTACATTTCAGAGGTAAATGTTACATAACTTTTTTCACTTTACTACATTTATCTGGCAGCTTTAGATATGAAGTATTTTCCAGATTCCAATTATTGATTCAAACTATAACCAACTAAAACATGTTGCATTAAGGAGTGCAGTGAAGGAAGTAGTTAAAATCAGCTCCACAACAGCTCCAACATGAGTGCTCAGTGATCAATAATTACAATCTAGAGATAAAATATACATCAATCTGAAATGGGACATCCTGGATAATGAATGATGCGCCGTGTCTTCTGACGTTTAAGTACATTTTTATGCAAATACTTTTGTACTTTTACTTATTTCTTCCTCGTGGTGTTCACGGGTACATATTCCACCATCCTAATCTACACTGTTGTAACGCCCTGACCTCCGTCAGAGCTGTTTAACTCGTCTAAAGTTGATCTCCAGTTTAACTTAGCTTGAACCGTATTGCGGCGGCGGAGGAAATGATCCACTCATGTAATTCATATCTACAAACCCCTGAACTGTGTTAAAGAGTTTGCACTCTTTCACAAAACTTTATGACACTGTGGGGATTGTGTTAAAGCAGCTGCCAAATATCTGTTCATCACATTTAACTCAGACTTAAAGACCACCTCTGAATCTCCAAAACTTTAACCCCTGTGGGTTTTCGTCAAACAACGTTGCCAATTTCCTTTTGATGATGTTGAAAAGATTGCGGTGAAATCCCCCAACGCCTCCGACTACACTGCTGCACACAGTTGCCCTGTTATCAAGGTCCTTGCTCTTGTCAAGGGGGAATAGAATTGGATAATCCTCTTAAGTACCAACTCCCTGATCTTAATTATGATCATCATCATCATCATCCTCATCTATTTCGGGAATCTTTATCTGGTTTCTACTTTAACTTGAAGGTCTGTAACTTCAGAAAAAAAAAGTGGGATGCCAGGCAGCCATGGAAAAATAAATAAATAAATAAAATCACTTCTAAACTTGCTCTTTTTCCAATCCTATTTTCCTACAATAGCGTTCTGGGATACTTTGAGATAAGTTAACTAGGCTATGCCCTGCTGTGAATCTGTGTGTGTGTGTGTGTGTGTGTGTGTATAGAGTGGAACGTTTCTAATACCAGTGGGCTTAAACACCCTTTTCTCAACTGTCTATCAGTTTTTATCCCATCTCTCTCTCTCTCAGATCTCTCTCTCCCTCCACAACTCCCGCTGCCTCTCTGTCTCCATCTGTTTGATTTGTGGATGAATGAAGCAACACGTCCCCACTGGAGCTTTCTACCTGCTGTAGAACTGCGGGATACCAAATATTGTCCTTTTCTCTTTAAATTTTCACTTTTCACACCTGTCATCTTATTCTGTTCCACCTTACAGGTGAGAGTCACAGTCTAGACTGCGGCAAACAAAGCCAGTTCACTCACAAACTGTGCTTAAGTAGCAGTGACAACATCCTGATGTGAGAGTAAAACACACATGTTACTGAGCCCCTTGTCACTTGCTGGCAAACCAGCTGTTATGCGACTGAGATTCATACTAGAATCACTGGTTTCAGGAGAAATCTCCCTGAACATATTGTTAAATATCCTTGATTCACTGACATACAATTTCAGTTTCAACACTTTTATCATCTCTCTCTTGTACCGCTCGATGACACTTTTGTGAATTGAAAGATAGAAAATGGGACCAATTTAGACTCGAGCTCTCTCTGTGAGTGTGTATGTGTGTGTATGTGTGTGTGTGTGTGTGTGTGTGTGTGTGTGTGTGTGTCCACCACTTTGCTTTTTCATTTCATTGAGCTTGTACCAAACGGCTTCCTTGAGAACTGCTTCGTCTTTAATTCTGATGTTCCCTTATTGTCGGACAGCATTGCATAATAGGCGGTCTTCTTTTTCTGACAAAGACTGGGGGCTGAGAAAGGCGCTGAACGTGGGTGTGCACTTCTGACCAAACGCAGAAGAATGAATAATGTGCTTGGACCTCTCTGTGTATCTGAGCGCGGCCCCAGGCTGTGCTCTGTGAAGCCAGAGTGGCAAAATGGGCAGCGATAGAATGAGGAAGGAGCAGGCTGACTAAGTCCTGACGGCCTCGCACACCTATGTTCATTTTTACGGGCACTCGTGCGAGCGAGCGACGCTCACGACGCACGCAGACGCATGCGCACATCTGCATTAGCCGTTATCCCCCTAGTTATCCCTATTCCTGCTTTTTACCATGACAAGCAGCTCCATGTCCAAAGCGTTCACCCGCAAGTCTCACGAAATCGGATGAAAAATATGCGCCTCTCAGTGGACATAACAGAGAGGAATTGGATAAACTATACAACTGTGATGTTCCAGCAGGTGTAATCTGACAACTCTCTATAGGAGGGAGAACGTTCTGTTGCAAAGGTCAGGACACACACACACACACACACACACACACACACATACATACACACACACACCAACAAGCAACGCATGTTCCCATCCATAATGAAAGAACCCGAGAATGATCGTATTGATCCATCAGAGTTCAATTTAGGCCAATTTCGGGCAGCTGACAAGAAGACAGTGGCGCGTCTGTGTGTAAATGTGTGTGCACGAGCGACTACCCTTTAAAGAACATCCTCGCTCCCACAGGCAACTGTCGATCATAGCTTTTTACCACGGCTCAGGTGAGGCGCAGTGCTGACAGTCTCCTTTTTCCACTTGTGATCTGTATGTCAGCATCTCTTTGCCGTTCCCTATCGCATTCAAGTGTGTGTGTGTGAGAGTCTGAATGCTCGTGTGTGCCTGGACTACTGGCCAATACACTCGCTGTATTAATGTCAGGCATTGACAGACAGAGATTATAATCTGAATAATGTTATTAAAAAGCTCTCTGGTCCATGAAGAAATGTGTTTTTTAAAGACAGTAAAGTCTTTTTATTTACGCTCATCGTCAGCTATGCATACGGCTGCAGACGGAGCCTTCTGTTCGTATTCTGCATTCATTTCGTCCATATTTCTCTCTTCTGAGAGCTGAAGGATACGGACCAACAGAGCAGCGCCTCCAGGAGTCACTGGGGGCAGTGTGGCCAATAGGGGAAGACCTTTTATAGATGGCTGAACTTGGTGAGAAGTTTTAAGATGTTACTTTGCCCGAGCACAGAGACAAACAGTTACGAGAAAAAGTCAAAGTCTTTGCAAGACTGATTTGACTCTGAGCGGCTCCCTCTGACGCTTAACATCCACGCCGATGTGAAAGGATGCAGGGAAGGATGAGGGCGGTGATGTGTGTGATCTAGTTTGAAACAGATGTATGGAGCATAAATGAGCCCTGACGAGAAAAGGTTTAAACATTGTGCAGGAGAGGTCAGAGGCCAAGTGTGTAAAATACCAACAGTCCTACTTAAAATAGATACAAAACAAAGATAACGTGATTCATCTCGTCACATTAATTCAAGTTTCTAGACTGAGCAGTAACATGAATTTACAGGAATGCTCATGAAGTGTTGTATCTTTGCTGCAGTATCCTATTCAGATGTTTTTGGATAACAATCATGTAGATGTTTGTTGTCTCACGGAGATCTTCGGTATTTCACTGAATATTGACAGAAAATGTGTCACATTTTTTGACCTGCCTTGAATTTGTTATAGTCGGTCAACAACAGTGTTACCTTACTAGCAGAGTATTGAATAATGTGTTTGTGTTGTGTCTATGTTTGTGTGTGTGTGTGTGCGATCGCAGCCAAATGGTTTTGGGTTGCAGAACCTAAATGATTTTGCCAGTGTTTACTGTGCACACGCCAATCTCCGTTTGCTTGGAGTGTACAGTCTGAGCGAGCGGCGGAGCTGGTGTCCAGAAATAATGGGCATTGTGGCAAAACTTTGTTTAGAAATAAATAAATAAATAATAGAAAATCTGGGAATTTGGTCACATACAGTTGGTGACCATGTGTGTGTGTCTGTGTGTGTGTGTGTGTGTGTGTGTGCCAATGTGTGCGACCAGAACATTTGGGGCCTCAGGAAACTGCAGTATACACACACACACACACACACTCTCACACACAGTCGATCACACACATGGGCTCGTGGAACAGAAGCCCCGGCTCACCCTCCCGTCAGCATGGATCGCTGCGTATCGATTGGCCGAGCTTTTTGTCATTCTCAGAGTCTGTCCAATCTGCCAAGGAGAGGATTTAAAGGAGGAGGGGGGGGGTGAAGAACAAGGATAACTCAGCTTAGCTCGTCTCTATCTTCCCTGTGATCTGCGTCCAAAGCGGAGCTGTGGACAATCACTACTTGAAACTCATTCAACTGCCTTTTTGATCTCGCTTGGCACAAACAACCACCCGTACTGCACTCCTGGCAGACACATCCGCTCTAAGTAACTGGCAGGGATGAACGGAAGAGAGACGGTCGGGGAGAGAAAAAAATAAAAAACAAGCATCATTCGCAAATGCGTCCATACTTATCTTTTATAGTGGAGATGGAAAAAAAGAAACACTTGATGGTCGTTGGTGCCAAGATATAAAACGCTGAGCCACTGAAGCCAGAAGGTGTATTTCTGACTGCAAACAGCTTCTGTATATAAAGTCATTAGATCGCATGCACTGTGTAACAACCCTGTAATAAAGTGCAATTGCCGCTATTTAATGAACGGACTGAATGCAAAGCCTTTCAACACAACTTGTTTTATCCAACTGAAAGGAACATTATGACCTCTTTCAACATCCGCTGGCTGCAAATATGAATCACAAAATCCTGGCAGAAGCTGTCTCCCTCCGCACACATCTACAGCTCAGTCACCTCCCACCCTTCACATCGCCTCCAGCTAAGCTGGTCTGTAACCGACACAAACAGCTGTGTCACACTCTGGGAAAAAAAAAAAGAAAAGAAAAGAAAAATAGAGACACGTCAGCAAATTAGGATACAAATGCAGAACGACAAAATGCTGTTTTGTCATTTGCTGTTTTTGGCCCGGAGGGTAAATTCAGCCTTTCTGAGAACCGCAGCACTGTCCTCACTGATGAATCAGTGGACTGTGGCTGCAGCGACCATCACTGCTGACTTTAATGTGACGTGTGTAAATGTGAACGACCACAGATCTATTTGTGGTCAAGGGGTGTTCAAGATGGTGAGAGGTCTACACTCGGATCCAACTCGTCTCAAAATCAAAAAACCAACTCTAACCACAACTTCTTTATAAGAGCCGGTCGATTATGGCCTAAAATAACATTGTGCTATTCTCAGGCAACACTGCAATATAAAATATGTGTGTCTATATTTTGAAATCTCCTTAGAATTACTTTATAATTTCTAGGACTGGCCTTAATCAGTCAGTTGTCAGCATCTCCCAAAATGACAAATATCAACGTTCTCAAAACAACATGACTGTTGGAAGTGACATCTGTATCGGACCTTCGTCGTATCATTGCGAGAAAACTAGAGACCGAAAAGAACAAACTAGTTGACTTGTGGTTTCACACAAACAGCAGTTGCCTCGGTAAAAGTCCTCTGTTTGTTTTGAATTATTTTTTACCTTTATGGTCATTTTTCTGATGAGGACAGGCTCCTGTATTTACAATGTGACTGTATTGTAGACATGACTTCTGGTGCGGTCACAGAACATTAACACAATGAGATATTTGATAATTAATCATCAGTAATGAGGATATAGATGATAAAGTGGGCAAAGGTAAGCATGACATCACTTTACTACAATATCCAAAAGACATTATATAGTCTCATATCATGGTAGCGACATTCATGACTCATCCATCACTCACGTTGGTACGGACACTGTTTCCCAAACAGTGAGTGGAAACCTAAGCACCTATATAAAACTGTTAAGTCGCTGGTATTGACCAAAGACCATATCGCCTCCCTGCAGATACAGTACAGTCAAGAGTCTGCAGGAGAAATCTTCAATATTGCCACTTTCGTCGACAGCTGTGGGTGCTGGACCTGAATTTGCTAACACAGCTATCGGATGTCGAACCAGATATGGAGGTGGTCAATATTGCATCTGTCATCTGACTTAAGGGCCCTGATATTATCCAATACAGGGAAGGACACGGACAGCAGGAACAATGCAGTTCTGTTTAGGCTGCATTGGGATTCTGGATAGGAGGACGTGTTCATACATGTTTTGGGGGATGTATGTTCGTGGTCCCTGATGAGGAAATTGACGTCGCACAGACACTTGAATGGTGTAATTTGAGCTCAAGCCTGCATGTAATTCAGCCGCATTAAGCAAGAAGACAAAACAAGAAGAATCAGGCCAGCATAGAGATCAATATGACGTGACATTTACTGTATATCTGCAGTCAGACTGTGAAGAAACGGGACTAGCTTGGTGATTAGAGACTTCCAAAGCCAGTCATGCAACCTTAGCGCTCATGTTAACGACTGTATTTTTAACTATAAAAACCAGGGTGACAATCTGTTAAATGAGCACCAACTGCTTCATCTCTTGTTCTCTCTGTGTCTGTTTGGGGGCCAGTCATCTCACAAAACACGCCGGGATGATGAAACTACTTCGGCGAGGCCTTAAATGAGAGTCATCAGAACACATCACAGGCGCTTCACCGATCGCTTTGAAGATAAAACGAGAGCTCCTGCGACGAGAAGTAAAAAGCGCGGTAATGATAAACGGCAGAGGTCCTTTCCCTCCTGCACCTCTCAATTTCTGGATTTCGCAGTTTGTGTGAATCGCTCTCGTTATGTCACTTTGTGTAGTCGATAGTGGCAGTGACAGAGGTAGACAGAAAGAAAGGAAGAAAGAGAGGAAGAAAGAAAGAAAGAAAGAGAGAAAGAATGAAAGAAAGAATGAACGAAAGAAAGGTTGGGACACAGAGCAGGATAGGAAGGAAGAAAGAAAGAAAGAAAGACCGAAACAAAGAAACAAAGAAACAAGGAAAATGTTAATAATCTCTCTTCTACAAAGACGCATTAGCAATGAGCTTACTTGACAAATCAGTCATTAGCTCGGATGATTCTTCAAAAGAGATTTTGGGGGGTTCGGATCAGTAGAACCGGATCGGTGTCTGCAGTCTGACTGCGCTCCGCTGGGTTCTAAGTGAGCCAATACGCTTGTAAACACAAAGCAAGTGTTCAGAACCAAGGCAAATTGCCTACTTTGGCGCCAGTCCAAAGTAGGCTGGCTACTCTCCAGAATGACCACAGCTGCAACAATCTCACAAATTGCGGATCAAGTGAACTGGTGCCGAATCGATTCGCTGCTATCAGACAGGAAGAAAGAAGGAATCAGGTTAATTAAAGGGATCTGTCACCGCTGCTGTGCATTCATTTTCCAGACACAACTCTGGGATCCTGCGCTACACTTTAAATGAATGTTTTAGTAGACCTGCTATGTAAGATTATTAAAATACCAAGACTCATATAGCTATAGTGTTCTTGTCTACCTGTTTTTTGCAGGTGAAATAAAAGAAACATTCATGGAAAGTCAACTATAAATAATACAATCAAGTGGTGCAGCATTTATCTGAAGGAGGAAAAAACAAAATCGCCGTTTGATGCCCAGAGGATGCTAAAGGGATTGTGAAGCTACAGCTTAGATAGTGTTCAGTATATCCACATTTATAGAAACATTCACCTTTAATAATTGAGTAATAGTATGCACCGCGGGCTTTGGAAAATTCTTATTTCCATCACACACGCAAAGGTGTAAATGATTAATCAATGACTTCCCTTTGTGTGCGAGCAGACTTACGTTTTACAACTACTGAAGCTGCTGTTTGATCAGTACGGTACAAAAGATTGCGCCATCAAGGGAAACAGATCATAAGACGTCGGTGAAATTCTCATCGAGCGACTCAAAATGACACGTAAAACCATAAAAACACAAAGAGAGAGCCAAATGTCAACGCTCAATCAAAGGAAGAAACTCTGAGATCAGTAAGACAAAAGGGAAAAGAGGATGATGATAAAACATAAAAACGTCGACTTACATGGGATTCCCAAATCACTCTTTTCTTTGGGCTCAGTGGACTTCTGAAAAAATGAACCTTGGGGACGGGGAGAGGAGGGGATGGTGGAATGGATGGAGGAAGGGGAGAGGAACACATCAATCAAAATCAAACAAACACGTCAAATAAAATGGAACAAACATGACAGGACACAGAAAGAAAACTCCTGCGTTCGGTTCTTTCCTCGCGTGTTTTTCTTGCTTCTCTGCCACGTTAAATGTTCTTATAGTTCAAGAATCGATATACAAAGATCGCCCCTCCAAAAAAAGCTTCTTGAAACCACTTTAGAGGATCATTTCAGAAGGCCCTCCTGTCTGTGAGACGGTTACTGCTGTGTCATGCTGAGCGGTCCACTTAGTTGTGGCAGACAGAAGGTCTATGTCACAGATGAACTGCTGATGTACTGATGTATAATTGAAGTGCTGGTGTATAATTGATAAAGGCAAACACGGCAACATGGTGCAGTTAAAAGCTTCTAGCCGGACCAGCTGGATGCACGAGGCACACTGATTCGTCACCAAAGGGCAAATAAAACCGGATCGAGGTTAAGTGGTGTGGGTGTGAGCGCACAGTAGCGCCGGCATGACATGGAGTTTCTCATTAGCTATGCAGGTGGGCGGGGCTACAGTCATTGCTGAGTCATTTTAGGGCCACTGTGCGTAATTCAAGGCGGTTATTTGCATGAGTTAACATTTTCCAGCACTGTTCTTAATCAGATTTTCTAATTCTTGCATTAAATGACTAAGTGCTGAATAATTTACACGACTGCATCCAACAAATGTCACGCTGATTAATGTCTGAGTCAGCGGCGATAGTAGGAGTAACATGCCATGACAGAGATTTATCAGAGATTTGTGTTCCAATTACAACACAGTGGTTCAAACAAAATATGAAAACAATGGTGGCAGTCAAAAAGAAAAAAAAGAAAAAAGGAGGGTAAATTATTTAGTAAGGCGTGCGAAAGATAAAGATGGCGCAGATGAGGACAAAACATTCAAGAAAGGGAGCAGAAAAGCAGCTTACGAGCAGCGGAAGGACACAATACAGCGCAAAAGTGACGTGATTAGAAGCCCGAGATGAGAGGAGACAAAAGTGTAAAGGACGGGGAGGCTTTGAATGGGGAGATGGCTCGCTTGATGCTGCTGACACACCGCTGATCGGTGCGTATAATACAACACCAACACCGTTCGGTGTTCAGCTCGAACACTGACGTTACACAACAGCCTGCATCTCCAGTGATTTCTCTTGGTTTTAGAGACCACACAGCAGATTTGTCTTTTGCTGTGGAGGTGGAGTGAACACACACACACACACACACACACACACACACACACACACACACACACACACACACACACACACACACACACACAGAGTAGGTAGTGAGTGAAATGTCATGCTCTCAAGGGTGACACAGTGGAGCTCTGAGTGAATCTGCTCCGAGAATCCTGATCGATGTGTCAGAAAAATGTCAACAGGCCAAAAGATATAAAACAACACAAACAATTTCCAAAAGAAAAAAAAAAGTGAAGTCCTACAGCTTCACACACACACGCGCGCGCGCACACACACACACACACGCACACACACTCACACAAACACGCGCTGATATAACTCTCAGATAAACACGTAAACACAGAAAGAGAGGAGGCACTCAACACGGGCCAGAAGCGAGGTCAAATGGATTTCTACCTCTCAGGATTTAACAGGACAACTTTTGAAAGAAAAAAAAAAAAAAAAAAGGCAGCGAGAGACGGTGGAAAGGATGAATAGAGAGGCATGTAGGTGTTGGTGGAGAGAGTACGAGACAGAGAAAGAGGGATGGTGGAGTGAAGTGCTTTTTTTGAGCACAAAGTCAATTACGGAGCACCGTCTAAAACATTAACTCCTCCTCTGCAACACTGGCCGAACATTATCGCTTCATTCACGAGCCTTTAAAACCAGCCACTAACCACCGCGGTGCTTTTCTGAGGTCTGAAGTTAAACATGTGAAAGCCAACATCTACAATTGAAAATGTAGTTTATCTCACGGACTTCTATTTTTGTGCCTAACTGATGCAAAACAACAAAAAAACGTTAGTGCAGCTGCCCAGCTGGATACCAGCAGCGATGAACCACTCTGTGTAAAAAACATATTTTAAAAGATCCATTATTCTTTAACGAAAAGGAAACATTACACAGGAATCACTTCAAACCTTTCACATGTTCAGTGCTCTACCTTTATGCTGTGCACGCAGAAACCCCCTCGAAAAGCCACACACACACACACACACACACACACACACACGCCCATACAGTTCATGATTTCCTGTAAATGCTACAGGAAACAGCCGAAACATTAGTGCTGACATGAAACCACGACTGTGGAGTTATCTTAAAGACAGAAAATCAATCAGGGGAAATGAGCCTAAATCTATACCTCTCTCGGTCATATCCCAGATTCTGTGGCCATACCTCGCGGGCCCTCAGGGAATTCCTTCTGATGGGCCAGAGACACACTATATAATACACCACGTAAGGACATACAGTAAGTTCTGTCAATAATGTGTCTACAGGCGAAGCTTTTCGAGGGATTATATAATATCATTCCATTGCTCGCGACACAGACCGGCTATTAAATCATCACTACCATCCGTTCCCCCTCAGGAACTCCCCGCACACAATCAGCGGCTCATGTGGCTGAAGGATCTGTGCTCACTGATAGAACATATCTCTCCCGAACAGAAGTCCTCACTGCGTTCTTGTTACCATTTAATTTATAAAAAACCTTTATTTGACTCAAAAGCCTCACTGAGGTTCAAAATCTATTTTGCCAAAGCCATGACAGGCAGAAATAAACAGGAAGTGTCGTCGAACTTTGTGTGAAATCACCGTTCAGGTTCAGAAAATCAATAAAGATGAGGCGACTATGTAGAGTTTATGCAACAATAGTATATTTTTTATTATGTTTTATTTGTTTTAACAATATATGATGATAGTAAACTTTATTTGTGTGGCACCTTTGATACAAGAAGTGCTTTACAACAAAGAAATGACATGCACCAAGTGCTTCAAATAAAAAAAGAAGATATAAATGAATATCAAAACAGGGATATAATTATATAATTCATGTAATGTAATATAATATAATATGAAGAATAGAACCAACTTAATATTGGTAAAAATAAGAAAATATAGAATACAGAGAATGCATGACATAGGATGAGACTATAACCCACTGAGAACCAATATAATAATGGAGTAGATAGGATGAATAAAATAGGTGAAATGCAACATTTCAGAAGTAGCGCGGCGGTGGATAAGTGGGATGCAAAGCGCAAACAAGACTTTCAGGCTTTCATCGGGACACGCATTAACTCGTGTTAAAGGTTAATATAGTTTTTGGTTTTGTTTAAAAGATATTTAGTGAGCTGGCTTCCCTGCTAACATATATGAACTGTGCTTTTGGAAGTGACAAAGACTGTTTCTGGGAACCTCCAACAAACCGGCAGCAGATAATCTCAATGATCTTGACGACAAAAAGTTGGCAAGGGAGTTAACCAGATAGGTCCTAGCCCATCGTGGGCTTTTGTATTTAAGGAGGGGGATTTTAACGTCAAACAAAATCCAGTTCCAAGTTAGACCTGAATCCAAAACGTAATGAATCTTGAAGTTCAGTTGTGCTCATCAGATCCTGAACACTTTAAGCCTTTATTACTGCAAACACGGGCTACACATCTGTCAGGGCCAAATCAAGTTGCTTGACTTCCTAACAGAAGATGACAAGGCGAAGTGAAATGCATGTGGGAAGCTAATTAGCGGCCTGTCAGAATACATGTTTCTCACATCAGCAGCAACAACGACACCAATTTAAGTGATTTAGTTACTGAAGAACTAAACAAGAAACAATGTGCGTCTGCATATTCCTGCTCTTAAATCCTCTAAAGACGTGTTTTTTATATCAAAGCATACCTATTTATATGATTGGTTGAATGCATTTGCTGTTTTTTTTTTTTCCAGCACACTCTTGAATACAAAAGATTTCCATTTCAGGAGACCATCCAGGTAAAAGAAATGTCAGAATAAAATGTGCATACGTTGTGGTGGCAACCCAAAAACGTCTTCATCAGTCAAGACAGTGACACTGAAGCAAAATGGAGGTTATAGACAACCATGTTTTTGGGACAAATTAGTGTGTCTGTACTGTGTGATAAGGTTTTGTTTCCATGTCGCTGTGTGTCTGTCGTACTGCACCATCACATCAGGTCAGTTCTGACTGTAACTCCACTCCACTTTAAAACTTCCTAGAACTGAACCTCAGAGATGATCCGAGTCTCACAGAGAATCCTCGAGCTTGAGGGAAAAGAAAAAAAAACTCTCCACAGTGCGGCTGCCATGTTTTGTGAAGAGAAAGACTAATGAGAAGTGATGGCACAATTACAAGCGTGCTTGTGTGTCTGGTTTCAAAAAGGCCTTTTTTTCTGTTTTTACCTTTTCCTCTCCTCTCTTCACCGACTCTCTCTGCCTCTCTTTCTCCCTTCATGTCAGATGCTTGTCTGCCAATTACTCTGAGCACAGAGAGTAACAAGCACTGTTCCTACAAGTCAACAAATATAATTGCCTCCACCTTGGAAAAAAAAAACTGCTGCCGCTGTATTTGTGACGTTCCGACTCGTTATGACTCATTACAACCCACATTTTCCGTGCGGTTTGGTAATTGACCACACTGTTGTTTTTTCTTTACTGGTGTCAGAAATCTTTAAATTGGGGATTCTGGATGATTGTTCCACGTCATTATGCATCATTACTTTGCCCATAAAGCAGGTGTTCTGACTTGAGTCATGAACGGTGACGCAGGGAAAAGTCAGGCTGCCCCCATTATAAGATTCAGAAAGTTATCCACAAGTTGTCCCCTGACGGGTATTGTGCCCTTGTAAGACAGAGCAAGAGCCAAAGGAGCAGGGTAAGCTTCTGGAGAAAGACGCTGCACCAAAAGGACTGGGAGGGGGGATCAGGAAGAAAAAAAGACGATGGCAATAAGAATAAGAGACTTGATGCAAAGGAGGAAGAGGAGAGTGAGATTAATGGGCGGATGAAGTGGAAGAGGAGCATGAAGAAAGACTTGACGGGAGCGAGAAGAGGGGGAAACTGCCACAGCTGCTACGACACAGACAGGGAAATACACACACGAGTAAATGAGAGGTGAAAAAGAAACACAATCCAATGACATCTGCAATTACTGTATGCATGTGCAGGAGTATGAATGCCTTCATGTCTGTGTAACCATGTTATAAAACCTGCCAAGGCCTGCTGCAAGACTCATTTTCTAATATCTTCAGGATCAATATGTGTTTCGTAACGTACAATCAGTAATCAACATGACAACAGCAAGTTCAGAGGTTCCTTTTTTTATGCCATATTTAGTCATGTTGCGATTATCAGTATTTTAAGTGAACTCAGTCAAATTGTCATGCTGTTTTCTGACTCAATATGGATCTTGTCCTCGGGCTAAGAACCAGAACCTGATCATACATCAGCGCTCCAAAGCCCTGTCCAATCTGGGGGTCAATCCGCTTTCAAGTCAATTGCCATCTGATTCAGACACTGCGGGGCATTTGTTTCGAATTGGCATATGCATTTCTCACGGTTAGGTATGATGTATGGCAGAACCTCAATGCATTTAGGGGAGAAATGTCAATGCTTTTGTGAGAAGATCCATTATTGTGAACTCACTTTGCATACAGAGGCCGTCGGTGCAGTTCTGAGACTGCAGCACCAGCCCCTCGCAGTCCCTCCCTCCGTTCTTAGGCGCCGGGTTGTTGCACTCCCGCCTCCTCCACTGGGTGCACTCCGTCCCACAGGCAGACCACTTGCTCCAGTCTGTCCACACGCCGTCCACTAGGGGGGAAAAGAGACACAAAAGAAGACAAGTGGGTGAGAAAGAAAAGAGATGACACCAGCAATAATGTCCCAAACAGGCTTAAGTGGAGCACAAAGGGTGGAAAAGTTCACCCAAGAAGGAGAATCTGGACAGTGAGTGTCCAGGACAGAGCAGGTGGAAACTTGCGGCCACAGATTAAAATAGCACCAAAAAGACAAGGATACAGTACAGAGCCGACACAGTATGGACGCAGCTCAGAAGATACAGTAGAGCTGGCCTATTAAATTGGGCCGCTTTCACTCTCAGAAGCTTCCTCTGAGTGGTCCAGTGTGATATATGACAAGATATGTAAACTACACATATACAGTATATGTCCATGAACATCTCACACATATATACTGATATGATTTACCTCATCACACTGCAGCCAGGAGATGTTAAAATTTGTTTTTAATCACTATATTCTGAATTAAACATTGTGCTTTCCAGAAACCGACTCTTCATTTGACATGCGCAGTACTGATCAGGCAGGGTTACGGTCCAGGCTGTTGACAGTCACAAGTAACAGAGTGGCCCGACCGAAAATATGCCTCTGTCAACCCTGAGATGTAAATTTAACAATGAACACCGTTTCAGTTTGAAGTAGAGTCGTCCTGCAGCAAGAGCAAACAAAAGCAAGACTCACCGGTGCAAAGTGTGGTACATGACAGCTTCTGGATGGCCTGTCCATCACACGGCAGCCCTCCGTTGAGCGGCGCCGGGTTGGTGCAGCTGCGGGTTCGTTTCTGGAAACCCCGTCCACAGCGGCTGTTACACACCGACCACTCCGTCCACGTCGACCAACCGCCATTCACTGTGGCAGCAGAGATCAGCGATTAGTACATGAATCCATACAAACAACATGCTATTCAGCTTTTATTTAAACTTTTTAAAAAATGTTTGCTGGTTCACATTCTGCTGTTAAAGAAGCGATTACAGGAAGGTGTCTACATTAGAAATGTGTCTTAGATTGTCTTCATGTGAGAAAACAGATCAAGGATCCATCAGTTTACCTTCTTTACTGCGTACAGATTGATATATTTACATTGCGCCTTACACTGTTTGACATAATGCGCCTTTGCGAATACCGCCGGCTTGCTCGCTGCCATTAATGCTGTGCATTTCATTCTATCACTGTCATATTCTTATTTTTTAGTTTTGTTTCTTTATGTTTTGAACACTCCGTATCTGTAATTGTGTTTGCAAACTTGCTTGCCACAAATTGGCCCTTAAGGAGCAAATAAGAGTGTTTTGAATGGAATCCAACAACAGTCTGCAGCAGACACACATATGAAAGGCTCAAGTTCACACAAGATATGTCTGCGCTGATGCAATTAAATGGCACAGGGTGCATTAAAACGCCGTTCTATCACAGAGGCCTTTCATCCCCAATGAAAGAATCTGTGATTTCCAATGTGTTGTTTGATTTAACGGAGCTATTTGTCTTGATGGAGTCAGTGTGTGTCTTGCAGATGCCAGGAGGCAGGGCTGTTGAAGTTTAGTGAGAACAGCTGGATCTTTGTGCACAGCTAAAACCCAAAACACAAACACGCCAACACACACACACACACACACACACACACACACACACACACACACACGAGAGTCTTGGGCAAACATTTCCATTACCCTGCTGCTACTGTGGTACAATTCTTTTCACACTGTGTTCACATGCTTTCATGCTGCTTGCAAATTGCTTAACCCTGAACCCGTGTTGGAGAGAGCACGGGGAGAAAACAATAACTACTATAAGAGCAATCCCGGCTCTGAGCTTTTCCTAATCCTCACTAGTCGAAGAGGCCGTGCGTGTTTGCACAGTCTGTTTGCATCTTTCTCTCCATTTGTATCTTTTCCCCTGTTTTCTCTCTCTCTGTCTCTCTCTCCATCTGTGTCTGCCATTTTTTTTTTCCATCATCTACAAGATCTTTCCTGCTTCCTGTCACATTTACACTCGACCGCTGCTTCATTATCTGGTATTACTGTCGTCGCTCGTAGGGGAAAAAAAAATGTGGCAGCAGAGTGCGGACAAAGATGAGGCCGGGTGAGAGACTGACAGGAAGAGAGGACTCAGGTATGGAGTTAAAATGAGTCACAAGGACACCCGGAGAGAGAGAGACAGAGAGAGAGAGACAGAGAGAGAGGGAGCTGACATCAGGTGAGGTGCAGTGGGTTGAAATTCCTCCGCCGCATTTCAGCTTTGTCTCAGCCCAGTGGACTGTGCCCACTCCTTTTTCCCAAAGCCCAATTAGAAATGAATCATCAGAGTGTAAAAAAAAATAAAAAAATCTGGCATAGTCACTTCATCTACTTTTTTTTCCTACCTGCTTTCTCACACTCTCTCCCTCCTCCTCCTCCTCCTCCTCACCTGTCTCCCCTCTCACTCCGTCTACGCCATCACTATTTTTTTATTTTTTTGTTTCCTCTGGTTGTTTTTTTTTTTTTCCCCTCTCGCTACTATTTCACCATGTCAACAGTATCAGCCGGGGCCCTCGCGGAGCCGAGAAGATTGAACCGCAGATTGAACAATCTATTTCCGTAAGGATACATCAGTGTCAAACCACTCCATCTCTCCTGCTGTCTGTATCGAAACACGCACACGCGCGCGCAGTTATTTTTGATTGAAACACTCCTCCTAGTGAATAGACTCAATGTTATATTTGAGAGAAACAGTGTGTGTGTGTGTGTGTGTGTGAGAGAGAGAGAGTGTGTGAGAGTGTACATTGTTTCCTCAAAAT
>CAEMYA010000181.1:537307-560860 GCA_903131615.1 Diplodus sargus | reverse complement strand
GAAAAAAAAAAAAAAAATGAAGTGAGAGATTGCATGGGCGGCGTTTTCCTCCTATCAACAAGCTTTGTAGAAAACCATGAGAGAAGAGCATTTCCCCGGAAACACAAACCAACTGAAGCTACTCGACAAAAGTTTTTTTTCTGTTGTTGTTCACAGCTGTGATCGCGCCATATGCTGCACTATTCGTTTAGCGGCGGGACACTCTTGGCTGAAACCTGTGTTTCTAATTTAAAACTGAAGGCTTAGATTGGTGGATTTTAATTGGGTGAGGTCAAAGGTGACTGTGGGAATATCTGGCCAATCACAAAGAGAGTGTTGGCATGGCAGAGGAGCTCATTTCATGCGGCAGATGGGGGCCGGCTCGGCTGATCAGAGGCTTTGTTGGGTGGCCGCGGCGAGCATTTAAAAAGGTGTCGTGTGAGTGAGAGTCGATACAGACGGCCGCCGGCCGCTAGCGTGCAACTCACCATAAACGATAACAGTTGCCGTAGTGCTTCGTCGTTTGGCCACGATGTTCTTCGCCACACACGTGTAGTTGGCCGTGTCCGACAGACGCGCCTGCTTGATGATCAGGTTGTGGTCGATGGTGATGTAGAAGTTTCTGTCCTCCGCCGGGTCGATAATCTCTTCATTCTTTAACCACTCCACCTGTGGGAGAGACGGAGCAGGGAGAGAACGAGGTCAGTACCAAAGTTTGCAGAGAGAAAAGATCAGAACAATTGAGCTAACGAGAGATAAATAAATGGTGTTATCGTTTGAACACACCGCGGAGCTGCACGCCTTATCTCATTTTACAGCGGAGAGGTTTGTTCCGGCTGTGAGGCCAAAAAACAAATTAAACCAAATGAACAATTATTCATTCATCAGTAGTTCTTTGCTTGTTTTCTTTGCAACTCCGTCAGATCTCCGCCGGCTGAGGGAGAAATTATGCGATTATGTTCTGATCTAGTTTTCGCAACTACGCCGTCCTGCGAGCAACATTTGGGGGGATAAAACAAAAAAGATGCTTTCAAATGTTCGTCGAAAAGTCTATGAGAGGAAAAGAACTGGACAAACAGGATCAAGTTTGTTAGGTGGTATAATCTCGTTTTTCCAACCTTTCTGGATGACGAAGAAGGATGGAAGGATTTTTTAACAGGATTCTGTTTTAATCTTGTTTCTAGATTGTTCCAAACAGAAGAAATAAAAGTAGATGAAGCAGATACGGAACGCTCTGTGGCGACTACCAAGACTGTCTTGTGATCTCAAATATACAATTTACAATCGAATGAACGAGCTTTGTGGGGTGAGATGTGAAAATAATAGACGTAATGAAACTACGGGAAGACGTTTTACGCCTCAAGTCGCTAATATAACGCTGAAATAAGACCCGCGTCCACAGCGGACGTCTCACAATATGGAACCCTCGGGCTGGTATTGCACAAAAGAAGGGAAAATGTCCTGAACATATGCTTTCGTGAGGTACTGTGAAGGGTGAAGGGTGCAACAGCGGGAAACTATCCTATTTATGAGCCTAATCACATTTCCTGAGTGCTGTATTTACTGGTCCAAACGCTCATAAATCCGGCCTGTCCGAGCTTTATGGCAGGCACATAAATGTCCGAGCAGCGTTGTTTAATTCATGTTGTTTAATTTCCTCCTCCCTTCGCATTAGGAAATGGAAATCTCAGATGCCGAAAAAGAGGACGTTCAGTGTTATTTCTTCGGTTTACTGCCCGCTCAGGCTCTGCCGTCACTCTTCTTCTCCCCTCTCGGTTTCATTCTACCTGCCTCTCCCGTCTGATCTTTAGAGATTCGGCGGTGCTCTTTGGCCACGGGGCTCATACTGTAGCTCCCAATTCTCAATCTTAAAGTGAGGTGCTGCGTGACCTTTCAGTTTCCATTACAAAGTAAAGGTTATAGTCAAGGAAAAAAAAAGCAAAGACAAACAAACAAACAAACAACACATATATATATATATATATATTTATATATCACAGCTCAAATGGTCGGGCAAAGCGTTTACCCACGTAGGGTCTCACAGGCGAAAGCAAATTTTGTGTTTATTCACGCTCAGGATTAAATAATAAGCCGGAAAATAACAAAGCAGAGACCCAAATACAGAGTTCACAGTGATGTCGTATATTTGTTTCTCTCTGCTTTTCTCACATTTATTATAAAAAAATTTCGTTCACATTTCAACATTATGTAAAGTTTCAACTAAATACGCATTGAGCTGACATTTAGCTGAAATATACAAGAATCACATGTGACCGTGATCACGAGTTTTCCTCTTAACTGAATTATCAAAAAGTACTGTCATCAGGAAGTGTCTCAGTAGTCCACGTAGGATTGCAGAAAAAATGATGCTATGGCACATTAAGATGCTGATATTTTTGTCTTGAAACTAGGCAACAATTGTCCACTTTACCACATGTGCAAAAAGAAAGAAACTGTGCAAAACCACCACCAACAAACAAAACACATCGGAAGTGGATTAAATCAAGTTTCCAGGTTGTAATTCTACCAGCAAGACTTCTCAAACATATTCACTGTTTCATACTCAATATTCACTGTTAAACTATTAAAATCAACTGTGAGCTTTAACTGCAAAAAAATGTGATCATCTGTCTCATCACAATCTCTGTTCTTGTCTTTGCAACATGTTGGAACTATACCGCTCGTGAATTCGACCATTACTTTACTTCCCAGCTCCTCCGTTCCTCCAAACAACGTGAATAAACTACTGTCAGTCAACGAAACCAATCAGGACAACATGTCTGGCTTCTTTTAAAAAGTAATTTAAAAAGTCATTTCTAATTAACCTGGAGAACCTTCGCCTCTGGATCTTGCTTACCCTGGCAGTTTACACTGCAGCGGTAAAAAAATAAGAAAGTTGCAGTTGTATGTGTGAGCGTAAAACGTTAAATTAACGTTTTGTCTGATTAAACAAACTGTCAGTGGCATCAACAGTTTAACGCACAACTAGTAACACACAACTGAATGCTTTGGATCAAATGTGACTTTCACTGTAAGTGTGGGGGAATAATATGACTCTCCCAGGATATTCTGTCTCCATATGATAGGATGTCGATGTCATATGTACTCCGGTAAGGGCAATAACACACAACTGTGCAGTTCTATGAGTTTATGCCTTATGAATCGTTTGAAGTTTCTGCTCTAAATCTGGTGATTTCTGATGCAAATGTTTGTGATAAACTGGAGGATGATGTCTTTATTACTACATCGAAAGTACACTACTTCTTAAACTTAATAAAACTATTTGAACTATTAGCTGGAAAGTACACAATGAAATATACTTTTACCTGCAGGAAACTATTCATACTTTTACTGAAGTATCTGAGTAGTTCTTCAACCACTGGCTCCCATGATGCCTGATGAGACCATTTCATGTTTTCCAGCAGAACATAATAATACTACTTCAGACCTTCGCTGGCAGCTTATTAAAATCAGTTGTTCGCTGCCGCATGATGATGCACTGAAAATAGCCGCGGTCTTTGAAGCCTGTAGGTTGAAGCATGTGAGACGGATGCGTGTGCTGCGCTGGGCTCAGACAAAGGGACCACATGTGGTGGCTATACTGCCTCTGCCATCGCATCATTAGCCACAGCTGGTGTAAGAGAGTCTGCGTGTGTGTGTGTGTGTGTGTGTGTGTGTAAATGGCAGAGGGTGGCTGATTGGATCAAGCCAACCCCAGGGGAGAATGTGTATTTGTTATTTTAACTCTCGCCCCCACATCACCTGTCTCTCTCGCTTTATCCACACGCCACTACACACACACACACACACACACACACACACACACACACACACACACACACACACACACACACACACACACACACACACACACACACACACACACACACACACACACACCTTCTGACACCCCTGCACAAGCGCAAACATAAGCAATACTCTTGGCCTTTGTTTCAACCGTAACAGGATTTGAGAAAAGGTTCAAGAGGAGTCCATTCCTTTTTTTTCTTCAGACAAAGAAATCAAATGGCTTTCTTTTCAAAGGGATAAAAGCTTTGTCTGATCAATTACACACTCGCTTTGTTCATGTTTTTTCTTTCTGTCTGACCTGATGACTGAGACATGAATCCGGCTGCAGGTATATTTCAAACCTCGTGCCCCTGAATGCCAGATTAAAGCAGTGTTTGGATACTGCGATAGACGCTTTGTGCCGCGAGGAGTGATTAATTCATATATGGAAGTAATTCCATACATTTTCAAACTCACAACTTAAAGACAAATAGCCCCATCTCAAGCTGTGCCATATCTAGGCAGCAGAAAAGTGTAATGTATCTATTGAGATACGCATCGTTCTTCGGCGGTGGAACAAAGGCTCGGCCGCATGCTGTGCAAGATAAAAGTAGGCCAAGATATAGAGATACGCACTCCCTTCTGCCGCACCGGAGAGCAGCACAAAATGTTTGTGCGACGCGAGCCTCGCCGCATATCATATCATATCGCCCGCCATATCATAGTCACACTGTGTCACAGGGAGAAACAGTGTAAATCCTGCAAAAGCAAAACAAATGGCAGACCACAGAGCAAGAAGTGAGATAACAAAACAGAGAGTATCTATGACACATGCTAAAATATGAAATGCTTTGTAGCGCCTCTACAAAGAGGCTCATATGGGAGTTGATAGCGGCGCTGAACAGATACAGGGTCCGTGGATAGAATCGGCCGCTGAATCACAACATTTAATTTCTCGAAGTGGAAGCAGGCGCAAACGCACAGATACACAAAACAAGAGCGTGACGAAAGAAGAGATGGAGCGGCTACAATAAAGTCGGATTCTGCAATCATAGACAAGGCGGGGAGATCAGGCCGTATGTGCCTGTGAGTCACTGAAGTGTTGATGTGTTCATCACAGAGGATTATTATCCCCTTGATTAGATATATTATCTGGATTTCTATAAGACCACAGAAGAGTGGGTTAAAGAGCTCCTGGAGTGACTACTCTACCTACGTGTGGGCAGGGACCGAGTGCGCATCATGTTTTCCATCTGTCCATGTTTTAAATAATCCCCCCACACCCACCCCCACCTGCTCCGTCACTTCATTTCACTGCAAACTGAGGAGAGACAGTGGAGGGAGAACCGAGACAGACAAAAGGACAATGTAAAGTTCCTTTTATGCGTCAATGGTGCAATCTTTATCTTACCTTCTTTGAGCCGAGAAGGGGAAAGCTGCACACTTTAATGAAGCTCAAGTGCACACAGCTTTATTTAGAATTTGGAATCAGTTTGGCTCGTCTTCTGAATCATCCTGCAGGTATTAGCATGAAGAGGGCAAGATGTGCCGGAAAATAAAAGGACTGCTTCTGAGTGACGTGTGAAGTTTTCCTCCCTGTTAATTAAATGTCTACCTATGCAAACCTTTCTACAATCTGCTTTGCCAAATAAAATTGCCGGTGGCGAGTTTTCTTCAGAGTGAAGGAGGAGGTGTTGTTGTTCTGCAGGACACATGAGACAGGTGTTGGCTTCAGTGACTCCGCCCCCCCATCACCTGTTTGTAACTTACGTGAGAGGGTCGGATCACAGTGTTACATACATGTCACATGCTTTTAGCACATAACATTGATGATGTTATTGTGATTGTCATCACTTCTGACAAATAAACAAACCGAGTACTACCAACCATATCGTTGGAATGAAGCACAAACTGCCCACAGGCTTTTTAAAGCTCTGCTAACTGATTTTTTTATAACTAGCTTTGAAAGTGTGACTTTTGAAATTCCTCACTTGATGTGCCGTTTTGTCGCTTCTGTTAGCTGTTTGTGTTCTTGTGAACGTCTCCTGTTCTCGGGTCAGTATTGATCTTGACTTCAGAGGCTGAATAAATATGAGATGAAATAAAGATGGAAAGCTGTGGAGAAGCGAGGCGATCACAACCTCTGACCCAGAGTCACATTTCAACAACAATTTGCTTCTCCGAGCTGCATCAGCTGAGTCACTCGGGCTGTCTTTTATACCAACATGTGCAAATTATGACTTCTCCAATTCGAAACCGGTCTCCCAGCAGCAGTTGAAGCCGCGGTACATGTGCTGTATTGTTGACGTGAACAAGGTGCGCAAGGACCACAGAATGCATCTTTGGAGAAGCATCATTCCATCTTAACCACTGTCCCACTGTCCTCTACCAGTCACAACACCCTCCTATACACACCGCGCCCTGCACACGCACACAAACAACTACACACCGCTGCCAGATGTGCCAAACTCATTTCCACTGGCTCTGACTGGCATCCAGAGAGCCATCACCATAATTGGCATGCTTGTTTCCATTATCAAACACTCACATGTGCACGTATGCTCGCGGAGACTCATCCCAAACAAAAACCACACACACAAAATGCAACATGCCAACCCAGTTCTCAAGAGGCCCGCCAGTCCAGTCAGCAGAAAACAAACCAAGAGAGAGAAAGAGAGAGAGAAAGATAACCGAGGCAGCAGAGGATTGAGGGCATTAAAGCAGGAAGCCCGGAAACAAAAAGAGACGAGAGAAGAGATGAGAGAGGGTCAGAAGAAGACAAAGAGGTGGAGGGGATGGAGGAATTAAGAAAAAAATACAACGGCGCAGCGACGGAGAGGCTGGAGAGACTGAGAGCAGGTGGGAGAGAACATATTGAGAAGCACAGACACAGACACAGCGAGCGAGAGAGGAGACGGAGAATGAGAGATGAGTGTTGGCGGAGCGGACCATCCATCTTTCTCTTCTGGTGCCATCAGCTTTCTTGACACAAACCCAGACAATTGGCTATAACTGTCTGCTCGTGTTTATAAGGGGATAATACCAACAAATGCCACACACACACACACACGCACCTACACACACACACATCACCCGCCTCCTGATGTGTAGCTAAGTAGAATAGTAATCAAGCTATTCATTAGCGCAGTAACAAAGGCCATTACTGGCTAATCAACAATCTTCAAACTCAATCGAGGAAAGCTAATAGAAATTTAATCCAACAGCGCACACGAATATGGTGGAAGACCATGTGTTTGACTGTGTGTGTGTGTGTGTGTGTGTGTGTATGTGTGTGTGCTGACATTAGATGAAACAATTAGCTCCTTTTGATCAGATGAACAAAAGGACTCTGTTGTTTCAAACATTTGCAGGAGAGTAACCATCATGGTGGGAAAAAAAAAAAGTCTTAAATCGCTCCTCCAGCATCAAATGAATCGTCTAAATGTTCTGAATGAAACACCCACAATGCACCAGGAAGTGTCCTTTCTATTCCTAATCCACGCGAATCCACATTTGGACTCCCACCCAGTGGAAGCTACCGAAGTCGTGCTGTACAGAAACGTGCCACCTTTGCATCATTCAGCCGCTCTCAAAAGACGTTCTATGATCAAAAGTCTCCTAAACCACATCGATCTCTCATTTGATTCGATTTCAGACATCAAATCAAGCGAGAGATCAATGTGGTTTAGGAGCATTTTGATTTCTAATCTAGTCGTTATTATGACGGATTGAAACGCTCATCAGCAGCTCTCAAGCGTCAACAAGCCTGAGAAATTGTTTATGATAATGTTGGTTTGCACTGTTGCCTCACAAGCCCCGAGTTTGATTTCCGGCTGGGGCTTTTCTTCACATGTTCTCCCCTCGACTGGCACGGATTCACTCCAGGCACTCCAGCCTCATCCTACAGTTCAATCACATGCAGGTCAGGTTAACTGGCTCCTGGATGTGCGTCTGCAATCTGAATCTAAAGCTGGTATGCTCAAAATCAGAATTAACAAAATTTAAAAAATTAATAATATCGTTACACTTTCATATTTACATTACTGAATTTAACTGGAGAAAATAGACTGAAAGACAAAAGAGGGACGGACAACGGCAGACAGAGAAGAGCTATCTGGCCTCTGACAGCTTATTTCTTCAAACTATCACAAGTCGTCAGCAACAGTGAACAAAACCCTGCTATCAACGCGACGTCTCAAACTGACAGGCATTCTGAATAAATCATTTTTTGGTTTAGATCTTAAGATAAAGTGGAAAATACTGTTAAGGTTGTTGAAAATCCATCTGAACATCCATCACAGAGCCAGTCCCACTGACTCGGTTCAATCCAATTAGGAAACGTTTCTTTCTGTACATACAGTAATAGGAACTTTGCCGTCTTGTTCAGGTGGGATGGCTGTGACTGAGCAGGTACCGAGACAACAAGTCAGATTTCCATGGTGCGGCTTGGTTTCAGATGGAAACAGAAGATCTGTGGCGACTCCTAAAGGGACGCGGTCGAAGTAAGAAAAATAAAAGAAGGAGCTATCTCATATAGATCAGTCTCATTCTCATAAGTTCCACTTTACTCTTGATTTGATTATGGTTATATAGGTAACTTTTCTAACTTCACCACTTAAGTACTGCAATTTGCGAGTGCAAAAGTAGCAACCATTGATTTGCAAAAACAAGATTAAGCAAATGAGATTTGCAGGGGAACAAATTATGTGTGAGTGTGTGTGTGTGCGTTTATGGTTGTGTACTCTCTCCTTCCTCCACACGGTCGTGACTCTTCCTTTGCTCCCTTTCACTTCTTGGCAACTCCGTACCTGCCAATTTGTAGCATTCTAACAAATACAAACGACTGCTTTTTGGTGCCAGCAAAACCTCTGGAATAATTGTCCTCTCAACTTCCAAGGGCTACGCCTCACTCCCACCTCTCGTACAGTAATGTGCTCTTCCTCTACATGCACTTCCCTGTTAGTCATCCTTTACTTTGAATTTAGTCCCTCGCACTTCCACATCCAAGGGATACAAACGCAGAGATTTTCTTTTAAGCGCCACGTGGTCCCATCTTCAAGTCCGTCCTCTCTTCGGGGAAGTTCACCTTAGATGTTTAAGAACTGAGTAGGAACATCTGGCATGAAAAGTCGGGGTCAAACAGGCTTTGGTGGGGTTTTTTTTCGACTTGCTTAAAAACACGATAAGGGAATAAAATCAGGGAGCAACAACCAGTGACAAGAGGCCATCTCTCAGACGAGAGTCAGGCAGGCAGACATCAGCAGATAAAGAGGCAAACAAAAGGGGGATATTACTCATAGAGACAGTCGGATAAAAAAAAATAATAAAAAAATACAAGCAAACTGCCTCGACAGAAAGAACACACGCAAAAGAGGATATGAATCGCTGCTCAAGGCTGCACTGATGAGCGGTGTCGATGTCCGTGCAGCCGTTAATGACAGCTCTGCCACTGGATTACATCGACTGTGTGAGGTGTGATCTTCAGCCACCTACAGTACACCTTTTCCCTTTTTCTCGCATCGCTGTCTTAATTGGCCATATGTCCTGGTGTTTCTGTGTGCATCCTTACCACACTTGGGAGGTGATTAGGACAATCCTGCTGCCCGCTGCCGCTGCTGTGGGGAATTATCAACCAGCCACTACGATACAATACATGCCAAGGCCGGGCAGACTGGGCAGATTGCGCAGGTTAACGTAAGGTCAGCGTACGTGCGCAGGCATATATATACAGGATGTCAGTGTGTGTGCGGATGTGTGTGCGGATGTCAGTGTGTGTGTGCGCGCCAACATGGGATTTCAGAGGCTCTGACAGCTTAATTAACTAGATCCAGGCGAGTGACATAAAGACCCAATTAACCAAACTGACATAACTGGGTCAGCATCGACAATCATCCCACTCTGATGTTCTAAAAGACACCTTTGATTAAAAAAAATTAATAAATAAAGCAGTCTGGAGTTTAAAATTTGAAAGTTTGGGTCGCCTTTTACCTTTCCAGGAATCAACTAGGAAGACATTTTATCACAGTGATTTAACTAAGACACTGTTATACAAAGATGCAGGAGTTTATTCAACAAAGACGGACAACAGGCTGGTGCTATAGGCTGCTGAAGAAGATTATACCATAGCATACTCCACCATGTTGGATCAGGCATGGGATGAAATGCGCAAGATATGCCTTTAGCCGTGGTATCAGGCTAAAGCAATTAAAAATTTGGGCGGCTTCTTCATGTCATTCATGTGAAGATTTATGATTATCTCCTTCCACAATTGCCTCCACAATGAAAAATACTTATTGTGAGTGTTTTTCATCACGATACATGATAAAACCTTGAATCGTTCCGTCCCCTGGATGGATAATTACATTCATCTTTATATAAATGAATGTTGGTTCTGCAACAGAGAGATACAGCAGTTTATACACTTTGACTTCTGAGTTGTCCTCAACATTACAGGGAAGAAATATGTTCAAGTACAAAGCGCACATTCTGCAGCAAAGTCTCACTGTACAATGTAAAAGAAGGACAACATGTGTGTCCATTACACTGTATCTGTGGAGTGCAGAGAACTCTCAGAGGTCTTATAGAAGAAGCTTATGTTCTTAAAAGAGTCGAATGCAAGGAGGAATTAGCTGGGCATGGAGGAAGGTGCATGTATATATATATATATATATATATATATATATATCAAAAAAAGAGTCCCCAATGTGCAGCAGAGTGTGAGGAATAGCAGAGCGCTCTCCAAGGTGTCCCGCACAGACAGAACTGGGACACCAGAGGACACCCAGTTGGACTGGGACGAGCCTACAGAGGCCTATTTATAACCCACTACTCCACTGCACCTTGGTGCACTTCTACTGAATGATGCATGGCACGCACATATGATACACGAGTATTATTTTACTCAGACTTGTGACTTGAGGTTCTGAATGTGACCCTAAATATCACGTCTTTGCGTTTTATCACAACGCAGCTTTTTTTTTTCCCCAGCAAGATTAAGCGCATGTGAATTTTTTAGAACTGAAGTAGTTTGTTACGGCAGCGCGTCCCCGATGTTAGTAGATCATTTGTGCAATGTAGGCTTTTAAATGATAGAAAGGACGGGGTGAACGGAGAGAAGGGCGAACGAGTAAGAGCAGGTGAAACGGAGGCGAGAGGAGGCAAGGAAGCAACAAGGAAGGAAGTCGCTCGCCGATAAAGGAGGTCACAGATGTGCTGAACAGAAAGCCTGGCTGGCTTCTCTAGGGTTCACACACACACACGCACGCACACATACACACACACATTGTTACCTCTGAGATTTAACACAGGTGCAGATGCTTCACAGTGATCTATTAGACTCACCCTCTCATGTCAACATTCAAGAGTGGAGAGAGACAGAGAGAGGGAAAGATGGATGGGGAGCAATCTCGAGAGAGGTCCGGATAGAGAAAAGGTATTTCCACGGCGATGGGGAAGGAAGGAGAGAGAGAGATGGGGAGTTAGGGAGGCAGTGATTATGGTGGAGGAGGATCAGGAAGCAGGGAGTGCAGGCTCGAAGCAGATAGCTGTGGGTGATCCATTAAAGCTAACCCGGCAATGTCAACAAATAGGGAGAGGACGCGTGAGACGAAGGGAGAGAAGGAGCCCGCGGAGAGAGAGAGAGAGCAATGGTATGGAGGGAAAAAAAGGACAAATGAAAAGGTAATGAGGAGGTGAGGGAGAGACGGAGCAATCTGGAATTTCCATGCTATGTCAACAATTAGGGAAAGAAGGATTGAGGGGGAGGACGAGGCCGAGGTGCTGAATGGAGAGAAAAAGGGAGCGGAGAGACTAGATGGGGGGAAGATATACGGGGTAATCCATTAGGCCAAACACTTGGGAAAACAAGAGACGGAAAGTAAAAGTCATGTGAGGAATGCAGGGGGAGAGGGAAGGAGAAGAAAATTAAGAAAAGACAGGAGGAAGTTGGCGAGGTAATATTTTTCCCCCGTGTCCTCGTGTCAAAACATGAGTTGTGCGAGTGCGTGTGAAGAAAAAGAAAAACAGAAAAGAAAAAAACCCACCAGTAACCCGTGGCTCCTGCTAGCTTCCCCCCCCGACACATCTATCCAAGCATCAAAGAGCCAGGCATTACAGAGATGGGCTATGACTGTGGAGTACGCACTGATAGATGGGCTGCGCTTTTGAGACACGGGGCAGGTGTGTTGGGTGTAAATGGGAAAAAGAGATGTGCAAGAAAGTGAAGAAGGCAGAGGAGAAGGCCAGGAAGGGAGTGTACGAGGCAGATAGCGAGGCAGGGAAGGCTCGAGGCTTTTGGCGATGCAAACTTGAAAGCAAAGGGCAGAGGCATTTATTAACCGAGAGATGTGATTCTGAACTACACCTCCGACTATTTCCTGACGGACAATTCAATACAAGAACACTTTCAGGCGGAAAAATACAATTCAGCGAGGAGGCAGCAGGTTTATGATTAAAGCTGCTTAGCAATATATTTGTTTCCAAGAAAGAAAAATAAAGAAATAATTGATGAAGGTATGAAATGGTGAGTGAATATTAGGAAAGCACATATTGTGAAAATCTGGGCTGATGACAAATTTTTATATAACAATTTGGACAACAGCTCACGCTATATTTGGTTGCGTTTCTATTTAATTGCTGATTTATTGGTATGATTTTTATTTCGACTCAATTAAATTTTTCTCACTCATCGATATCAGGCACGTAATTACAGCTGAATTGAACTCACATGTCCAAAGCCATATTTCCCAGGTAAAGGGAAAACAAATCCTGGATCCATCCTTTTTATCCAGATCTGCAGAAAAAGTCAACGGGGTCTATTTCAGGTCCGACACAGATTCTCCCATCCGAGTTTGAGAAAATCTGCTCAGTAGTTTTTGTGTAATCCAGCTGACAAACCAACCGACGATCGGACATGGAGGAAAACGTAACCTCCTTGGTGGAGTTAAAAAGCAAGAAATCAAGTTATCTGAGAAGGATGCTTTAAAGGGGAGACAAATCTACTGGTTTATTTTAATGCTATTAGTTTTGGATCATAATAATTTCAAAAGTAGCAATTCTGAGTCCAATATATGACTAAATATATAATAATTGTGAATTCAATTATTGTAGAAAGCCAGTTTTACAACAAATTACAGATTCTTCATGATTATAGAATTAATTATAAAAGGCTGAGCTTTCAACTATAACCAAAAGCAGCTTCGGATGGTCTAGAATTCATTTCAGATCTCTCAAAGTACTATAACTAATACGACAGCTGAGGTTTTTAAAATACAACGCGGAAGAGCTCTGGAGAAAACGAAGCAGGTGGAGCTTTGGGATGAAGGAGCAAGCGGGCGTAGAGGCGACCGAGAGGAGGACGAGTCGGGACCTGAGGGTCAGGGAGCAAAGCCATTCCCACTGAGGTAAGAGACACTTTCAGGTATGAGATTATTTGTGTGTGAGGGACCGCAGTATGGTAACCTCCTTGTGTAAAATGTGACTGTTATATGTCATTTTAATGGTGTTTTCAAGCTTGTTCCACTTGTAATTGGATTCGCAGCGCTCGTCTATTCTCAGCGAAGTAGAAGAGGAAAGAGATCAACAAATTACTCACACATTTAGAATGAATCATTATTAAAATCATGTCTTTCCTCATAGTTGGAATTTGAAAAAGGAAGCGTTGCTCATTTTTGAGAACTGAGAGCTGATGAAGGAATCAGAAGGGGGGGAAGGAAATTGGAACAAACAGAATAAAAATAAATATATGAACAAACAAACTGAATAAATAGCAAACCACTCAGACTGGGAGCTCCGACGATGTATAAAAAGGCACAGGGACTGCGATAGCAGCGGTGGTTGCTGAAGGAAGGAGAAAATAAACACGGAGATGACAGTTTGGGGTGAGAGTGTTAGGGGACGAAATGCTTAAATGAGACCCAGGGCTCAAATCATTAGAGGGAGGCAAGACGGAAAACATCCAAATCCACTCAACAGCTCAGACATGTCGAGGGAGCGCTTCCCCAAACAGGCGCTGACCTAGTAACAGCTAGAACCAGAATCAACACCTCACACATCACCGGGGAGAAGTTCAAAAGTGAGACATTTTCCACTTGTGACAGGCACTGAAAGTTAGGAAATTAAAAGATTAAACTCGGTCTCTCTTCTGTTTCAACATGGCGTGCTGCACTTTGTGTTCTTGGCTAATCTCCGAGCCCCCGGATGTCACCAGGTAATATTTGCTCTGGAGGTATTTTGAAACGAGCGAATTAATGAGAGGTAGGCAAATTACGACGACGTCCACGGCAAGTGTAAAAATATCGACCTGATTGGCAGAATAAATGTAAGCTAAGTACGTTCCTGCCACAGATACGTTCAAACTTATTTGTGCTTCAACTTCAACTTCAACTACACGTGTTTAGGTTCAATTTTCTATTCCTCTCTTGTCACGGCATTGTGCTGATGGTTCTCTCAGGTTTAGGCACAAGAACCACTTGGTCATGGTCAGAGGTCTCCTTAAAAACACCCAGTTCTGTCACCACAAACACGGCTGTGGATGGCCTGAGGTCTGCTTACGATCACCCTGCTTTGTCCCCATAAACACAGCTGGGGACGGCCTGACTGCCAGGTAAAAATATCTGGTTTTGGTCACCACGAGCACAGCTGGAAATTGTCTCTGACGTTTCCATAAAAATATCCAGCGGTGTGACTTGTACAAATGTTGAAACGCTGTGGCCGCCTACCAAAAATATCCAGTAGTTTAACAGTTACAACTTCTGAAATGCAGTCTGTTTAGGCAAGATCGTTACCTTGAACTCCACCGCCGTCCCCTCCACCTCCCAATGTGAAAGCCAGGTGATAAACATGATGACACAAACGCGATATGGCGCGTTTTGCACGAGTCTCAAGACAGTACACAGCCTGTGACACAATACAAACTCGGACGTGTAGTTTGCAGACGTTAAGCTGCTGACATCATGTCTCTGTGACTGGGCTTAAAAACTATAGAGGCACAGCACAGTTAAATGTTTGACCGTGGAAATGTGGTTTTATTTATTCTCTTATTGATCTGAGCGTAACACATTGCCACTGGTGGCTTTTAGCAGATCCATGCAGTCTAATTCACGTTCTCAGCAGATACTTGAAGAAACAGGTGGACCATCACACAAAATAGCTAGTTAATTATGTTTTACAACTGCTTCTATTAAATTTTCTCCCTCAACCAAAACGACTACCACCCTTACTGCAACTGCAAATAATGAATTCAATGCCTAAACCTAAGCAGATGCAGCGGGCGCCTCTTAGGGAGATTTTATGGAGTTTCCTTAGGTCTTTAAAGGCAGCGAGTTGTTGAACTGACTTCCCCAGTTGCTGTGAGCCAGTGTTGAAATGATTGACAGCTTGTTAAATTATAGAACAGCCCAGCGCATGGTTACGGGTCAGCGCGGTAAAAAGTGTTGAGGCCCTCTGTGTGTGTGCGTCTCTGTTGCTTTTCTTTATTTCTCTGGACAGTGATGTATTTTTTGCATTTCCTGCCGAAGCCTCCAGTTCAGTAAGTACTTTAACATCACTAATGGCAACAGCAGAAGACGGAGGAGGGGAAAGAAAAAGGTGAGAGGGAGGGAGAGAGAGAGAGGGAGGCGAAGAGGCAGAGACAAGGAGGAAGAAATGAAGAAACAGTGGGGATGAAATGAGAGCAATTGCCGAGTGTGCAGAAGAAACCGCAGGACACGCGACTGCTAAAGAGCATTTAAGTGTCTCGGCATTATGATCTAAAAACACCTGCATCGCCTGACTCATCCTGGAAGGAGTGCTTTTTTCTGCCAGGCACCACCATCACCCTCAGCATCCTGAGCTAATTGTGCCTCATTTTTGTCGACTTCCCGCAGAGATATTTTATTTTTTCGTGTGCGATAAACACCCCTGATTTCTCGGGGTTATGCACATGAAATCAAGAAAATGGAAACTGCGTCCCAAGCAGTTACATTAATTCAATCAGAGCTGGATGTTTTGGGGGTTTCTACGGAGCGCATGCTTTATTCAGGGTTCAGATCATTCATATTTCACGTCCTCCTCCTATCCATTTTTCACTCTGCTCCCAGAGGTATGTCCTCAAAAGTCCTCTCACACACTCAAGGCAATCAGCAAGGATGTACCGCATCCTTCTCTTCATCACGTCAGCCTTGTCTTGTTATTTTGCTGGTACGAAAATAATGCATGTTCAAGGTACGACTAAGGAGATGGAAATTAAATCCCACGAAAACAAATGCATACTTAATTATTCTTCCTTAGAACAAAGGAATGTATTATCAGTTTAAAAGTTTTAATATGTTTTTTTTTTCCTACAGTATTTTAGTGCAAAATACATAAAATAAACTCTGTTGTATAAATAAATAGAAAGCAGCTTTCAGTGGACACGAAACTACTAAAACGATTCTGTGTATGCGTGTGTGGGAAGCTAACCCTGTCGTTACTTTTTTCACACAGTCGTGCGCGTGTGCCAGCGCTCACACTCGTGTGTTTTTGGGGTTTTTTGTGTGTGTGTGTGTGTGTGTGTTAGTGTGTGCATGTCAAAGCTGATTCACTGTACAGTGTAGGAGTGCTGATGACACTCCATAATCATTAAAGCATGAAGAGGCTCTGAGCTGATTGGGGGCATGCTAATCCTTTTTAATTGACTCTCCAGCTCTCTAGTGTTATTAAAACCGCCCAATAACAAAATCAGCTTTGCTTTATTAGCCGGGTCAGCTGAACTACTGGAGACCTCCCCTGTTTGTTAGTGTTGCGTTTTGTTGAAGGGTGTACAGTAAATGTGAGCACGGTAAACAAAGAACAAAATGGAGACGTACAAACACAGGACGCAGTGCCTCTGCTGGAAGGGATTGTATGAAAAACTGTTCCTTTCTATCACATTCTTTCTGCCAAACGCAATTTATGCACAATGGAACATTTTAAGTACGAATGCAGGAGATTTAGTGTCCTTTATGTAATAAGGGCGCAGAGGTTGGGCTGATGAATGGGTGTGCAACACAGTTCAACAACTAATGTTGGCTTTTTATATTATTTCAACCATATTTAACCACGATCTTTCTCAAACCACATCTTTACAATGTCTGTGACCATACCTACCATGCATGAATGTTGGAGGAATAATTTTAAAAATTGGGCTTTTGCAGAGATGTTCTATTTGGGTGAGTAAAACCCCGACACACCATACTGCCTCACATCCCTGCATGACTGCAGCCGGCAGCAAACATGCTTGTACGTTCTAAAAAAAATAAGAAGAACACGCCTAATGGGTAAAAATCATGGGTACTACAGAGACAGGCTTAAGGGGCTTTCCCTTGTCTTTTCTCATTTCTCTTTTCGTGCACCAAACAGCAGATCCGAGCGATTTCTCCCACTGATGAGCCACCGCCGATCACACATGCTGAATCGGCCAAAAAGCGTCCGACAAGTGCAGTCCAGTGCCGGTGGTGTGAGACGGCCCCAACAAAACTCTGAAGCTGAATGTGTTTTTTCAGCAGAATGATGACTTTAATGAACAAACCTTTGCATAGCTGTGCTTCATACCGCAGCGCTGATTTCATATTTTCTCACCGACAAAGAGGCGGCAGATGCCATCATGATCAGCGTGTTATCTTTTACGGCTCCCCAAAGAACTCCAGGAGCATCTTCCCTCTAAGTGCTGCGCATCAGCCTGTGCAAGGTCACACTTAAGTAGCCTCCAGCCATCTACCTTTGGAAGAATTATGCCTCTGAAATCAGCAAAGCATCAATAGTGCCAAGAGCTTCTTGGCAAACTAATGATTCAATATAATTCCAGGGCGTAAGCAGTATTGTGGTTAATACAGCTCAGCAAAAAAACTGAGTCATATTTGATTTCACACCACCAAACACATTTTACTTAGTGTTAAATCGAGGAGTGCGTCGCAGCAATAATGGATTTTACAATCAGATGGCAGAAGATGACATATCACTTCAAACATATTCTCCGCTCCGCAAAGACGACGCGGTCATCTTCTGATAATGTTCTCCTGTCAGATTTATAAAGTAAATATTAATTGCACTGACAACATTGACGTCGACTTCCTTCAGTGTCTCACTGAAGAGTACTTAACAGAAGAGTGACGTAAGTGAAGAGCAATTAATTGCTAGCAATTATTCAAAGCCCTGGATTATTAAACTTCTTCAGTCTTCATCCCAAATGAAGCATTTACTGTCCCAATTGCTTTAGTAGTTAAGCACATAAAATGATATCACATCTCCTGCCAGCAGGAGCGAAAACTATTTTTAGGCGCCAAATTACATACGTTTCTAATATGTTCATTGCATTTTTTCATCATATATATGCAAATGCCCAGAAACCTTTTATAGACGGCGCATGCTCACGTGCACAACTACCAAAGTCCTAAAAGACTCACAAGGTCTAACAACTTATAAAACTTGACAGAAGAGAGCGGAGATTTGTTATCTGACACTGTCGCACCCCCGTGTCAAAACACTGTGTTCATTCATCCATGACAACACTGTCAGGACTGCCGAGGGCAGCGCGGGTAGCTGCCTGACAATGCAGTACACTCCACACAGTCATGTCACCATCAATCCGCAGCTTTGTCTCCGAACTGTGTCAGGAAAGACAGGGGGGGCGTGAGGAAGACTGAGAGACAGCAAGAGTGACGGGAAGAGACACAGCGGAGTGTGAGAAATATTAAAAAAAGGACGTGGAAATGTCGGCGCAGGGCCAACAAGGACAGACAAACAGAAAATGGCTGAGAAACTGTGTAAATCTGTGAAAATGGTCTGCAAATTGGTTTTGATTTGGGAAAAAAAACCTCCAAGGGTCAGCATTTCAGTGCCAATTTAATACTCCTTCCACATTCCTGCGAGGAAGACATTAAAAAGGGCTGATTGCAGAAGGTGGACTATCCTACAGTGTTTGCTAAAGCCTTTGAATAGATAATGAAAGGGGAGAGTGAAGGTTTTCCTAATTTTGGGGGAGTCTGCACAAACGTTCATTATCTCCTACCCTCCCACTTCTGGCTCAAGCACCCACTCAGCCCTCCGCTCACACAAAGAACAAAGTCCTTCGTCTCCTTAAAAGACTCAAACCTCAGACCGCGGAGGACTCAAACTACATATGATCACCGGCCTGCGCACTTCCTGTCCTCCGCGAGGACGGAAGAAAATAATACACAGTCGTCAGCTAAGAAACAAAACACAAGGGCGACTGTGTGTAATGAGAAGCTTCCCCCCCTCTTTGAATTTTGATTGATAGTTTCCCTAAATGGCAGCGATGACGGGTGAATGGACTGTAAGTGCTGGCAGTTACAGTCGCTGTGAGGTCTGAAATAGCAGAACTCCTGAGAAAAAGCCAAGATAAACATCTGGCTTTGGTGTTTTTTTTGAGAATGTTCCACTTATGATCTGCGAATAATGCATGCGCTCTGAAATAAGCATTAGATGAGAAGGGGAAGAAAAAACACGATATATTTAAATCTTCTGGTCTAGACAGAAGCAGTGATTGGAACCGAATGGAACTGAGCTGAGAAAACAAGCAACAGAAACGCTCATTTTTACGACTGTATAAAGACACAGGCAGAGAGATAGAGAGTAGTCAGTAGAGTCAAACAGCGAGGAAGTCACTAATGCCGAGATTCTGCAATGGAAAATACACATTTTCAATGCAGCTCTGCACAGTCTGCTGGCTTTTGGAGTGGGATCTGACTAATGCCTGAATTTACTGACATGGCTTATCGCTGGATGAAAAGCCTCTAAAGGCTCCCAAAATACAAAGTGGTTATAAAAGACTTGCTTGGCTGTACAGTACGAGGAGTGAGGCAGTCGAAGAGATAAAACATACTGTCCTGTACGCGTGTTCTGTACATGTGACGCACATCATTAGATAATGATCACAATCCCCTCTTCTCTACATCACCGACCAACGACCAACGACCAGCCACAACACCTCTATTGCGGAAAACAACACAAAAGCCGCTCCTCATCATCATCCGGCCCATTTGTAAATTACTCTGCAGTGATAGGCCATCGCAACAGCATTTTAATAATCTTAACACCATTTCAATAATTCACCGGCAGTCGGAATGAAGAAGATTGCTGACTAATCTGTGGATTACGGTGATGATTTCTGACAGAGGTTGAGGATCAAGGTAAAATGTGATGGGAGATGAGCCGTGGGGCTTACCATGCTAGCTCAAAGAGGATTAAGGTAAGGATCTATTGGAGGAAGCAGCATTACATAAATTGTTTTTGTGCACAGAAAAACGCACACTCGCGGGCACGGGCAGATACACACTCGCCGCAGGTACACAAACACACGTGTGTTTCTCCAGGGGACGGGACGAAAATGACTTTAATACTTCTGGTGCGGTTGTCACACAGGTTTTATGGAGCTAAAAAAGACCCCGTTGCCATTCCCGTCCCCTCAGGTTCATTCAGTTCTATTTATTCAGATGTACAAAGTCTGAAATGTGATTCATGATTAATTTTAATCTTTCTGTCTGCTGACAGAGCTTTTGATGCAACAATCGATGGCGTGTTCTGGTTAAATATATGTTTTGGATGCAATTAGGACATGTAGTTCATCTCGTACTGTATGCATGGTGGATACTCTACTCTGATTGGCCGCTGATAAACGTACAATCCGTTGTTACCATCTGTTCACTGTTCTGGATTGTTGCGCTGTGGCCTGTATCTTATCTAAATATCTTATTTACAACATTGAGTGAAGTCCCTGAGTGCGTAACACCACAGGATGGAGCCTGCAACACGCTACGTACGGTAAACAGCCTCCAGCGCCGCTGTGAACACGAGCAATCATCTCACCTTCCGTTCACCCTTCACCTCGCTACCTCCGGCTGCGGCCGACAGTGCACGTGGCGAAGCGTTTTTCAAGTTGTCTGGGAAGATCTTGATAGTTGACATTGCTGGTGCGCTAGCTAGTCCCGACGGTAGACCTGCTGTCAAATCATATTTATTGTTTGCCAAACATGCGTAATGTTATTGACTGTGAATCTTCCTAATCGCATAATGTAAGCTTTCTGGCTAATAGCTTAGCCGAAGGGTTCTATGAGCTGAGCGGACTGGAAATATCTCCCGCTGTCATGTTGCATCTGGTTCATCCGGTCTACTGGAGGAGAGAACGTGTCCTTTGCATAGGAACCCTAATGGATTGTAAGAATTGTTCCAGGTTTTATTCAAACCCTCGTCTGTTGCCATGAAGATATTGTTAAAAACTTTAGATTTCGATGACAAAACCCACGAAAATATCAATTAGAGAATCAAACAGTAAAAAGGCCACCACATGAAGGGGTGCGTCGTGCTGGAAAGCAGGGAGATGTGTTAGCGCTCTCTTAGCTTTGTTTTTGTCTGTGACTGATAAATACATAGACCAACCACTGTGGTAAACGCAGAAATGCCCCCATCATGAAAACCCAAGTGAAGCAGCCATCAGAAACGGGCTTCAGTCTGAAAACGGCTACCCGATGTGACAGTTACTCCTTACTGCTGAAGGAGGCTGCTGATTTATTGATAGCTGTCTGGATGTTATGACAATCTCTGCAAATATAACAGACACACTTCTTACCAACAACTTTGGAAAGTGACCATGGTTTGAGCGCGACAGTGCCCTGTGAGCTGTCCATAATCAGACCTCCTCAGTCTGGATCAATTCCTGATAATAGACCTCGTCAGGCTCTGTCTCTTACATATCTAACACATTTGTTTCTGAGGTCCAGAAGGACGCTGAGCTCCAGAGAGGTCTGAAAGTGGCTTACAGCTGAAGGAATTCAATAGATCTGCTTTTATCTGTGGACGCAGGAAGGGAGCGTGTCTTATTTGTTAGACAGTTTAATTCACACTGTCACCTCCACTGTCCATTTAAAGCTCTCCACCGGCACAGATGTTATAACCTCCAGATAGATTCTGCTAGTAAAAGTCATTGTACGACACATTAACAACGGTGACTTCAGGGACTGAAATGCAATGTGTGGGCCCGCGTACAGTATACAGTACGAGCGTGAGAGCGCCGAGGAGGCCGCGAGCGCTTTGGCCGCAGCACACCGCTGATGACTTCTGACAGAAGAGTCTGCTCTATTTTACATCACGGAGTCGCTGGAGCAAACCGAGGCACACCCATACACAGACACTGGTAATAACACACACGCGTGTGTAGAGTTATTCCACACTGGCTGACGCAGACAGTCATTCAGAAAAAAATTGACTTCGATGGTCACTTTGAGGGAGGTTATAGAGGCCGAATGTGTGCGTGAACATGTGGGTGAGATGTGTGGCTGTGCCTCCTGGATTCACATGAACACACACAGCTGCTTCTTGGGTAAGATGGTGTGCGCGCGTGTGTGTGTGTGTGTTGTGCCTGAGGGTAACACTTCTTCTCTTCCTGGCTGTGATCGGCTACAAACGTGGCACCTTAAAGCTGTGAGCCGGATGTGTGTTTTGCTGATATGATAATCTAAATCCTAAATCTTTGTAGGACAGCCTCCCTGTGACACGTGGTGTGCACAACAAAGAAATGCTTCTTTGAATGTATTGTGATGTAAATTAAATGACATTTCCCAATAAAAACGGCAGGTTCTCGGGCTTTACTTCTAATGTAAGTTGCGATGTGAAAGATAACCCTTGGACAGATAATGCACGGGTCGGTCATGAGCTGCTATCCATGCGAAAAATGTGCACTAATTCAGGGCCGTGGATTGAGTGGTTAAGAATGTGACAGGAACTTGACCCGGCTCCAGACTCGTATCCAGTTACTGTCTGACTCTGTGTGTGTGTGTGTGTGTGTGTGTGTGTGTTAGGGATAGACACGTGGAGGGCCTGTCACCACACACTGATGTGTTTATTTCACTGCAGCTGGGGTAATCACTCACACACAGAGACAGACGCAGACAGGCACATACACAAATATTCACATAGACACATACGCACAAATCCATAACCCCACCTGCTATGCGCAGTCTCGCGGCTCTTGCCTGGCCTGCGGGGTCACTCCTACACTTTAAGATGGAAATGTATTCCTGCCCTCAGACCGCTGCCTCGTTCTGTGGCCTCTTCGTCCTAATGAAGCTCGCAACGTTCGCACGGGAAAAAAAGTATATATACAAGTTGGCTTTGGATCTGAAGTTCATTTTGCTGCTTGGCTTCTGTGGAAACTTAGGTGGGCGATTCCATTATGCCGACTGGTTTTTGTGACCTCAGGGCAGAAAAGTACTTCTTATATAGAAAAAGTTTACAAAAAAGAAAAAAAAAAAAAAACGAGCCAGAATTGAATCAAATCAAAAGTGGAGACATTTTTTCTTCTTCTTTCTATTGAGAGAGAACACTGTACAGCAAGTTCTCTGAATTCACCGTCTGGTCCTCAAGCCTTTCCTGTTGAACTGCTGAACCGTCCCCCGCCGAATCCAATAGCTTTCCATCAGCCTTTAAAGGCTTTCAATCACACTCTAAAGAGATTTAGATGTTTCTCAAGGATTTCACAATGCCTCAAATCTTGTCTCTCAGGAGCTTTAGATTGAAAGAGAGGAATACAAAAAAAAAAAAGAAAACACACTGAAAAGACTGATTGATGACAAGAAGAGTTCTGTCAGAGGAGAGTGAAAAGGAAACAAGGGTGTGCCGGTCGATGCCGAGACAGTTTCTTTGCAATCCCTGATTGCTTTGACCTGCGACCCCTCAAGGCTAACAGTTGTGCAGCAGTTAAAATGATCTCCGGCTAATCTGTCCCTTAGTGTACCTCTTATACTTTAGTGTGTGTGTGTGTGTGTGTGTGTGTGT
>CAEMYA010000181.1:514874-528911 GCA_903131615.1 Diplodus sargus | reverse complement strand
CTATGGCAGCATGAACGGATATTCAACTGATAGAAATCTTTGAGATCTTTTGGTATGAAAAACTTTTTCACTTTGAGGAGTTCGGAGTCACTTTGTTAGTTTGCACAGGGTGGCTGCTGTGGAAGACAAATCCTCTCCGCTCTGTCCTTTAGTTTTTAAAAGCCATACACAAAAAAAAAAAAAAAACTTTCATTGGAGGTTACTGTGTAAGTGTGTGTGAACGTGTGTGTGTGTCTTTGTGTCCTTTTACTCCCGTGGTCCCCCGGTGTACTCTTAATCACCCTCCCCGTCAGCTGTGGTGCACCATTTGTGCGAACACACACACACACAGACGCACACATAGACGAGGCAGATAGAACATTTTTTAATGCTGAACCTGTCGACTCCGAGTCACTCTCTTGCTATTTCATCACCTTGCAGCGGCTAACAGACATAGAAGGAGGCAGAGTGGAAGAGAAGGAGAAGGGGGGAGAGGGGGGAGGTATGGAAGGTAGCAGTCGGGAGAGAGCAGGTGGAGGGCTGAAAGATGAGAGGCTGAAAGAGAGAGAGAGGAGGAAGGAGGGAGAAGCTGGCAGCACACAGCAGGACCACCTTACCTTTTATTTCTTCATACCAAAACCACCTGCCTGCTCTTTCATGTCCACAACACTGAACCATTCGACAGGAGCTCGTGTCAGTGAGTCCAGCCTGTATCATCTGTATTTATCTGCTTTATCTCCCTCAAAAGAAAACCAGCAATCCATCAAACATCCCAGCCATCAATCCGACGGCGATTAAATCTCCTTTATCAAAATCCCACAGACAGGCAGGGGAGATAACAGTTGTCCAGCCTCCAGACGTAAAAGAAACTTTGAATCAAGCCTTTAAAAGATATTGCACCTATCCAGGTTTCAATCTCGCTCCCAAGTTCATACAGACTAAAATATACTCAAATATTAGACAAGCAAAAACTGTCACATCTGGCTGAATTTCTAGGTAATGTTATTGTGAGATGTAGACATTTGTGCCCTGAACTGCAGATATCAAGAATCTCACAAATGTCTACTGTAGTTCAAACAGCTAATTAGCTACTTTTATTTAGCAATCTAGAAAGAGAGTTTTAATGAAGTGCTGCATAACTTTGTACAGAACCCACTGAAGAAGAACTGTTATAAGGTTAGACAGCTCGCACAGTTATTGTGCGATGGTAAAGGAATAGCACACAATGTTGTCTTTGGCTGTGTAGCTCAGTGAAGGACACATTAAGTAGTTATGCTTTTAAAACTTTATACTAAACAAAACAAAACAAAAATCACGAACAAGTGAGCAGTGTCTGGTTTTCATGATGTCCAATTATTCCTGGGTCTTCAGCCACAAACCCACCAGAATGTTAATTTATTGACCGTACACATTAACCTGAATCCAAAAAAATATAAATAAAAAATACACACTAGCCATGATTCTTTGTGCTGACACGTGAGGAAGTTAACCTCAACCGTACAGTGTACATGTGGCACCTATCAATAATAGCAAACTAGTCAGCTGATTAAGTATTATTGAAACATATGGCCAGCCATGTGTTTCGTTCAACGGATGTCAATGGACACGATGGATTTTTCTGACAAATCCTCCACCTCAGAAACCAACAGAGAGAGTGCAGAAGGCGAGGCTAACCTGCCTAGCATCAGCCATGCTACGTCTGCTGTTGACTAGTATATACAGGCTGCTGTACATGTTATCACAGGGGCAGTTTAATGCCTAACATAATTTTATACTATGCATATTTACCTAGGGGTCCTTGGGTTGAAACACATTGAAGGCCCTGCTATAACTGATGAATAACAGAACTAAGCAGTTAATTCCGAGTGAAATTTGACATCTGAGATTTGTATTTGGCAACATGCAATAAGTGTTGTCTGGTATAGTTCATACATGCTAACATTGCTAGTATCCAGAAAAAAAAGGGAGCCTCTGCATGATTGGAAGATTAGATACTACAAATAACCATAAATAACTAAAATACTGGCAATGTGTTTTCTCCCCTCCTGCTTCTTAAGAGGAAAATCCCTACTGAGCAACAACAAACATGCTGGATTCAGAAATCAGCATCCCCAAGAGTCAACTATCACCCATTTGTTTAAAGAAGAGAGTTCAGGAAGTTTCTACTTCATGCAAATCACCTCTGACATGTGTAAGCGACAGCTAATGGCGCTAATTAACCCTGACCCCGACTTCACCAGAAGCAGGACTGACTTGAGGGCAGCCATGGGACCCCGATGTCAATCATTCTTGCCAGTATGTGTTATTGCAAAGTAAATACGATAAAGTGAGTTAAAAAGCAGCAAAAGATGAGGAGCTACAGATTGATAACAGATAAGGGACAGACGTTTGTATATGTGAGAACAAGACTTTAGACGTGAAAATGCCGTCTTATTTTTGGAGAGTCACCGCCGACAAAGCTTTTCTGATTCCCCAACTTCTCCCGAATACCTTCAGAAACTACACCGTGAGGTTTAATTTCATGCGATATAAATCTGATCATTATCATACTCCGTGTGTGGAGCTATATTTTGAGAGTTATGTGAGGACACATAGCATTGCTGAGGCTGAATGATAACTTCATAATACAGTCAATCCCTTTGGGGGATGACAGCCTGAACAGAGCATGATGGTTCATTATGGGAGTAATCACCCAAAGCTTTAGCCCTAAATCCACCACATGGCTACCCACACAACACACAGAGAGGCACGTACGTGTACAGACACTGAAAGACAAAGGGAGGAACGAGATACTGTCACAGTGAGGGGAAAAGTGCACCCAGGAGCCGGAGACAAACGAGCAGGAACGACACATACATGGAGACGAGGCAGCCGCAAATGGCGAGGAAGTCGCAGCGGGACAGAAAAAGCAGGCACGTAACCACAAATGCGCGACAAACAACAACTGCAGACGCAAGGAGAGGATGAGGAAGTGATTGAGGGATGAGACACACTTCTCTTCTCTCCTGCCAGCCAATTCCAGGAATAATTTCCTGGTCTTAATTAGTAAGGGAGATGGTGAAATGAGGAGTCGGTTGTGAGAGTTGATTTCCATAAAGATTGAGAATGAAATTAGAGGAGATTAAAGCAAACTGCTTGGGGAATGAACAGACAACACACACACACACACTCACATTCACACATAGTGCGAAGCCAGCAGCCTATGACAGACAAGATTTTGCGAGTTGTAAGCAATAGGGCATGTGTGTTTGAGTGTGCGCTTTAGAAAAAGAGAGGATGTGACATTGTGTTGGCGACACAAGGGGACCATGAATTCATGTCAATGGAAGGTGTGTGTTTTTTATGCTTGCGTGCAAATATGTGCCCGAGGGAAATATGTGCACAGGAGAGGAAGGACAGCTGTGTCCTATCAATTCACTGACCCCACTTCACTCCCCGAACTGCAGATAACGCTACCCGGGCTTCATAAATATAACAAAAGCAAATCATGAATTCACTAAACAACGTGGAACAACAGGGTTGAAAAGTACAGAGGGCAACCTTGTAAAGTGTTCTTCAGCGTGAACTCGCCAAAAATACACAATGAAGCAGTGTAAGCATCTATTCAAAAAATGACCTTTTGTTGCATAAACTCCCCTCTTCCCTCTCGGCGTCCTCGCCTCCCTCCCTGCGTCTCTGCTCTGCCTAAAAACTTCTTCCACTGGCCCAAACTGTTATTATGTTTGTGGTTAGCTTGTTGCCTCAGGCACCTCTGCATAAGCACATTTCAGAGCAATTATCCAAAATGGGTGTCTCCGCCTGCACGCTACCCATGCCAAATCATAACGGTTTCCCCTGGTGGAGCTGCTCAAGCAATAAAGAGCAATGTGAGATGCTTTGGAAGAAAATAGCAAGAAAAGTACTCTCCTTTAGTCTCAGAGAGGATAATTTGGACATCCAATTTCCTCCACAGTGGCATGCAATGGAAACAGATCAGACCTCTGGTTTAGAAAAAAACTGAATCGCTTAAGTGATAAAGCACACAAGGGGGAAAGATAATATTTAATAAACATTACAAGAGGAAATGTAAAGGGAATGGTAATTAAATGCATTTTTGATGATAAGTTTAAACAATGGAACATTTCCTGCTATATATTAGAATAATGAGGGGGTTGTGTTACTTTCTGGATGTCATGACACAAAACTCATTAAATGGTTTGCCTTTGCAGAAACATACTGAGTCACTTTATTATCTGTTGCATATAATACTTAGTTTGATAACCATTCAACCTGTGTTCATCTGACAGGTTTTAAAGGGGGTCATAGTATATTAATTGTCAGTTTCATACTTTTATTTGCCGGTCCCAGTAGAATAGGTTTAAATAGTTTCATTATCAAAAAAACACATTACTTTGGTGCAACACTGCAGCAACCCTTTGCTCACCGTGTCTTGAACGCTCTGTTTTAGTTACAGAGTGAGACATCTTGCCTCTGTTCAATCTTCAGTGAGAGTAGCATGTTCACATTACAACGGGGAAGATGTAGCCAATCAGAGGCAGGGTAGGGCGGGTAATGCCGAGCAAGGTAGTGTGATCTAAAATAACGCCACTACACATCAGTCGCAACTGTATCTCCTGTATATATTCCATGATAAATATATCATATAACGCCTGATACATAGTGATGCATATAAGTTACAGAAGTGTAAGTTCAACTTTTTCACTTTGCAGACCATTTACATGCACAAAAATGCTACATAACACAATAAAGGAAAGGCAAAGACCCTACATGTATAATATGACCTTAAAACGACTTTCATGGAATAGCTTTTTAATGCAAAATCATTGAAAAATCTTGACGTCAATATGTCCTAGGGCCGTAGTCTATTAAGTGCTAGTGCTGCTGCAGTGTATGGTTGGGTACCTCCTCAGTATTTGTGCACTCATACGTCAACTTCAGACGAAGAAGTAAAGGCAGCCTGTGACCTTTACTGACGTTATAAGAAGTCATTTCCTCTAAGTGACTTTAGACTTTCCACTCAGACCAGTTCTTTCCCTGAACTCTCCACCCTGTCATTTCAACACTTCACAACCTGTGATCAGCCAGAGACATCAGACAAGGTCTTTCGAGCCGCAGTCAAACTTGAACAAGTAAACAACTCCGTTCACTGACATAGCATCAGCACTCTGAAGCACAACACTTCCTCTGGATGCTGTTTTTTTTTTTTCCTTAAATGGCTCAAGGGCCTGACAAGGATCTTCTGCAAATGACAAGAAGTGGCATGTTTTTAAAAATGACACACTTCACTTTAGATCCTCAAAGCAAGTGATAGTTTAAAAACAAACATATACATCTGTGCGCATACACTACCTCACACTCAGACTTTGGAAAGTGACAAGTGACTGTAGCTTTGTGTCAGTAAATCAACACTGTGGCTTACCACTTTAACACTTAAAGAGTACACTGAAGCATTCCTTGACATCTGGGAAATAGCTTAGTGGCTTACAGTGAGGGTGAGACATCATGACCACACACACACACACACACACACCATAGTTCTCACTATAAAAATATTTATTCAGTGTTTGTGTACATCATCGAGTCTCTCTAAAAGCCAGAAACCGAGATGATGATCGTGATGATGTCATCCAGACAGAAAGACTGAAAAAGTTTTCCACTGACAGTGTTTGTCAGAGTGTGGAGGGATAAACGGCGTGTATACTTTACTTGATTTGAATATATTGGATTTTGTCTTTTCATGCAAAAAAAGGTCAAACATCATTGGGCCTGTGGTTTGGTTCTGGGGCAGCCCGTGCACTGCCGAGCAACTTTAATACCAGAAATATTGGCTGACACGCTGCAGTTGTTTTCCAGCTGCTTGATTACAAATGACTGCCTCTGCTGTTGAGATCTGCATGCGGGTCTGAACCGAAATGAGTGTAGAAAGAGTTTGGTTGCAATCAAGGCTCAAAATCCAAGACAAGAAAATCCCTGTTGAGCCTTGTTTTCCTTGGTCCAATTCGTCCATGATTGAGGGAAAATGTAAACACATGCAGCTGACACATTTGCATCATAAACAAAACAGCAGAAAATTCACCAGCACACATTTTTCCAGTTGACACAAGGAGCTGCCGGAGTCTCAGCGTCCCCGAGTGTCTGGACTCCTGATTGCTATGCGCACACATGTCTCAGTGGAAGGTGGCAGAACAAATTGCCATCATCTCTAATTTGTGTGTGTCTGGCTGTTTGTATGTGCGCGTTTGTGTGTTTTTGTGCGTGTTTTTGTGTGTGTGTGTGTGTGTGTATGTGTGTGACCTTGACATATTGCTAATCCCTTGAAGGAGAAAGACTTGACCTGAAAGCTGCTGGGCCAGAGAGCATGACTGACGCTGCGTGAACATTTGTGCCTGTGTGTGTGTATTGTGTACGGGCCTGCAGTGCTGTGCATGAGCAAGTGTGAGCAAGTGTGACAATGTGTGTGTGTGTGTGTGTGTATGTGCGTGTGTGTTCGTCTAACCTGCTTTATAAACTTGAATTAAGCTGCCTGCACAAGCCATAACTCTGCTTAAGTGCCCTGCTCCAAAAGCCCAACAAATCTCTCAGAGATTTAATATCTCTGATTGTGTGTTTGACACTTTTACAGCGTCGACACTGATTGCCATCATCCAGCTACAAACTGCGTATTCAGTTAATGCCTCGAAGTGTTAATTGTACAGCTATTTAAACAGCCTGAAGATGCTGGGGAATGAGAAAGATAGAGACAAAAAAAAAGAAGCATAATTAACAGAAGGAAGCAATAAGCACATGGCGGGCAAAGAGGAGACAATGAGAAAAAAGGGGTATAAGAAAATTAGTGGAAAGAGGAGATGGGAATGCAGGAGAGAAATGCTGAATTGCCATTGCATGGTGCGCTTGAAAACACACTTTGCTCAGCAAGCTCGAGCTGCCAGGAAGCATTTTAATCACAACAGTGGATCCAAATAGGAGTCGAAAGCGGGGTAGGTCAGGGGGTTGGGTCGATTTGAAGTAAAAGGTTATCGCAAGAGGGGGCTGAGTGTAATCAGATCTGGTTAAGGGAAAAATCACTGTTGTAACAGAAAGAGAGAGAGTGAAGGACAGAGGGGCGGGCAAAGTCAGGAGGGAAATACATACTATACAGAAAAAAGAAAAGGTAGAAAGGAGAGCGATGTTAAGAGAAATACGAAGAAAGTGAAGTGAAAGCGAGGCAGGGTTCGTATCATCTTCCACCTCCTGGTATCTATCGGCCCTTCGAGCCTTCTAAGAGGCATCCTCCATCACCATCCCTCCAGCTAACCTCCAGCAGAGGTCTTACGTGTGTGAAATACTCTATAGCCTGTGTGAAGAAGTTGATTGAAAAAGAGGGAAACAACAAAATAGGTAGCATGCTGGCGTGCTTTTGATACGGTGAAGAACTCAGGTGTCTTGTTTTAGCATCTCTGCACTGGTTACGTGCGCGATTTCAAAAGTTTGATGATTGCTTTTGAGGCACGCTTGGTAGTGATGTAGGAGACAAAGTCAAGACCAAGACCAGAGTGTATCTAGATCGAGACAAGACCTTCTTGAGGCGAAGACGGATCTTGAATACTAAAACAATTTGGATCGGCTCCTGATTATATTACTAATTTACTAACCCCTAACGAGCCTGAAAGCAACCTGAGATCCTCTAGCAGAGGTCTGTTAGTCATTTCTTAGTCAAGGCTGAAAACCAGAGACTGAGCCTTTGGAGTCGTGCCCCTTCGACTCACAACATGCCAGAGGAGATCAGGCTAGATATTTTTCGAGCTTATTTCTTTAAAATCGCTCTTAAAAACTTACTTCAAAATGAGATTAACATTATCATTCATCCATGCAATTAATATGGTTTCTATGTCTTTGTAAAGTACTCGAACCTGTTATTGAAAAGCACTTCAAAAACTGAAGAGAAGATAAATCATTTTTTAAAACCGGGCAGGTCCAAATGATGCAACTAAGAGCAGATACAGAACTAATTTATCTTCTCAGTGATGCAAAGTAATCTCGGCGACATGTTATTATAAGCAGTGTCAGGAGAAGTCGAGGACTTTTGATGCATTAACCAAACAGATCAGGCAGACGAAAAGAAAGAAACAAGAAAGTTAGTGATACAGAAAGAGGTATTAACTCTCTCTCTCACACACACACACACACGTGTACACTCATGCATATGTTCCTACACCAGCTACCTGGTTGAGAAGGTGAGCCACTGAACAATGGGGCCTTCAGTGCTATGTGTGTGTTTCTGTGTTTACCTCGGAGAGCCGCAGAGGCCTGCGTACGTACATCTGTCTCTCAGCGTGCGTCGGCCCGGACGTAAGCCAAAAACAGCACATTACCCAGCTTTCATTGCACCCCGAGGAGGGCCTGTTCCGTTCGAGAATGTTATAAGCGGAGCTTGGAAGGATATTTCTGACTGTGTCACTAACTCTCTGCTGACAGACAGACGGGAAAACATCCTCACAAACAAAAGCAGCGCAGAGAGCCAGCGATGCTCTGTTCTAAATCTGAATGCTCTTTAAAGCTCACAAGTCATATTCATTGAGAAATACGTTACAATTGTCGCAACACATATCTAAGCATTTAGATTAACACATGATGCAATATTTCAGAGAATGAACATTAGTCTCTGAACTTTTATACTACAGTTTAATACCTGTGCACTATGTAACGTGTGATCCGTAAACTGGCAATCTGAAGAAATAATATCGCAATCTATTTAATCGCAATCACAATACATGATCTAGATAGCAATTTATTTACTTACTTTTTAAATGACCTGTAAACTTTATCCAGACGTTAAAAAAAATACTACGAATTTCTCCTTTTGTGCCATTAAAACATAGTATTGCATTCAAGATTTTTTTTTGGCTCTACCTAGTAAGCAAAGGTTGAATTATGGCACTGAGGTATTGTCAACTATTGCAGAAATATTAACTGCCAACATTTTATCCTGGTGCTGATCTGCTGCTGTACCACCAGGCTATGAATCAGCTACTTTCCTCAAGCTGTCAGACTCCAGAACTCATCCTCAACACTTCATTGTATGAAAATGGTTTCATCATTTTCTTGTGTAGCATAAAGGGACAATTTACAATTAAATGTACCTGCCTACATCACTCTGTTGGTATGTTCACATCAGATCTGCTAATCAATGTTATTGAGTTATGTTAACTTTAGATGCAGAAGTAAGAGGACATTAAAAACAGTGATCAATAAGTATCAGATCACCCACAACATCTCCACTATCAATGTAATGTAAATTGGGGTTTTCTAATCTTTTTTTATCTTTATCTTTACCAATTTGTTTTATGAAAGATTATGTGTGTACTTTTGTTAGCTTCCTTTCTAAATCCAAATAAATGCATTCAAAACACATGCGCGTAAGTCAGTGTGCACATAAATAACTGAAGCAGCCACGCAACAGTGAGAATGTGAGACATGTTTACAGCCAAATAAAATAACCCGAATAAGATTCAAGGGTCAACATGACGGATTTCCTCCGGCGGCACCGATATGACCAACCTGGGGAACCTGGATTTTCCAGGGTGCGTGTCTGTCTGCTAGAGTGATACAGTCTGTTAAAGTACTACATTTGAGGAAGTGTGCAGTTTGTCTGCTCAATGGACTCCTTCAAAGCCCCCAGTCGTCCTTTTGAGAGTTCACTCAAGCGGAGCCACACTGTCAGTACAAGCCAGGTAAAACGAGGGAGGCTGAGGTCGATTTTGTTATTGGTCTTTCTTTTTCTTGCTTGACCTTTCTACAACCCGAGCACTCAGACAAGTCCCGGTTGTCTTACTGTATACGGCTGAATTGACCAGAGCAATGACGCTTGGAAAAGTGATGTTGGGGGTCCAATTCTCAGGCCAGTCGAAGGAAACCTTGAAGGAACAATCCGCTCTGTTATACAAGGCTTAAGCTGAAAGAACAAAACCTTCTTTTTGGGGTGATTCCTAGCAAACGTCGCCGCACAGTTGCTGCAGCCATCAAGTGCCGAACGTTCACAGCATGAGTCAACCTTTTTCCTTCAGTCTTGAAATGATTTCCCCATGTGATCAGCGCGTACGCAGTGTCACACTGTAGCGCTGTCTGCTAGAGTGATATCGAGTCTGGTCGGGGTTTAGTCTGGCCTGTGTTCTCTCTGTGACCTTATAGTCAGACTCCCAGTTGTCATATTAAATTCTTCACCAGACCATAACAGGAAGCTGCTGATGGCAGACTTAAGATACTGTGCTGTGTGTCCCCACCATGTTTCATTCAGTGTGAAAACAATTTTGAAGGTTTTTACATCCCCCCCAAAAAAAACCTCCAGGCTTTTTTCCAATGAGTCGAGCGTTTCTAGCTAAAGTTTCAGATCTCCTGACAGTAACGCACCTTGAGACATCAAAGGAAAAAAAGCCAAAGAGACAGTCAAGGTTATAATCCTTTATTTTTGTGAAATACTTTGTTTTTTATTTGATGGTCGTGCTTTTTTATTTATACTCCTTGAAAACACTGTGTGATTATGAAGAGAAAATAGGGAGTTTCGCTGGGTCAAGAACAGAAGTGTTTCTATTATTGAAAAAAAGAGGTGCTCTTCAAGGGTAGGGTCGATAATCAAGTGAAAGTGTGCTATTGGCTGGCAGTCTGAAAGGGATCCAAGGCGCTCTGATAATAATTTATAAAAATCCTTTATTAAGTCATGGAGTAACCAACGTGACTCAGTCTTCTCGGTATACACCGTATACCATGGAGACGGTGTTCTTCTAATATTATAGTTTACTCACACTTTCATGCTCTCTGTGAACCTCCCTCTAGCACCGTTAGCGTTGGGGTCCGCCATTCCCGTGTGGAAAATTAAACAGCGCACGAGGAATTCACAGGAAAACAAAGCGTTCACGTCAGCGTGAGTGTTTCCTATTCTATTTTATTTATATCGGCCTCATTGTTAACTCTCCTGATGCCATTTTAGAGGTCTATTAATTTACTGCTGCTGCTGCTGCTAAAGCCCAACACGTCCTACTGATGCTGGGTCAAATTAAAAGCATTTCAAACTGGCGCAGGGTGGCTTTCATAATGAAGCTGTAACAAGAAACACGATCTATCTGTTGGATGTGAATGCTTACAGCGATTTAAAAACAATGGACAAAGCAAGACGGCCGGACAGTATTAAATATGCATGATAACTGTGTGTGTTCTGTATGTTCTCATGTACTGCAACGCATAGCGCCTGCACATGAGTAATCGTATCTTTGTGGGTATAAGACTAATGAACTCCAGCACATCCCTTCACAGTGTGCTCACGCATGTGTTAACAGCGCCTTCCAGTCTTTACAGCTCAAAGGCCTGCTCAGGGTCGTCATGTACTCACATGCGATGCGGACGTGGGCCTTGCGGCTCTTGGTGGTTCCGGCGGAGCTCCAGGCCACACACTGACACCAGTAATCCTCGGGTCCAAACAGCTCCTCCACCTGCTGTCGCGTGATCTCTATACTGGCTTCTCTCACCACCAGACCTGCAGGCAGAAGGGAAAACCACTGTTGAGTCATTCGCAACATCAGTCGAGGTTTCAGATTTAAAGCCAAAGAAGATTCCTGCAAAAAAAAACGGTGAATGAGTCACAAGTTCTCAGCCAGCAACTGATACTAAAGCTTCGACTCTGATGACACGGCTTTTATGTTAGCTTAAGAAGCAAGTGTCAAAGCGGGGCACAGTAAATATCTTAGCAAGTAAACAGAAGAGAGGATAATCATACAATATCTGCTCGATTTACAAACCCGAGGTCATTTCACTGAGTAAATCCGCTCTGGATTTAATGTAAACTTTGTGAGATTGTTGCTTTTGCTCTTCCACCACTTATCTCACTCTGCTCTCCGATTCCCTCTTTTCTCTGGTGTTTTGAAAGCAGCTCCATGTGAAGAATAAGTGTGAGGTTTAAATAGCTGCGCCCCACTGATAGGACCGCAAGGCAGCAGAATAAGGAGGGATAAACTCCGGATGAAAATATAGGACACGCAGAAGGACAAGTGGAACTCAGGTTTCACAAGCAGAGGAAATAAAGAGACACTGAGAAAATTGTGACAATGATTTTGAAAAGGAAGGGGACCGATGAAGGGGAAAGAGGTGAAGGGAGAAAAAACGAGAGAGAGAGAAAGAGAGAGAGAGAGAGAGAGAGGAGAAAAGGTAGATTGGTGGAAGTAATTGAGAGGAACATGACAGAGGCACAGTGAGAGGAAGAGAGAGGGTGACAGAACGAGAGGTGTGAGAGGGCAATGAAATGTGAAACGGAAAGGGAAAGGGAAGGAGATAAAAATGGGTTTTTAGGTAAGAGTGCGTGGGGACTCGGGAGTAGACGGGCAAAATGCTCTGGGAAAATATCTGTGCAGTTTATTTCAGGTTCAGCGGTGTTACAAAGACCCTAGCAACAATCTCCATGGGGCTCCACAAATCTGACTTGGGCCCATTACTCACAGAGACTCTCGGTAAGTTTCTTGCCACTGGAGAAATTGAGAGACAGTTACAATAAGCATGCCCGCATAAAAGCAAGGGCGACCGAGAGGAAAGGCAAAAAGGTAAAAAAAAAATCCAGCTAGCGGAGAAACCCACGAGGGCAAAGAGTAAGAAAGGTAACAAAAGCTTTCTTGGTAGCGAGATGGGAGATGTGGAGACATGGATTTTGAGTTAGAATAAAAGAAAATCAAGATTGATAAGAAGGGACATGGAGACGGACGAGATGGAAAGTAAAGGGGGGAACTTATGGGAAATTCAAAGAGCAATAATGGCACAGAAGGCAAAGAGGAAAGTAAGGTAAGAAAGTTTCAGGAAGGTACTGCCGGCACAACAGGGGACAAAAAGCCAGTGACAGGGGAGAGAGGGCTGTGAGGGCAAAGAGCAAAGAGTGTATAAAAAATAATGTGAATACTGGCGCTTGAGCAAAGAAGCAAACAAGGGAGACTGTTATGGCTCCATAGCTTAAAATGAAGGAGCAAGGGGACACAGCCAGAGAGGTAGAGGCTAAGAAAATGGCAGCTAAAGAGGCAATTATAACCAGCAAGCAACCCATGACTAAAGCTGAAAACCTGCAGACAGGCAGTCGCAATGAGCAAAGAAAAAAAAAAAACACACACAGCGTGAAGAAGAAGAGGACAAAAGGGATAGGAAGGAGGCGGAGGCCAGTGAGCGTGCTACAGTGGAAGTAATGAGGAAGGTAAGGCAATTAAAATGAACGGTTCAAATGAGCCAGACAGCTAGTTATGGCCAATGGCCTCAAACAGACGCAAAGAAAGCATATGGAATGGTACATAAATGGGACCATTGGACTCGGGCACACAGGACGAGGCAGGGAGCGAGCTTGTGTTGGGGACAAATACAGGAAGAACAGGTGCACGTTTACAGCAGCGTGCACGTATCGGCTAATAAAGCTGAGGATGAAAACAGTTAGCAGGATGCTATTACTGAACGACTGGAGACGCTCAAGGATCGGCAGCCCGAGAATACATTTAACTGTTTTCTGTGCAATATCATGTGCGATGTTCTGCCGCCGTTTGTAGCTTTTATATTAGTAACAGTAAAGACTATAAAGTGCAGAACAAGGCACATATTCTATTTTCTAAATGTAAATACACCTATTTAGTTGTCACATATTACAGTTTAAAGCACATTTTTACAATTATTCTATATTCTGTTAAGTTCCGTATTGTATTCTCTGAGATTTCCTGATTAAACCGAGACATGTATGCAGCACGGATGAGACAAAAAGAAAAAAAGAAGTTGTCACATCTCAGCTCATTTCTACATCAGTCTGCGCTCACCTGCTCTGCTTTGTTTAGTACTCAGAGAATAACGCTGCAGCACGAGGGACATGCGGGTCCTCCGGCTGAACGACTTCGGCTGACTTGCATTGCACAGGAGGAGAGTTTTATGTGTTACTTATATAACACACCTTAGTAAATATAGTCTGAGCCAACTCGACTTTCACGAGCGCCTTTTATGCAGAAAATTCAGGTTTGTTTGAACGTTATTACAAAGTAAGCAAAGGCAGCCAACAATCTTTACGTTCACAGAGAT
>CAEMYA010000181.1:490435-514502 GCA_903131615.1 Diplodus sargus | reverse complement strand
GCAATGATGAAATGTGTTCAATTTCTCTGAGAGGCTGAAGGCTGAATCTAAAAAGATCCATCGCTGCTGGCTTTGTGCAGGGAAGGCCGGAATAACAAGGAAAGAGGAGTTGTCAAATGGGTCTCACTTCACCTTCAGTGATCTTAAAAAAAAACACGGATGAAATTAATAAATGCCTTTTCAACCCTCTGAGGTCGAAACACAAGCCGTGTTGTGCAACTATCTAACAACATACACCAGAACATAATAAAAAAAATCATGTTTTCTTCCTATAAAATAAAACATAGTGCATGCTGGTGTAGATTCAATCAGCTTGAGAACCCAATTATCAATCAGTCACCTGATTACACGGGTTGCTACATTATAAACAAGACAGAAAACTGGTGAACTAGATTCCTTTCTGCAGGAGAAACCTGACTTCTCGGCCGTGTCTTCTCATAATCTGGGTTCTAAGGGCATTGTGGGGAATATGTAAAGACTTTCTACAGGGGGAAGTGTCACTGTGAGAGCAGGGCAGGCAGGTGTAACCTCATTCCTGCTGGCTATGCATCTCTGTGTCCCAGTGCTCCCACCACCCGCCTGAAAAAGCCCAAACCAATGACAATTCAGTAGTAAATATCATATTCAATGTTCAAAGTTCTTGATGCAACATTAATGTGTCTGCCTTTGTGGAGATAAACATTTGTTTACTTGTTGTGTTCACACAACTTTTTCCACCAGTCCCGCTCTGTTTACATGAAAATGCCATCTGATGCCAGAAGGGCTGTCACTCACTCCGATGTAACGTTTCATCCGACAGTGTCACATGTGTGTGTTTTTATTGTTTTTTTTAACGTCCGCTGGGGACTGAAAGTAAGTGTGGAGAAATCAGAACAGCTAAAGGAATCTGTCAAACTGTTGACATGTCACAAATCTACTCCCATCTACATCCTCCGCCAAAACAGAATCACTGGTTCGCAGCACAGAAAACACGTCAGAAAGAAACAGAGTTGGAACGCACAAAGAAGATAAAGATAGACGTCGGTGGATCTGTGGAGCTGTGCTGTTGAAAATAGTGAACCCCGAGACGTTCCCGTTGTTTGCTAATGCAAAGCCAACAAAGCCAGCGTTGCCGGGCAGAAAGCGACTGAATTACCTGAGGCTTAAAAAGTCCCAGATCACTCAGCGTCTTATTTCGTTTTCAGATACGGAGCTCTGGGTCTTTGTAGAATGACAGTGCTTCACATCCACAAAAACCACGACTGTCAGCTGGGGCGGGGGGGGAGGGAGGCGAGGGGGAGGAAGAAGTAGATGAAAAATGGACGACAAGTATCAAGACAAGTGGAGACTGTCACAAACAGTTCTATCAATCACAAAAGCCGAGCGCGAGCCCCCGATATCTCTCTTCATCCTAAACTGTCAAATCTCATAACAAAGTTTACTTGTCAGCTGGGGAGGAAAAGTACAAGAGAGTGAGGACGAGCTTTGTCAAGTCTGGACAAAAAAATTAAATACAAAAATGTAGATTTAGGCAGATTTACATGAAGCTGTTTGTAATACTTGCCCACAAATACTTTTAGCTAAATGTGACAAGGAGGGTTTTTTTCTAGCAACTTTTAAAGCCAAGAGTGTAAAATTTACAACAGAAAGGTCCTGATAATCAGCGACCGCTGCCAGATAATTGCGGACTAAAACCGTGAAACACCTGATGTCGCTCGCCTCGACTCCGGTGTCAGCAGAGTGGCCACGTCCACAAATCCCCACAATTAACCTACACGGTAAATTACTATCACACCGAATGGGATTCGATGGCTCAAATGCTGCAATTAAGACCCCGATTATGAAAGAAAACACTGAATTTTCATCTGATTACACACTGCGCTCCACTCAGAACAAGTCTGGAGAAAGTTTGTTTATGAGAAGGCTCAAACTGCATTTGTCAGAGCTCAAGTGGATGTGATGCGTCATCGGAAGCTTACAGATGCTGTCATGTAATCAAGTGTGAGGAAACACATGAAGACGGGAAGGTTTCCACCGAACTGATAAGGAAAGCAAAAACACCATGTTTTCCATGAGGGGGTCTTTAATTAACTGGATTTGTTCTTGATTAGAAACGTGTAGGAGCATGTCCCCGTGTTGTTCAGGACATTATGGCGATACATCTTAAATCTCAGCCATCTGATTCCAAGTTCTAATAATTGGGGCTTGAAGAATGTACATTTAATTGTTCATCTTCAACATCGCAGTGGGAGCTGGAGACTCTGGTGTCGTCAGATACGAGCCGAAAGAATCCCGTGTCCCAACAGTTCCCTTTCTCCATAGCTGTTAAACACTCTCAGTCTGTCGGTCCGTTCTGTCGGCTTTTGATGTATTTCTTTCTATTTCTCTCCATCCCCCACTGTGCTTTGACTGAAATACTTGAATAAAGGAAAAAAAAACTGGCGAAATAGCAACGATGTAGACTAAAGTGTGAGGTCTTGATTTCTTTGAATCGAATGAAGAAGAGACAGAAAAATATGTAGAGGGGAAAGCTAGCGAGTCGGGGACAGACATGAGAAACAGAACGGAGTTTGATGCTCGACGGTTTAGAATGGGAAAGATATATCGGGGGGAGGGAGCAGTCAAAGGCTTTGTGGTGTTTAAATGTGATCAGTGACAGGTCAAACAGACGGGCCTTCAGGGGAAAGAAACAGGGATACAGAAACATCCAACACTAGTTATTATCATTTCATCTGTGCCACAGAGGGAGACGGTCCGACAAGAGACAAAGACATGAGGTCACCATCTGGAAAACCACCAGTCCTGCAACACATATGACTTCTCTTTCTGTTGGAACGGTTTGGAGTCTGTGAATTAAGATGATCATAGTATTTTCTCTGTATGCAAATGAGGGAAACGCACGAGTTCGGCGTCCGTTGTTGCACACATCTGCCCCGCTGAAGTGTTTGTGAGCAGCTCGCTGAATGCTTGGGCAGCTTCGGGAGTGTTGGTGTTCGGTCAGTGATCCGGCGCCGTGACCTCCCTGTGGAGGAGCTGCGAGTGAAAACACTATTACCCTGCAGGGCTTAATTCATGCTTTGAAGCCTCGCCATAGACCTCCTACAGGAAGCACTGCTACCTGACTGGAGTCACTAATTTTAAAAGCAGCTAATGTGATGAGGGCTGTTTGATGCCCGCTAACGACCACATATTTCATAGAGACAGAGGTCAGGGGGAAAAACAAAGAGATCATATGGTGAGACAGGTTGTTAAAACTTAAAAGTATGATAAAGTTGACAGCGTGAGTTGAGTTGTAATGAATAATGTGCTTGCTCTATAACCACATGCTGCTCAAAGGCTAATAGATGAGAATGGCATCAGATGAGAGGTATGTTAAGAGTAAAACATGTCATTTCGAGTCTTAATTTCAAGGGTTAGAAAATAAACCCTAGATTGTTTTTAAGAAGTTACCCTCATGATCATGTTTCCAACAGGCTGACGATCGGTGACACCAGCCAATAAGAGGGACCAAATGATCCAAAGAGGGGAAGAGATGGCTCGTAATTTGATGAAAATATCTCGGAGCAGGTAATGAGAAGGGGAAGAGCTGCGGGCAATATACGAAGGTGAGGATATTTCATTACACGTTAGCAAAGGCACCGAGTCCTCCCACGTGAAGGAGCTCCTGCACCCTGATTACAGTTGAACACCTATGGTGCTCCACCACCGCGGTTATAAAAAAAAAACAAATACGTAAATATCGAGCCTCTCCTCGTCAGAAATAAGACCATATGGGTTGACAATGAAAGCAGCTCAATGCAACCAAAAGGAGGAAGCGAAGAAAAATAGTATAAAGAGGGGGGCAAGTCGGTGTAAGGGGAGGTCGGAGGAGGACAGTTGGGTTAAAAAAGCACAGGACTTTCTTGCAGGCGACCGCTGTTTGTGTCGAACGTGAAACCAGAAGACAACAGCTGATGTTTCTTGCTAATGTAGTGAAGTTACGTCACGTCCATAATATAACGGAAGTTGCTTTAGGTAACGTAGTTTTAATACAGCAGTTACAGTTACTTTAAACCACAAAATACTCTTCTGGCCTGAAACTTAATCAACGTGTGACTGCTGTAACAGCCATGTTGTTTTAGGAACGACAGTATATGTTGGAGACGCAGACAATCAACTTACTCCGTCCTTTAGGTGTGAGGACGTGTTGGAATATCTGTTGCTACTATCTTCTTCTAAAGCAAAATACAGAGTGTGTCTGCTATATAAAAAAATAATGGTATGCAGGCACATTATTGATCAACTCTAATAGCAATGGGTGTCGTAAACCTGACAGCTGAGACCCACATTTTAAAAATGCATTTCACATTTTACATGTTTAATTACTTAAAAGCCCTCTATGAAAGATCGCATTCATAATACAGAAGAACGTGAAAGACGGAGGCAGAAAAGAGGGAACGGGATTATAAAAAGTCAAACGTCGGCTGGATGAGAGAGCGAGGGTTAACCGAGTCCTTCGCCTACAGAGGGAACTCATCCAGGACATCGACAGAACACAGTCACTGGTCTGTAACCAACATCACAACGCATGCAGTAGACTGAGTGTGCGTGTGTGTGTGTGTGTGCACTCTCTTAATGGCTCCCACTCTGACACTGATTGATCATCACAGTCCTTCCTATAGTCCATGTTTGAATACCTCTCCCGTGTATGTGTGTGTATGTGTGTGTGTGTGTGTGTGTGTGTGTGTGTGTGTGTGTGTGTGTGTGTGTGTGTGTGTGTGTGTGTGTGTGTGAATGTAATCATGTGGACGACATTGAGCGTGCAAACCTGTGTCCTCCAGTGGCTCGACAGAGGCAGCGAACCGGGACGCTTCAGGACACAAGAGAAAGACTACTTCAAATAAACAAACGCACACGCGCACACACACACACACACACACACACACACACACAGTCACAGAAACTAGAAAACAGGTGAACACAAACACTGCATTTCCGAACACATACACACACACAAACACAAAATACAACAGTATCTGCCATATGCACAAACGAAGCACTAACACACACAAACACACACACACACACACACACACACACACACGCACGCGCGCACACACACACACACACACACACACACACAATCAGCCAATAAACACAGTTGTATGTACATGCAAAAATCAATAGAGACAAACACCAGGAGTCACTGGCACAGAAGCTAATTGACCTCCTTTATAAATCTTGATGGTTGTTAATAATTGAAATCGAACAGTATAAAAGAGAGGGAGAGACGGAGAGAGAAGATGGAGAAAGAAGAGAGAGGAAAAAAGATGAGGGGGAACTAAAGGTAGGGTGGACTGTGGGAGAGGACGAGAGTGATGCCAGAAAACAGGGAGAGAGAGGGGAAGAGAAACATTAGGAGGAAGAGAAAGGGAGGAGAGACGAAGGAAAAGACGAGAGGAAATCAATACGAGTGAGATGGCAGCAAAGGAGGAAAGAGGTCACAAATCACCCAAGCCAATACTGTGTGTGCCAATAATGTATGCGTGTGTGTGTGTGTGTGTGTGTGTGTGTGTGTGTGTGTGTGTGTGTGTGTGTGTGTGTGTGTGTGTGTGTGTGTGTGTGAAGTCACGGGTCAGTGCAAGCAGACTAATAACCATTCACACTTTGGCTAATGGAGACAAAGTAAGTAACCTGGTACACAATATGTTATTAGCACACTTCGGGGCTAATGGAGATATACTGAGGTCGTACGCACGTTGCTTACGCAAACACTGGAAATGCCCTTCACAATAAGATACGTAATCCTGACAAATTATGCTGCTTCATCACCGCAAGTCACATGACTTCGAATGGAGGTGATGTTAGCATGCTTTAGCAACTACCGCTGTTAATTCTATTCCACAGAAAAATGCAGTCTGCGTTTCCTTTCTTGTTTTGGTTCTACATCACATGTTCCCTTCCTGCTCTGGGGCCGGGCCTGTGTCGAGACCCAGCAGCAGGTCCGGTTAACAGCATTTCTCAAGGATACCGTGACAGCCGGCGGAGCTTCTTAGAAAACCGAGCCTGTTCACTCCAGTTGGGAGCGGACCTCAGTGACCCCTAGGCCATCCTACCGCCCGACCCCCCTTCCCCGCACCGCTCCCACCATCCTTTGCTCGTGACCTTCACCTTGCTTACCCTCCCTCCAGATGTGACTACATGTCAAGTAATTTATAGAGCTGTCACGAAGCTCACACTTTCCTGCCCAATATGCAGAAAAAGAGGTGTTTTTAACGGCTCATCAGGGGCGTTGCTCTTTTAAATAAGCATTCAAGAAAATATCTTGAAATGTGTTGCTTCAATCGGCAGACGGTGCCTTGCTCTCTAACGGGTGCTGATCCTAAATACACTCCCTGTTTCCTCACTTTGTAAAATGCAATTGTAACTTTAGCTGTAACCCAAGTAAAGCAGTGCAGGCACTTCGGTTTAACAGAATGCAATTAGAGGCGATTACACCTGGTGAAACTTGCTCGAGTGCAGGAGACAGAAAGCAGGAAGGAAAGGAAAGAAGCCGGGGCACAGTCGTGAGCACACACAGAGGGAGGTAGCATAGCTCCTGGGCTAACAACAGCATCCTACCGGCTGGAACTGTACTCCTATCCTTTTAGTGCTTTATCGCCTTCACTATAAATTAATAGCCTTGCACTCATTGCATCTGCTGCTTGCATTATTTCTCCATCGGTTATATAAAAAAGGATACAAGCAAGTGTTTTTTTTCCCATTGACATTTTTAAAGATGGAGGACACATCTCTACGTGCACAGGTGATGTCATTTTGTCAAGTCTTTGGGGGAAGTGATCGAACGTTGAAGCTGCTGCATTGAGGTCTGGCACAAAACAACCTCCGCCTCAATCACGAAAACACGTCTCAGCGGTCAGTCGTGACATCACAGCCCTTTTTATAGCTCCACGTAACACATTAAGACGATCCGACTTGCTGCAAGTCCAAGATGTCAATATCAGAGATGCTAGCAGAGCAACACGATATATATAAAGCAAGCAGACACGTCAGATAAGTCACACCAACATGTTCAACAATGCATCTGTAAACGTCACAGTTTACAGGAATAAACAACTTCGCTGATTTCACAAAGTCTGCAGTGGAAAGGAACCTACTCTTGTATATTCAAAAGTGACTTTTGTTGCCAGTGCAATGTCACTTTGATTCAGTCTACAGAGTTGTCATAGCAGGAACGGCACAGGTGGAACAGATGACATTAATGGCCGCCATGTTTTCTGCGAGTGTCTCATTAATCCTTTCCAGCGAGGCGGCGTGTACAATACAGGAAGACAGGGAACACTACATGGAAAAAAAGCAGCCATTGTTAATGTTATTAATTACTCGGGTGCGTTTCCGGCTTGTCACAACGTGTCAGCGCGTCGACCACGAAAAAAAGGTCGACTGTGATTAGTCGTACTTTTTGAAGCCCTATGGCTGCTGTTAGGAGATACGGAGAGCTTTATGACTGCGAGGCATTATCTGTGACTGATGATGCATCAGGAAGTTTTATGTGATGCATTAGACGCTTTGCGGAGTGTTAATTTTGTGTCTCATTATACGACGGTGTCCTTTTGTTTCTGCCCTTCCTCCACATCGTTCCTTTCATAACACCTTCTTTAATTCATCCAATAACTCTGGCGTATTTTGTTTTCCTGTCCTGCGACACGCAAATAACTATTCATTCTGTTTGACAAGAGAAGCCTTCTCAATGTGTTTTGGTGCGAGACATCACACGCAAAAGCTGTTTAGCAGAGAACAACTTTCGAGCTCGTTTCATTTGTGTTCCTTACTTTTCTTATGTACACTTCTACTTTGTTGTTTCTTTTATCTTGATGCCCGAGATCAAAGAAAAAGACGTGTTTCTGCGCTTAGGCTGACTTTCCTGTTCCTGCAAACAGGGATGAAACACACAGGGGGAAAGAGAGCGCGAGAGTGAAAGAAAACAGCACAGCAGGATTCATATCATCTTTCTCCTCAGTGTGACTCCCTCATATCTGTTGGCCTTTCCAGCCCTCTCAGAGGCCCCCTCCATCAGCATCCCTCCATCATCCCCTACTCCTTTTCGGTCTCAAGCTCAGGGTTTTATCTGCCTCCGCTCTCTCCCGTGTCAGTCGGTGGAAATTAGAGGAGAGCACAAACCAGCATGGAGCGAAGAGAAAGGAAGAGAGAAGGGGGGGAAAAAATGGAAAAAAGACAGAGGATGGGACAGAGAGGGGGAGAGAGAGAGTAAGCGAGAAGACAGAGATAATAAAAGCAGTATGGGGGCCATAGCTTCTCGCTGCGTCCGTGAAGCAGCGGGAAAGAAAAGGGGAGAAAACAGCTTACGGAGTTTAGGTTTTCACACAGATAAACAGCACACACACACACACACACACACACACACACACACACACACACACACACACACACACACACACACACACACACACACACAGCTGCAGACCTACAGTAGCTTTCCATGTGATTCAGTAGAGCGATGTTGCGTAACGTACATCTAGTATTCATAATCTCTTTATAATCTCATTGTCTTTTGTTCTTGTTCCTGTTCAGGAACAAAAAAAGTGCATTTGCAGCAAACTTAGTTCATTATAGATTCTACGTTTCTTTTCTTTTTTTTTAAAGAAACTTTAAGAGCCATTTTCCTGGAAAATGCTCCAGTTCCAGACGTCTCCGAACCTCAGCTGCTCTTAATATTACATAATGCCGCCCCCTGTTTATTTATTTATTCATTATATTTTTATGTATGTATTATGGTACGCTTAAGAGATTAAGTGTCCTGGAGCAGCACAAAGCGGCACGCGGCCAATCAGTTTTTTTATTAAAGTGACATTATGATGTGATATGAAGCATAATTAAAGCAGAATCAGAAGCAGTCCAGACATTTAAAACCCAACCCAAGGTTTTTAAAAAAAGCCTGAGGGTTGTTTAAACCCAAAAATATAACTCTAAAGTGAAATTGAATCGCACTTAAAAACTTCAGATGTGGACAAAATAAGACATCAGCGGTAAATGTGGCTGCAATCGAAACTAATGTAAAGAATTAACTGGCCTTCGTGGTGTACATAGCGGGTTTTTTGACAGGTATTTGGCAGGCTGAGCGATCCCGAGCCTGGAAACTCACGGTGGCCATCGCAGACAGTTTGAGAGTCTAAATCCACGGGGCGTTAATTGAGCAGAATTTCTTCTCAATCACGCACTGTCTGGAATCCAGCAGCTAGCAAATGAACTGCTGATGGGAGACTAATAAATGACTAGCAGCTGCGCATGATGTCAGCAAATGAGCACAGAGATGGGAAGAGAGGAGTAAAAAAGAGGGAAGATGCCACTTGATGCCTTTTTTTTGTATTTGCACATACATTACGTCTGATTACGGAGCTACGCCGATGTTAAACTGGCTGAACGTCTCTCACCTCTCACTTATGGGAAACTCAAATATGTTGTAAAAAGAAAGAAGTGTTGGATGAAAAAGGTGCACAACCTCCTCGGGGCACCTGAAGTTTGTCGAGAGATGAAGGACGGGTTTAGAAAAAAATGACACGAGAGGGAAGAAGAGAGACAGCGGATGATAAATGACAACAAACACAGAGGGAGAGACAAGAGAGAAAGATGCTGAAGAGAGAAAAAAACAAAAAAACAAAAAACAAGAAAGAGCAGTGATTAAATATTCAGAGAGATAAGGCCGAGGAGAGTCCGGGGGGAAAGAGATGGAGAGGGGGATAAAAGAGAAGTGTTTAAGAAATCACAACAAGCTATATGGTGACGACGATGATGAAGGAGGGGTTGGAAGAGGAGTGCAGCGACAGACAGACTCGAACATGATCTTCTCCTCTTTCTCTCCCCTCTTTTAAAATTATTCTCTGCCGCCGTGTGCCTCTCTGAGAGTGTTTTCTATATTTGTACCTGTTGTTTGCCTCCTCTAATGTTTACTTCTCGCAGGTTTTGTTGTTTTTTTTGTTCCTTTTTTATTTCATTCTCCTCATCCTCAACTATTCATGTGCGACAGCTGAATCAGGGGGAAAACATCAAACCGTACTCGCTCAAGTTGATTCTGTTCTCTCCGTCTTGGGTTTTAGTTGCTGCGGCGGCAACCAGGATGCCGAAAAAACCCACATACATACACACACACACACACACACACACACATAAAGTCAACCTTTGGTGGGCGAAGTCGATGAGTCAGAATCAAAAAATCTTCTTTTTTTCATACTTCAATGCAATATAGAGTCTCAAATATCAAAATGAGTGAGTCCATGAAATATGACTGTTTATTCTGCTCCCCTGCCTCAAGAAAAAACTAAAAAAAATAGCTCAGCAATCCAAAGACCAACATGCCGATTATGCTACTGTTGACCCCTCTTATAGTTTTCATTCAGCAGTCACTATATATAAATACATCTCAGGAGTTTTCAGCCCGTGTTTAATCACCAGCTCTGGGGACTCGGTGCTCATTAACAAAGCAGGTGGAGACCTCATAAGCTGAACTCGTGTCAACCTGAAAGTCCAAGAAAGCAGGCTGTGTACGTCTTTGTCTTCCTGCCAAAGCCCAGCAGCATGATTCATCATTACCTAGCCGGCAGAGTAATACCATGTGCCGTCAAGTGACAAGTGTGGAAGTTTGGCGGCGGTCCAGTACAACAACACTGCGGATCCTATTAAACCGTCCTGTGAACATCCCGGTGCAGCGCCGGTGGTGCTGGTGGAGAACAGCTGCGCACACACACACGGCCGACACGTGACCCGGCTCCGCGCACAAATAGCCGAACATCTGAATAATCGGTTTAACCTGTTTGCTTACAGTGCGCCGATGAGACGACCTGGGAAAAATGTCGGCCTCGACGCCAGGATCGTGACAATTTTATGACGCGCAGAGCGAAATATCATCAGGAGCAGAGGAAATATAAAGAAAAAATGAAAAAAGGGCTCGGTTTTATTTTACAGCTGTGCACCTTAGATATGCGAGAATAACTTTTGAATGTTCTGCCCACAGGAACGATTAGTTAAAGCCTCAATTATTAGTCAATTTGAGAAGATTAAGGCAACATTATGTAGCTTTTGTGCCTCAAAATCAGATCGGATGATGGTTCCGTGTCTTGTAATAGGGTTGAGTGGTGTGTGTTGGTCTCAGCCACCGTAACTTTACAGCATTACACACGTTTACTTCAAGATACACATTTAAACACATAACACTGTGATGATGTAGTGAGTTTTGTTTGTAGGGAGACAAATTACGGTACGGTGTGAGAAATTGTTACAGACCTGGGATTTGGGGGAGGCTGCCAAATCGGACAAAATGCCAATTTCCCCATTATGTTGCTTTAAGTACAAACTATTTTGATAAACGAATAATCCTCTCAGTCATTTTTCAAGGAAACATGTCAAACCATTGGCTGGTTCCAGATTCTTAAATGAAGGGATTTTCTGCTTTTCTTTGTCATTTATGATATTGAGTAAAGAGTGTTTGGGTTTTGGACTGTTGGGTTGACAAAGGAAGCTATTTGAAGACGTCACTGTGGCTCTGGGAAACTGCAAATATTGACAATTTATAGACGGAACAATTAATCCATTAATCATCAAAATGACCGGCTGATTTAGCGATAATAATAATAATTGTCAGCTGCAGCCTCATATATAATACTTGAAAGTATCAACCGTCAAAGATACTTTTAAGGGGCAGCTGTGGCTCAGGGGTAGAACCAGCATCCTATTATCGGAAGGTCACTGGTTTGATTCCCCTGGTCTACATGTCGAAGTGTCCTTGGGCAAGATACTGAACCCCAAACGATGTTCTGGTCAGCCATCGGTGTCTGTATGTATGAATTACTGTAAGTCGCTTTGGACAAAAGCATCTGCTAAATGTCAATTCAGTCTGTATCAAATGCATTTATATTGTGAGCTGTTTTCAACTGCTCCGTCTGTTTGATTGACACTTTTTTGTGGCAAGAGTCCTTGTTTGATTTTTAACCAGCCAAGTGGAAGCAGAAGCTGTGCGTTGATGCCATGTTTTTTTTACCCACGGCGGTAATTTCAGTTCTCCCGTGTTTTAACTGACATGAGAAAGCACTTAAATGTCAAAGGTGTCTTCTACCGCCAGTGTTTTCTTTTTTTTTTCAAATGTCATGAATTCTACAGAAAAAGTCAAACAGTCCCTTCACTGACTTCCCTCTCGTCTCCTGCCCAAACTCCCCGGTATCTGATCCTATCCTCTCTCTCTACTACACTTCCAGTAAATCTCTGTGTGGATCTGTGTGTGCGTCTGCCAGACTTCACTCACCTGAGTTTTCGTCCACCCGCTCCTCCACAGTGTGGTCTTTCTGATGCACCCACTCGCTGTTGCACTTGAAGTAAATCTGCGTGGCGGGCGTCGCCTTGCAGTAGAGATTGACGGGTTTGTTCTTGACGATGTAGCCTTCCTCGGGTTCGAACAGGAAGTGAGGTAAGGGCTCGGGCGGGTCCGAGGGGAAGGTCTCCGGTAGCTCGCTCAGACTGAGGAAATCATCGTCGTCTCTCACTGCATGGGAGGGGAAAGAGAAAAAGGAAGGTTAAAACTGTGACTGTGCTAATCAGGGAAGTTTTTCTCCAACTCGGATCAGTTTATCGACTCGCTTTGAGGTCTTAACAGCGAGGATCAGAGAGGAAATTCATTCAGTCGTTCATTATCCCTCAGTGATTCACACCAGTGAGCAGCGTTGTACCCTGAGCCGAGTGTGTACGAGACAATGTCGCTCCCATTTGATCACTAATAATTGCCGTGTCTCAAGCCGCTGACCTCGGCGGAGTACAATTTTCTTCCACTGAGCCATAAAATGCACCTTTAATCAGCACCTGATTGTCTTGTCCATTTGTGGAAACCTTCTGGCTATCAGAGTCATTTATATTTATAAAAAAAGAAGTTTGGGTTTTTGTGAACCAACAAAGAAAAGGGCATTATGGGTAACAAAATGTCCCAGAGGCCCTATCAGACTGTGTTTTCTGATACAGCTAAAGCTATGATAGCTTCTTCTTCTTCTTCAAGTGTGTGTCTTTTCACTCAAAGGTCATCGCTGCTAAGATGTGCTGCTAGTGGTCGACAGTGTGAATTTACCAAAAAAAGGTGTCTAATTAAAACTCCTTCCTCCACCGCAATCGATTCCAATCGGGGACTTTTCCAACTTGTCAATCAATATCGTCTCTTAATAATGTTTAAGCTGACATCAGAGAGACAGACGAACTGAACAGACAGAAGTGCTCCCTCAGCCGGCCGTCAGGGCACCAAGACCTTCCTCCTCCTCCTCCTCCTCCTCCTCCTCCATCCTGCTTGCCCTCCTCCGCCGACTATTCAGTGTTCAAACTTCGCGCCCACCCGTGGCCCCAATCAAAGGGACCCCGGGAATGTTTTGTCACCGGGTTGCCAAGGTCACCAAAACACAGAGGGATTACAAGAGCAGGTGGGAGGGAGGAGGAGGTCTTTTCTTCCTCTCTCTCTCCGACAGACGCACACAACACAACACAAAGCACATACTGTATATAAAACGTGCACGCACACACGCACGTTTCCTCCTAACTTGTAATTCCTCTCCACTCCATCATCATCATCCAGTTTCATTAAGACCGTCTAGACCTCCTTCTCCGTGTGTCGATTGCCTCACCTGGAGGAGCTGTGACTCATGGGAAAATTGTAGAGCATACAACATTTTTTTGACTCCTCTCGCCCCCTCTCCTTCCATGTGTCCCCGCTCCCCCAAAAAAACAACAAGCTACAAAGTTGACGCATTATTGTGTCATCACACACACACACACAATCTAACATTCCTTGACTCTGGCTGCATGTGTGTGTGTAGTTCTGGTCCTTATCTTGGAGAATAGCAACGCGCTGTGGGCTGGAAGCTAAAAGGAGCTTAGGTAAAAAAACACAACAAGACACAAATAGGGGGAAAATGAGTCGGCAGCGTCCCAACTTTGATGTCATGAAGCTGACATTTTCTCTCTTAGTTCTGTAATTAGCTCTCTGAGAGCGAGGAAATTGGGAGCCATTTTCGCTGCATAATTTCATTATCTGTGGGACATTTTTTCTTCCCCCACTCTCGGGCCATTTATCCAGCGTCATATTCATCCACTTCATGCTTCTCCCTCTTCCACTCTGGCCATTTCTCGTGACTTCATGCTTTTTCCGCCACTCACCTCTTCACACCCTCCTGCCCCCTCCCGCTTTTCACTTTGCCCCCCAACACCCATTCTCACCCTTATTTGTCATTCAGAGAGCTGGAGGGAGGGAGGGAGGGAGGGAGGATGGGGAGGGGGGCTTCGTTGCTCTGGAGCGACAGCTATAAAATATTGATTGGCACAAGAAACATGATAGCCAGAGAAAAGGGTGGGTGGATGGAGAGAAGGGGAAGGGAAGGAGAGAGAACATTTCCCCATGAATAAAAGCTTTGTCTCAGAAAAAGCCCACAATTTCCTCCCTCTTCTGCTCCTCTGGTGCTTTCTCCTCCCAAACCTTCTCCCGTCCTCTTGTTCTTCCTCCTCTCTGCTCCCACCGCTCTCTTCTGATCTCCTGACAGAGTGAATTACCGATCCTAACAGCCGGGCTCATAAACGTCCTGCCCTGAATGCTGTCATCAATAATGGATGGCTGTAGCAGAACAATGTCCAGGTTTCGATTTACGGTATGTAGTAAATATGTACCACGGGGCAAAAAAACACATTTATTCCCCCTCGCTCGGCGCCCGTAGGCCTGCTCACTTCAGAAAACCTACAAACCCGACCAATAAATGTCCGTAAATCTGCTGAAGGATGATGTCATCGGAAGTGGCCAATCATGTTCAAGTGTCAGAGACGATGTGAGCTGATCTATCATGTGAATGGAGATATTGATGGATGAATGACAGGGGAAGGAGGAAGGAGAGAGCGAATAAAAATAGAGGGAATAAAAATAAAATGCACCGAGACTCTATCATTAACATTAGTGTTCACGGTTTAATGTGTCAAATACTATAAAAATATAAGAAGAAGACACTCACAAGCATTCATTTCGTTATGGATGCTGAGAACATGTGCGCGTTCTATCAAGGTGCTGCTGAACTGTCTCTTCTAGTACTTTATATTTTATCTCTTAATCAGTGTTTCCCCGCAGGTCGATAAACAGCTGACAGGAGACGGGAGGAGGAGAGCGAGGGTAGTTTGGCAATTAGTTAATCGAACGTGGATGGCGTCGTTCTCTCGGACGGATGAGAAAAAAAAATAAAAGCAACCAATAAAATGCAGGGATGTCGCCAAATATACTTGGGCGGCCATAATATATCTTTACCCAAGTAAAGTATATGTGTGGGAAACTTCACTGTTTCGGTGAAGGTTATTTAGAAAAAGATGATCGTACTTGTTAATGTTAAAGGAATAAACATTTTCCGACAAATCAGAAGTGACGACTGGAACATTTCGGCCATGGGAATGAATGTAGGTCAGGTTTTTTTTTTTTCAGTTGAATGGAAGTTGATGTCAAGCCAATCCAAACTAGATTACTGGATTAAAGATTCAAGAGCCAAGGACTGTTGACCTTACTGCACCAAAAGGCCAGGGTCCACATAGGGTTTTTTCTGGCTGGAGCTCTGGGATAAAGCACTTGAGCCTTGAGAGAAACAAAGCTGCACGTTGGCTTTAATTGACAGCTGCCAATGCTAATGGTAACACAGGGCTGACTTCAAGCTTTAAAGGCACAGCACTCACCAACAACATTCAGTGTACAGACAATCAGCTCCCACAAAATTGACTTTTCTGTCTGAGTTTCCATCTGATAAAGCTCAGGATAGACCGACGCAGCCAGAACAAGCCTCTCCTCGATTTTCTGGATTACCAGGGCAACAGGTGAGTTCTGACGGATCAAATATATGAATTGTTGCCTGAATAAAAGCAGCAGTGATGACACCAGCGCCTCTCTGAGAAGTTAAGATACCCAACTTGATGCGCCCAGAGTGGCGGCACATAAAATGCAGAACGCTCACAAAAAAGATGCTGGGCGCAGGGTTCATGGACACGGATGCTAAACATCTTAAACTGTACATGGCCAGTACCTTGTAGGCCAAAAAGAGATACCCATAAATCATTGAACTTGTCTATCACGTGCTGTACACGCCACGCCACGCCACGCCACGACTCACTACCATTACCACCACAAGTAAATCATCGTATCGTGTAATCATCTGTGGATATTCACCAATCAGAAAAAAGATATTCCAAACAAATGTTAAAGGAAAATGACCTTGAAGCCACTTTTCAACATCTTTTGAGACAAGCGTTAGCAAGAGTCTGAGGAATTCAGAGTTATGCAGCCGTGTCTGCCTCCTAAATCGAGCCTGACGCAGCCATATAGGGTCAAAATGCCTCATGGATAAGGAGTGTGGGGTTCTGTATCTCTGTTCCAGTGTGTGTGTGTGTGTGTGTGTGTGTGTGTGTTGGGGTCTTGCGCTCTCGGTAAGCGGTCTGTGATGTGTATCAGTGCAGTAGCCGTGGAAATCATGAGGTCATACTTCAGAACGCCTTATCAGCTAGTTAGCATCAGCAGCAGCTGCGAAAACATGTACGCAAACAGAAACAGGCACTCTCTCCCTCACACACACACACACACACACACACACACACACACACACACACACACACACACACACACACACACACTGACTGTAAATGGTCATGCAAACACACTCTTTAAACCCCTTTACCCCTTATCCTCTCCCACAACCACTATCAACAACACACAAACACAACTCAGAAAAACAAAGCTGCGAAGATGCTTATCTATCTCAGACACTTGTGCTGCCAAAGTCCCACATATAGCCTGAGAAGAATAACACAACTATAACACACCCACACCAACACAAAGGTGCAGAAACAATTGTGTGCGCGAAAACAACGTGAAAAAACACTTTTCATGCCATTCCATCGTTAACGCAGGGAAATACGAATGCCCCTTCCCGGCACATATATTACCCACAACTCCTGCCCACAATCATCCCCCAACACACACACACACACACACACACACACTGTTACTCTTTACTATGAACACGTTCAATAGCCCTATTAGACTCTTGAAAACGTTTAGGGACTTCAGGGCCATTGAGGGAGAGGTGGAAAATGAGAGAGTGAGTGAGGGATGATGGGACAGCAGGGAGATGTGCATCACCGCTCTGGAATTAGATATATGAAGCCGCACATTCCCCAAAAACACACCCACACACACACAAATGCGCAAGCACGGAAAAAAAAACACATGCAGACAGGAGGTGCACGAGAATGCACGCAAACCCACAAGCGCACGTCTTCATCCCTCATCCGCGCACACACACGGACACACACACAAACACGCATGGTAGAAGATGGAATTATCTGATCAGCTATTCACGAACAGTATAGAGCAGCACTTCAGTGTAGAGCGGCACTCTCACTCCATGAATACAATCAACCGCCTGCGTCCCTCCCTCCCTCTCTCCCTCTCGCTTCCTCTCCATCTCCTTCTGAATTGCCGGAGATCACAGCTTTAAGAAGACGACGACGAACGTATTGTGTAATTCTCTCTTTTTTGGAATCATCTTTTTCTAACCCTCCGCTGGGGATTCAAGTGCTCAACTTTCTTAAGTGTTTACTCTTTGACTGCTAAATTATTCATGCTTTGAAACAATAGCTACACGTGTGGGTGAGGTTTTGTTTATCCGGTTTTTGCCTCGAGATAAACTGGTAATCTGCGGTCGTTGAGGGTTAGGATATAACTGTGAGCAGTATTTTCTTTTTGCGCTCCTGCACCTCCAAAGAAGGTATTTGTTGGAATAAAACAAGACAAGTCTTTTTTCAATCTATTGTAGTAATGTTTTTTTTTCTTCTTTTCTTTCAGCAGCATATGCCATTGTGTTTTTTGCATGGCCTATTTTGCTCGATGAGTCTGTTTTTGGTGCAAAACAGCTTCAATTCACCGTCTGTAAAGTCCAGAACTGTTTACAAAGGAACACAAAGCCGTGAAAAACTATTAGATCCAGTAATCACACACTTTTGATCGTCCCATCTTTCCGCTTTTCCCTTTTTCTTCCCTCTCGTCCTCATCCGGGCTTGTTTTCCAAACGATAAGTGGCTCCGATGAGGGTGATGAAGTAAAGGACCGGCAAAGTTATGCTGGTTTACAAAGTACATGACAGAATACACGCTGCCGGTATGCAGGTGTGTCTGGGTGTGCATCACGCAAATCTGTTTATAAATGTGAGATCAAGCAGCGGGTTAAGTCAGTTGAACTACTTGACATAGCATGCCGGGGAATTATTGGCCGCGTCCTGGAGTGTCGCGCCCTCCCTTTGAAATGAGACACCGGGCGACTACAGGCCGCCTGCGTCCATCTGAAACTTAATCAGGCTCTTATCCTCAATTGGCACTTTGATAAAAGCCACATTATTCAAGACACGAGGAGACATGCAAAGTGAGAGAACTTAATCAATCCATTAACTCTGTCCAAAGGGATCACTGCATTTACATATATTTGGAGTGTAAACCAGAAAAAAAGTCAAACGAACAGCTTGATGCAAACATATGTAAATACATAAGATTCTTTTTTTGGTACTGATTCTATTCTTGGGTCATTTTTGAATCTGAACTTTGATGTGATGTTGCACTGAGGTGCATTATATCGCACTTATTCTTAAATGTGCATTTTTTTGTGTGTTTAACCAAACCCAGCACGTATGAAAACCAAATTATTCTCTGTGGGCGAGGAAATTCCACAAAGACAGAGTAGCTAACCACGACAGAAATAACTCTGAAAAGATATAATATAGCATTCGCAGCACACTCCTTGTCACAGCCAATTATATATCCACCAGGCTTTCGCGGGCCTGTACTCGGCTATTCATAATAGCAGAAAGTACTTGAAAGCTAGAGTATCTCAATATGGGAGCGGACGGTGACAGCTGGTTGGCGTCCTCGGACTTTCATTGTGTGTGACATGTAAGGCCCCGGCTAAAGCCTGGGACTAGATTTACGACCCAACCCCGCAGAGGGGCGACTCTGTCAGGCCACAGCTGGGCTCAGTTAAGAAAAAGAGGCACTATTTTGTGGAATGAAAAGAGGAATAAATCTGAGGGTGTCCCGGTGGTCTGGTGGAGAGGACGCGTAGCATATACACATGCAGAGTGAAGAACTTCTTCTTTAGTTAAGGCAAGGTTTGCCTATGACATTAACAGACTGATTAAGAACCAGAGGTACTTAAAATTGCCATTAAAACACATTAGTGCGTTATAGATAATTAGCTCCTCATCCACCATGCTGCTAGCTATAGCTCATGTTGCAATGTTACAACACAGCATCAGATCAGCATTGCCATCTAGTCAGCGACGTCTCTATATCGGCTTGTTTACATACGTAGCACGGATCTGCTGGACAGTGAGGTCAACTGACGTTCAGAGGCAGAAGTAAGAAGACAGGAAATATCCCAATCACTACAGATGCCTGAAAACAAGATTGCTGACACCTTGAGGATTGATCGTGATTGACTATCCTCTTCGCTTATATCCTTGTTTTTTTCTCCTGAAATCTGTTTTCTTCTACATGATTCTTACGTCCAGTTCCCTTAACAGTAAACACTAACAGACCTTTTCACATTCCAGATAATTCAGCCCGGATATTTACATTATAGACCTACATCCTACACACCTACACTAACTCAGCCCCCCCACCCCCAACACACACACACACGCACACACACACACACAGTGTTTGTGACATGCATATTTTATTTACTTACAAATGATAATTCTGAAAGCTGCACTGCCTCTAGTTATCAGGTCAGAGCGCAGCCAAAGTGTGTGTGTGTGTGTGTGTGTGTGTAAGGAGAGCTATCAATGTGCATGCATTTTTAAACAGGCACAGAGTAAGTTTATGCAGTAGTATATGTTTATGCATCTGTATGTGACCCAGATGCGTGTTAAGTGTGTGTCGTGCATTTGAATATACACGGACATACAGCCGGTGAGTATTTCATGTTCTTCAGCATCATTCTGGAGGTGTTCTGTGATAGCTACATTCAGCAGCTACAGTCTCTGATCAATCATTGGGCTAAAATAGGTCACACAGCATGCTTCAGAAATGTCTCACTTCTTTTATTTACTTTTTTTTGTAAGCTGTATTTGAGTTTTTCCTCGAGGGATGCTCGGTCAGTGGGTCGGCCCGCCACTTTAATCCAAGCTGAAATACCTCCGCAACTGTTCGATGGATTACAATGAGATTACATTTTATCAGACATTCAAGATCCCAAAGGACTGAAGCCTGCTGACTCTCATGATCGACCTAATCAGCCGTCTGCGCAACAATACTAGATACGCTAATTGCTGGAATACTGCTCATTTGCGAGAAACTCTCCAGCGAGCTGAAAAGTCAAGAGCTGAGAGATCTGAATGTTATCGTTCAGCCTTATATCACGAGGTCGCAACACTCCAGATGTAACGAGAAAAGGCGGGGAGAAATAAATAAAAAAAACGTTTCATAGCAAAAACGTTTATTTGCAACACTTGACTCGAGGCATAAACAGCCTCTCAGAAAGCTGCCTGGTTGAGATTGAGGCGCTCACCAGCACACTCACAGTTGGACATACATCACACGTATACAATCGGGCACAGTTGCATTTTAAGCAAGGACACATACAGCACAGGAGCAGCTGACGAGTGGGCGTTTGCAGGTAGGCAGTGTGAGATCACTCGGTTGCCATTTCTCATGGCTGCCTTTGCCAAAACGTTGCGCGCACACACAAACATGCGCAGCTACTTCACAGGACTGTCTGTGTGTGTCTGCGTTCGTCCTGACTGACAACTGCTGCACTACAGCTTCCCTCTCTTCCTCTGTCATTGTCTTCCCTCTTCCGCACTTCTGTTCGTCTTTGTCCCGGCTCTCTCCCCTAAAGCCGGCTTCCTCGCTTCAAGCATCTTTCCGAGTGTGATCTTTTCAGCTATTTCGCTCGGCAACATTTTCGAAAAGCAGCTTCCTGTGCTCAGAAGAAGAGAAAGACAAAGAGAGAGGGGTGGAGTTGAACAGTGTACCGTTCCACGCGAAGAACTGGGGAGGAAGCACGCCTAGTTTGTCCTGAAATGGCTCTTAAGCCAGCACTTATCTCAAGTTTCGGTGGGGCGAGTCAGCTTTGGTGTACTGATACACCTCAGTGGACAGCGCAAGCTGGTCCACAGACGGAGCTCGTATCTGATTCCTCTGTTTCGGGGCCGAGCAGCAGTCAATGGTTAAAGCTTTTTCGTACGTGTCCTTCATATGTGTCTGTACGTGGGCGGAACTCTAAATGTCACACTATCAGCCGCAGCAATCGCGATGAGGCCAGATGAGAACCAATCTGTTTCAGTCCTCGGCCATGCTGCGGGTTTTAATTCCACCTCCTTCTGAACTAGGTCATTGGTGTGAGGACCAGTAATGGCAGGGCCATTTAGGGCAAGTCTCCCCTCTGCCATCTCTCAAATCCTCCACTCTCTTCAGTCACGCTAAGGTAAAAGCCAGACTACTCTGAACTCAAGAGGAGAAGACATTTGTCACATTGGAATTTTTTTTCCATAACTAGGCCAAGCAAGTTCACAACATAATGCTTGTGTGTTTCTTTTCCCAGTGTGATTCACTAAGCTTCTTTAATCACAGGGTCTGTCTGAAGCTGTAATGTGCAGTAATATTGTCGCAACGCCATCAGAGAACAAAAACGGACGAGGAATAAAAGGAGAAAACATTTTGATGGACCGTCGGAGAAAATGTATTATTTTACCTTCAAAAACCATGACGAATGGTTATCAGCCATATGATGCACAAGTTTCCCCCTCGTATTACACACACAAAAGCATGCACACCACACTTATCCACATGCAGATGTAATGTCTCATTCATATGCATAGTCTTATGTAAGCTTGTGGGGGTACAAACTTGTGCGAGTTGCTGTGTTATGTTATCTTCCAGATGGATTCTGCCTCCCTTATCCCAGGCCTGAGGGAAAAGCAAGGCTTCGCTTTCATTCATGTTCTACTATCACAGCTCCGCATCACTATTAACACAAGCAGCCAGCGCGGGGCAGCGCATTAGAATATCAAAACGTTGGCCGGGGAAGGACTTCTGTTTTCAGGGAGATAGGATAATGTTTTACTGGGTGCCTGACAGCTGATAGTGTGTGCGGCCGGTGGTGTGTACGCCTGTGCTGTATGATCCACGTCTCACTGCACACCTGGTTCTGTCTGTGTTCAATGTGTGTGTCTGCATGTTTTCCACCTGTCAGTATCCATCTGTCTATATGACTGCTTCCTTTCTATCTCGCTCTGTGATGTCTGTCCCGATTCCTTCACGAACTCGGTTTATATTTTCACCTTTCTCTTGGATTTTTTTGTCCGTTCTTTGCAGCCCACTTTCACGCTCCTTTTGCTTTGGTGGATTGATTCAGATTCAGTCTTCCCTCTTCTTCTTCTTCTTCCTTTTCCCCGGGGGCACATTTCACATGGACCCCTACTTGCCAAGCCACTTTGTGCATGACGACGGCTGCAGCCGAGTCGCTACATCCTATGTGTTTTTTTTTCCTCAACGCTTTTCCTTGACCTCAACGGAAAACATCACGAGGTCGAGAAATGACGTGATTCAGACTTCATAAAGACTTCCCATGAATCGTTGGACAGAACCATATCCTTACCTTTAGAAAAAGGATGTGACAGTGCAGCCTACGCAGGAGGACACAAGAGAAGAAGCACTAAATCATCTTTCCATTCAGAGGATTCAACCAGCTCCTGTCATGGCTGCCCACTTATATACTTCTGAGTCATTTCACTCAGGGACCAAAGTGGCAAAGACTTTCCCACTCCTCCTCATCGCGGCCTTTTCACCACCTTTTACATCCTCTGTTCTTTTGATACATCTGCGTCTCCGTGTTTTCTTCTCCTCCTTTCCCCCGTCACCCGTCTCCTCATCCCCCTTGCGTCCGATTTGCTCCTCCTGTTTTCCGACTGAGAGGAATTAAAAACACCACGCTGAGCCCAGTTTCGTAGATTATCTATTTGGTGCGGAAGAACCGGCCCAATACACACACACACGCACGTACACACACACAATAAAATAATAAAGATGGCCTCAACTCAAATGATAAAGAACAGCTTATGGGCTTATTTCATTTGAAGATTTTCCCATATTTTGGCTATTTTATTCAGAGCTGAAGATAAAATTGGATCAGACATTTCACTGCTCATGCCTCTCTCCATCTGGAGGCTCACTGTCTCGCCTTCTTATCCCTCCTCCTCTCCGCCGTCCCTCCCTAACACCCCCCCTTCCTTCCGACCGCACGACTCCGTCTCTCTCCCTTCGCCGAGCCAAACTCTCCTTCTCCCCTGCTGTCTGCCTCCTCTCCTCCTCCTCAGTCCTCCCTCCATCCTTTGCCTCTTTCTCTCTCTCCCTCTCTCTCTGGCATCTTTCCACACTTCCCGCTCTCATCTTCTATCCCCATTTCTCGCCTTCCCATCTTCACTCTCTTTCTCAACACTTTCGCCTCCCCGCTTTGGTCTCTGGCATTTCTCTACTCGCTGCTTCCCCCCTCCAGCCTCCTTCTCTCAGCCTCCTCCCTCCGTTACATCTTCAACTCAAAACTCTTCTCTATTTTTTTTTCTCCATCTCACTTGATCTCTATATCCTTCTCTCCATCCCTCCCTCCTCAGGCCACTATATATAGAGCCTCAAGGGGGTTTCATAATGGACTTCTGCATCTGACCTCATTACAGACACATTACTGACCATACTTCTCAACCTGCCTTCTTCTTGCCCTTCTCTCTCTTCCATGCATACTCACGCACAGTATGCGATTGTATCTCTGATCCCTCCTTTATCTCAGTAATGTGCATGCCCCTGCATACTCAAACTAAAGCCCTGATGGTTAACCTATCTCTAATTCCATCTCTTTTTCCTCTTCGTTCTCTTACTCCACCATTCTGCCGTCCTGAGGGTCTCATTTTGTCACAATTAATTTCCTCATGATCTTAACAAGATTTAACAACACTTGGGATTCGCTTGTGTGTGTGTTGTTTGTCGTCTCTGGGGATTTTTTTTT